>JAHSPW020000001.1:44559079-44911579 GCA_019985065.2 Arctostaphylos glauca
TTAGCTTTACAAGAACTTCAAAGAAAAAGGAATAAGATAATACAAACCTTGTTAGGATCGACAGCATCAAGATACAGAAGCTGAGCGACTATCATATTAGCCATATCATCTGCAACTTCTCCGCCACAACGTATTATCCTCTTTTGGTCCAATTAAACACCAGAGTTAAGAAATGCACAAGACAAACCAACAGTACAAGCAAAATGGAAAAGAACAAGTTCCTTACATGCTCAAAAAGCTGACTGATAACACTCAGAAAACGCTCTTGCATCATCATTGACGGTCCTTCTCCTTGCGCATAGACTGGAAAGTATGGCGAAGATGGGATTTGCAAATCATCCCTATGCAACCAAATTCAAAGGTATTCAAACGAGAAATATCCAAAACAACAGTCCAACAGAATTGACAGGTAAAACCCTACCTAATGGACCAAATACCATCACGTGAACCCCTCTCTGGCTCAAACTTATCAGAGAATGTGGCCTTCACTGAAGAATTACGAACATTCCGTTGATTTACAGCGAATTTTTTCAAGTTTCTGAAAATTAAGAAGGACTAAAGCTGCGGTCAATCCAGATATGAAGCCAAACTTTGGCCTATAATTGCCAAGTAAACATAGGAAAAGAAAGTAACCTTTGAATAAAATTCTTGCTGATTAGCTTATAAAAAGCCCTTATGCTCCATCAATTGGGGAGAAATCAAATGAAAGCAGAAAAACAAGATTGAAGGATTACTACCACTTACCCCAGTGAAACCTAACAAAAAATTTTAACTATCATGTCTCACACAATCTTTTCCAAGACAACCAAGACTTAGGAAGAACTAGGTTTCCAACTGAAGGTGAATTGCAAAGATACAAGATTTGGTTTATTCACAGATTCAATGCAATCAAACAGATCGGTTGTGGGGAAACAAGGAGTAGAAAGAGTACTCCCATTATGTACTGTTCCTACCGCAAATCCAGATTAAACTTACCAAGTCTGTCTCTTTCCCAACAAAATCCCAAATGTCCACCACAACCAAGCAGAGTACATAATTCTCCAACTTTTCCATAGTTAGGCATAAAAAAGAATCAATTGTATGGCAATCGGAGTAAGGGGTTCAAAAATAGAACCCCTCGTTGAAGTGTTATTACCACTACCAATATCAAACATATGGTAGGCCATTCTTCTGCTTCCCAATCAATTCAAAAACAACCAAATACGCTTCAAAAATTAATGTCTCTTTAGTAAATAGATAACAAAGATTCATGCTTTGGTTCCTTCTACTTTCCCTCAAAATCCTAAGCAACCAAATTGAACTTAATGTAAATTTTCTCACTTTCGTAGCAATTCTGAAGCAACCAAAGAGAGTTAAAAAATCAAGTCTTTTACTGAAGATAAATCACAAACATTCAAACTTGGTATTCCTATGCAACCAGGAAAGAATGAATTGTAAGGTAACTCGGAGATAATGGGTGTTGGAAAGGGTACCTGGAACGAAGAGGCTGGAAGGAGAGAGAAAGGGTTTTGGTTTCTGGAAACGAACTGGGGTTAGCTGAAGAGAAGATCGAAGGGTTGAGTCTGAGAGAAGGCGGAGATGTGGAGACCAATAAATGCGCCATTTTAGATGCCATTTCCCACAAATTCAGGGGCTTATCTGCTTAACCAAGGGGAGCTACCGCGGCCACGGCGTCTGATTGAGAGAGAAGTGTGTTCGAGCAAGAAAAATGGCTCGAGTATATCTTGTACGCAGTGGTTTTAGGTAGCGCATAACGCACCACGCTCAACGTAGACTGCTGGAATCTTCGAGTTGGCCCGATCTGCGATTCCGGGTCGTTACGACCCGTGCAGGTCTCCCACGTTCTATCCTTCGAATTAAATTCTCTCCTCATTTTTTTTGTAGTATAGTTGTGTTCCAAAATTTAATGAGAATTTTTTTTATTTTTTTGTTTTGTTTTTTGTCTTTTCAATGAATTTCTCCAATTCCCATGAAATAAAAAAATTTCATTTTTATTTCTTTACTTTTTATTCAGTGATTCTATATTAATTTTCGCACACAAATTTCGTTGATTACTGACTTGTATGTATGATCCGAACCAATAGAAATTCGGTTTTTTTTGGGGTCAAATTTACTACAAAATGAAAAGTGTTATGAACTTTATTTCTATTCATTTCATGAAAATGTTTAATTCACATATTCATACTTTCTTACTTGCTACCCAATCTAGCGATGCCATTTCGCTATAAAATTATCCTGCATTGTGATAGGCGAAGAGTTGAGGATAGATAGTGGTATGAAATTGCTTCTTGTTAGATCAAGCAACCTTGAACCTGAAGTTGATTATGAAGAGAAGAAGAAAAATGATAGAACCCCCTACTCATTACAAGGAGACCAAGAAAGTTATGGCAGTGTACTTGCCATGGAAATCCCTGGTCACACTGGAATGAAGCCCGAAGTCGAGCCAAAAATGAGGTTTTCGAGATGTATATTGAGATATTAAAAAGTCAAAACTAGTATTTTTAGTTGTTTCTAATATGTTCGGTTCTTTGATCCATTGCGTATAGGCGTGGCCCTCTCATTCGTCAGGTGGGTCGATAATTTTTGCATAATTTGAGGGCCGAATGCTACAGAGCAACGGGGCATGGCGGTGCCATCACCTGGCACCGTTCCCAAACCTAGCAGCAGACGAGCGGACCGATAATTCTTCTATGGCTATCTCTAGACGGATCTTGCCTGCTTTATCCGTTAAGCACAGATAGAACAATTCATACATCCGGGTGCAATTCGTAGATATGGGTTCTTTTTCAGAGAAGCTCGATAAGATACAACTACTGCAACATGTCAAGGTTGGATTAGAACAAATCTTAATATTAACCCTTGCTCCAAGTTTCAAATCTAGTTGCAGAATCATAAGAAGATATTAGCTGCTAAATTCTCCCCTGAAAGTTTGGCTTCTACCTCCTGGATCCCTTCATAAAGTTGAGTTTTTGTTTCGTTACAATAGACCTAGCTTGTCCCTTCTTTGTATTTACTTCAAGTTGAGAACAATTTAAGTAATTACCAAGCTTATGTCTTGTAAAAAGATTGTAGAATAAAAATAAGGTCATAAAAAATAGCTAACTTAAAAGACATGCCGCAGCTCCGGGACGGAAGCAACTTGTCTGATCTTGCAGTGGGTTCATTTCCATTATGAGAGCACAACTCGAGACCAATACTTCAGAACTCACACCAATAACGGCCGATGATTGAAAAGGCAGCCCAACCGCCCCTCCCCCTCCTTTTGCCTATCTACTCATGCTTGTAGCTCGATCGGAGATATGACATGTTTGTTGCCAGCGAAAGCCATCTCAAAATTGATGACCACAGCCAAAAGGTAATTACCGGACAACCAAACTATTCTGTGAGAGAAAATCAAGCAATTACTTGCATGCTAAATGAGTAAGTATAACGCGATTCAGCTTGCTCCTCTGGACATAACTTGCGTGCTGCACCTCAATGCAGTCATATGGCTTAACAAGAAGAATTGAATCCAAACCCAAACTAACTTCTGTTTTCAATTTTGCAGCCAAAACCCATATTATAGTCCTGGGAATGGAGCAACATTCTCTATTGGAATATCAAACTAAACAAGACTACCTCTAGCAACGTGAGTTCCAAGTGCATCCTGAAAGTGGTAGAGCATTAAGGGGGCCATGCGGGCAACATTCAGAACAAAAATGAGCAACGGAGCTTAGCTTCTGATTTGCAAGTTAGAAACTACCAATGGCTCAAGCTTATTTTCAAGGAGACCGTTGTAGATATCCCATTTATTCGCGGCGTCTGGCCCCTTCTGAAGGTTTCGAACCTCAGATCAGCCTGCCTCTCCTTACCATTTTATTGAGATCTTTTACAATTTTTTACCAAAGGAAAAAATCCTCCATTACCTGAAAACTCACGACCAGGTTCAATAGCAACATTCAGATACTATGGGCACTGGTTTCCACAACAGAGCAGAATTCAATCCATGGGAAACTGGAATCAGGTGGGGTCATAAAGCTGCTATTCTGTTTTAGATGAAACCATACTTGACATCTAAATCCAGTGGTTAACCCCTTTGATGGTGTTTATATTCCAATATTCACAGCGCATAAACAAATTCAAAGAAGAGAGGACAATTAGATTGAAGGTTCCAGCTGTGCCATAAAGAATGTAAATGGATTACCAAAAAGATATAGGATGTAACTAAAATAAAAATGTTTTCTAGACTGCTCTCTTTTGAAGCTATATCAACGCGAATGTGCAGGTTACCTGCACTAGGACACGGGCAACAAAACTAGCAACATTAACAGGTAGCTTCAGCCTGCATCTTTTCATGAATCGCCTTGTAACATTGGAGACTGCAAAGCGGAAGCTTTGATTTCGAATCTCGATATTTATAAGGGTTGGAACAGGATGGGCCCGCACATCTTTCGCGAGGAGGAGGATAACTGAAATCCAAATAATCTCAAATAATTAGCATAGAAACATAGGATTTGAACTTATTTGTGGTATTTTCCCTTCCATTCTTTCCTATTCCCCCAACATGTATATATTTGGGAGAGGAGATATGGACATAATCTAGCAAATTAACCCAAGTTGAGAGAAGAAAGAAGGAAAGAAATGAAATCCTTACCCTTGAGGTTTGGGGTCAAAAATGCTAGGCAACCCCATCTCATTTGAGAATGTAACAACAGTACCAGTAGGGCCCATGACCAATCTAATGGTGTTTGGCCCAAGCTTAAGTGCATTGGCATCCTTCTCCTGCATATACAAAGTTAATCAGAACTAAATACTAACTTCACAACGACACGAGGAAGAAGAGAGTGTCATCTTTGGTTCTTAATACCTGTGCGATTTCTTTCCGACGCTGCTTCATTTTATCTTCTTTTTTTTTCCGACTGGAATCTTGACCAAGTATTTTCCTAATTGCCTCAGCCTAGAGAAATCCATTAAACATAGTAATTCCACTTCAGAAGATCTCAAAAGCCTCCAAGCAAGACAACAGGAAAACATATAACGAATAAAAAGCAAACCTCCGACTCCCGAGCTGCCTTCTCAACTTGTATTCTACGCCTTTCAGCCGCCTCAGCTTTCTTAAGTTGTTGCTTCACTTCAGAAAGCTTCTCCTTTTGCTCTGCAGATACAAATTTACCAGGTATATAGAACACATATACTCTAACAAGAAGTTGCAGAGGTACAACACAGATGACGGGTAATAAAAGTTGTTGACTATGTAAATAGTAGGCATATAATTAGGAGCCTATTTAGGGATTCCGTTAGAGATAAATTAGGGATATAGAATAATAGAGCCTATTTAGGGATTCAGTTAGAGATAAATTAGGGATATAGAATAATAGAGCCTATTTAGGGATTCAGTCAGAGATAAATTAGGGATTCACTCTGTACATTATTCCAATGTTTTGAATACCGGATCGGTTTGGGTACCGGTTTTCCTATTGGTACGGTACGTACCGGTACCGGTCATGTACCGGGTACCGTATCGGATTTATCGCAACTATCAATATATATATAAATTATATAGAGAAAGTCCAAAAAAATTAATTTTTTCCGTAATTCTTTAAAAAAAAAAACATATCCGGTACCGGCCGATATGGCCGGTATTAGCCGGTACGGCCGGTACCGACCGGTATTGAAGGCGGTACGATACTAGGAGTACTTGGTACTGTTTTTATGTCAAAACGGTACGTACCGGCCGGTACGGTACGGTATTGACAACTTTGCATTGTTCTATATATATTGTGCCTCCTCTTAGGAGAAAAATACACAGAAAATATATTTCTCGACAAAAGTAAAGAATAGTAAGAACAACATATACTAACTTCGAGGAGGCGCAGGTGGTAAACCGTTGGGAAACTCAATTACACTGGCCCCAGATGCAGACGAAACATCTTTGCTGGATAAAAGGGCCCGCTGGCGAGTTGTGAGACCCAATTCCTTCTTGCTTTCAATGGGTGAAACAATGGAGTCATTCCTGTGTTTCTTCTTCGTCTGACCGTCAGGCCCATCACCATCAGACACCAGCTCATCCTCCTCCTCATAATCTGTGTCTTCAGATCCTCTTTCTAATCGGGACTTCTTCTTGCCATCTTTACTTGACCTTGAGGAGACAAAAGGTTCCGAATTCACATTACGCTTAGCCTTCTTAGAAACCCTAGAAAGCTGCTGTTTATTGCTTGAGTCTTCCTCAAAACCTTTACTTCCTGCAGCAACTTTAGAAAATTTCAGTTTCTCTAGGTATCTGATCTCATCATCTTCATCCTCTTCATCAAAAGCCCCATCCAGTACACGCCTCTTTGGCACCCTCTTGCTCTTGCGAATTTGCTCCAAATTCTCACCTTGGTTTCCAGCTGCATTCTTACCCATTGAAGAATCCTCCTTTTCTAAAGTAGAAGAACTGCCTCTTGTGAAATCCTTCCAGGGAACTCCTCTCACAACACTCTTATTTGGTGGAGAATGATCATCATCGGAATTGTCCTGAAATAGGGAGAAAGTCAAAATGAGAAAGATTTCACAGATTCCAAATGTTACTATAAAAAAAGAAAACTGAATTGACTAATTAACACATTAAATACAAAAGATTTCCTTGCTGTATTAGTAGCACATGGTATAAAATTTTTCTGCCAACTAATTCAATCCTGTAATCAATCAAAGAATAATAGCCACCGTGCAATCCCAAAGATCAAGTACATAATTAAGAGAATGAAAACTAGGTTTATTACACGACCCGTGTATCCAGACTGTACAACTTTTTTTCTGGCAGATGAAACTTTATACTGTTTTGTTTCAAAAAGATGCTGAGGCTAATACACAGCTAAGCCAGATGTACTGAACTTTGGTAATTATAATTAACAGAAAACAAAAAGAATAGGTATGCAAGTTGAGACTATTTGCACGTAAACCTCCTCATCAAAAGTATTTATCCAACACAGCATCACAAATCATGACTCAAGTGGGAAAGCCAAGAATAGTAAAGCACAATGACAATTGTGAATATAAATTTACAAAGTTCAAAACCTGGAGAATCATCTTGCGCTGTGTCCGAGGAGCATCTGAAGTTCGAGAACTTTTTGTGGTAGCCCCACTACCTGATGGACCACGAGTATTCGCATTCGCTTGAATAGTACGTGTTACACTACCAACCTTAAGCTTAACCTTTTTAACCTTGTCATTCCCGACTACATGCCCATTTACTCTCGAGTGCCCTGAACTTTGACTTTCACCATTCCTTCCACCATTAATACCTGCAGTTGTTGAATGCAATTCCAAACTGCCCTTTGTCTTGCTTGTCGTTTTCCAATTAGGAGGGAGAAAACCGCCTTCACTGCCCAAATCTCCGTTAACATAAGACAACCTAGACGATCCATCTTCTTTAATCTTTTTGTCAGGGTATTCACCTCCTCTGTTAGCACTACCCCTCAGAGCACACTGATTAAGATTGAAGACTTTCCTCCCAGAATTTGTGCCATCCCCTGTAATATCATCACTGGAAACTTTGCTCAAGTCATCAGAAGGTGGTGTTGATGATGACGGAGAAGGATCACGAGTTTCAGGGAACTGCAGTGACTCAGGTCTAGGTCGTCGGGAAGTTTGGCTCCTCTTCTTTCTTATAGTGCTTCCTATGCCTTCAAACCGTGAACCCCCAAACTCTTCCATCAGGGGAAGGATCCTAAAGCACAATTCCTCCAATGCTAAGTATCAGATGTTGAGAATGAAGCCAAGGGCTGGAGCAAGTTTGAAGTTTCTGCTCCAAATATAAGGAGTCAACATAAGCATCTACAAAGCAAATTTTCAAGACTTACTAGGAGGTTAATAATGACTGTTCTTCAAAGACGTGACAAATATAATCGAACCCCGAAATTGCTGACATGAAAAGATAATCATAAGATTGAGTACAATCATCATATGCAACTGCCCACGAGCTACACAAGTAATGACAAGATGAAACTAATCGAAATAGTACACCAAAATCTGAAAACATTAGAAGTAACCAATGTGCAAAACTAAGAACACAATGACTGAAAATCAGAACATGAACCAATCCAGATGACAAAAAAGCTAATAAATTGAAATTACCATGAAGAACCTCGAATCAATACAAAACGTTTGGTTCTGGACAACGAATTTAAAGACCAGAATGATATGAAGAAACTACAACAGAAATAAAAGGAAATAATCCACCAAGCTCGCAAAAGCACACCAATCCAGAAACCAAGGGAAGAAACAAGCTTTTGCGCATCAAGCTATCAGTTCCAAACGACTAGAGATAACCAAGAAAGTACCATCAAAATAGAGGTTGCCACATTCACCAAGGCGTGAATTGTACCCATGAAATCAAAAGCAAAACCAGACGAAATCACACAAACGCATCTGCGTCACATAGCCCCACCCCCCACCCCAATTAAAAAAAAACACACACACTCCGAAATAAGAAATACATTCTCAGATCATCATCTATAAACACATACCCAGCCTAACATTCATACAACCCAAACCCCCAGCGAATCCGCAGAGACAAACAGGCATACCTTGGTGATGAAAGAAAATTGGAAAAGCAGGCGTCGCCGTGAAGAGAGTCGAAGATCCTCGACGAAGGAAGAAAGGTAAAGAGAAAAGGACGGCAAAGAAGGAGAGTAAAGAGAATAATAGAGACGAAAATATTGAGATATAGATTGGGTCGGTGGGGAAGAGAGAGAGAAAGGGGGGTAATTGGGTTAGGGTTAGAACTGTGGGGGTCACTAGGAGGATAGTGATAAAGGAGACTCGTTGTAATCTTCTCCATTTTTTTCTTATATTCCACACCCCAACTGTGATTTGTTGATTAGCCGTGACTCGGTCACCCGACTCAGACCCAGTAACCCACCTCTCCTCTCGCATTCTCTCGTCTCTTTACTTTCTCTGTCTAGATTTTTTCTCTCTCTTCGCGCCCCTCTTCCTTTAATTTCCCTCCTCTTCTACACACGGTTATGCTGCAACTATGTGCGCATGTTAGGGTCTTATACACCCTTCCGCTTATGTTAGAGCCCACCCCACTTATTCCCCCTTCGTATCGTGCACGTGCGAAAACTTTCACCCGAATCTCCCATTATATTTGGATTTGTTCATGGAGTATTTTGTCATTTTGTTGACTTCAACCTGTACCAAAATGATAAAAATATTTTTTTATTATTCCATAAGCAAATTTAAAAAGAAAAAGTCTAGGTTACCAAAAAAATAAAAAAATAAAAAATTCCTCCGAAGTCAAAGATCATGATTCATTTGAATTTTTAGACCCTATAAATTCAAGTGAATCATAACTTTTGATTTTCAATTTGAAAAAATTTATAATTTTTTTTTGATATTATAGCACTCCTCAATTTAAAAAAAATATTCGGATGAGCTTTTGGAAAGAATAATTCTTTTTCTTATGGGTTAAAAGAACAAAAAAAATTCTAACCCTAAAACAAAAGTCAAAAACAGCAAAAGAACCTTGCTCAGAAGAACCAAAAACTAAAATTTACATTATCCTAGCTCACAAATTATCCCGTTTAAATAATGTCCACCCTCGTAAAATGATGATTAATTATAATTTATATGTGGCGCACCAAAAAAATACTCCCGTTTATATTTTAAAGTATATTGATTGCATTAGTTTCACACATTTTCAACATTGAAAGTATATATCGACCTTATAACGCTCTTTCATCCCGTTTATGAAAACGTTGCCCTTCTTCTATCATGGTTAGGACGGGAGCAAAAATTTCAATATTGGGTGTGAAATATAACGTCTAGAAAGATCTATTTAATAATTTCAAATAAATTTTTCAAATCGATTTATTCTGCTTTTAATTAAGGTATTCATAACTTAAGATTTGTAATACCTATTACACATATCTCACACTAAAAGACGGTTTGGATGGTAGGTCAGAAGAACATAACTACATTATCATAAATTTTGTTGATCAATTTGTATATTTGAAACAATAGTTATGCGCGCAAAAATAGATGAAGACAATCTTGTGCGTTCGTATACATTAAAAAAATAGAATATTAGATATAGCGTTAATTTTTCAATAGATATGCATAAAATATTGAACGAATAATTATTAAATAAATTACGAATTGCTTGAATAGGCAGGTGTTAAAGCTTTTAAAAAATGTTGTAAGACAAACTTACATATCTTTGTCGTTTTCAGAAAAATAACTACTAATTCTAAAGAAATTTTGCAACTTAGGACAACTGTTGTCTGAACTCATCTGTCCTTACGTCCGTCTTTGTTCGTGATTTTTTTCTTAGCCTATATATTCACGTGACAAATATTATGTTACCGGTAACAACGAAATTATTTCCTCCTTTTCTTGTTGTTCCTTCCCAATATATTACTATGTTGTGTGCAACGCACCAAAGACTGTCGCGCGTTAAAATGATACTATTTTAACCCAGAAAATGTTGCTTGTCATTTTAAACCGCATCACACCTCTATTGTACACTATGCACGGCAAGATTTCCGAATCCTCAAAACACCTTACGAGGAAGTGTAGCTGAAGTGTAGTTAGACGTCCACGGGTGAAATAGTTTTCCAATGGAGAACCCTACAGTGGTCTACCGAAATCATCCTAAGGATATCTGTGAATATATACCTCGTATTTGCAAAAACATGAATAGTAATTGGTCCCTGTCCCACCATGGCCTTAGCAACAGTTCTCTAGACTGTAGTAGAGTCACGTCCAAATTTTACCTTTCCTCCGTTATTCATAGTAGGAACAGAAAAATGGGCAATGAGAAAATTGCAAGTGTCACGGCTGACAGCCCCCTAACGAGTATATCATGTCAACATCCAGATCACCATACCTATAAACGAAATAGTACAGTTTTCAGGTGGGTTTCGGATTCTAACTGAGAGGCCAGCACCGTATCAACTCGAGCCCAAACCATGCAAAAACTCCCGTTTTTTAAAGTGAAAATATATGAATCTCACACAGAAACAGGTATGCTCAGTAAAGTTCTATCTACGATCGTCAATCCGTCTTTCATCAAATCCTAGATGTGATTCCTTTTGTAATTGGCCCCCCGGATAGAGCGACCCGAGTGGCAACGTTAGCCCCAACAGTTCACTACCTTCACTAGACAGCCCTAGCGTACGACACTGGTTTGCCATAGGCCTGAAGGGTTTTCAGCAGCAGAAGAATGAAATAAGCGAGCTCTTGGGATGCATGAAATGTATCAAGATAAGGAAACTATCACTATCTCTTCCAAGTAGTGCATTGCATGGATTATGCTGATATTGGCTCTACCAACCTGGTCACAGGACCATCGAGGGTTCCATTTAAGTAAACTCAATTGTGTTTTCATCTGTTTTGCTCCTTGCATTTTAGGTAGGAAGAAGCACAAGGTCAATGAAATGGAAGTGAAAAATGGAGAACATTAAAACGAATCAAATAAAACAAGGAAATAACTCAGAACCCTTCAAAGGCAATCCAACAGACAAAGGAAAAAACAAAAAAACAAAGCTACCTGGCATATTCACACGCTTCATCCACCATGTGAAGAACCGGTCCTATGGGAAAACCGAACAATGGTTCTTCATTGTGGATGATGGAAAGACCTACCAACTTCTCAGCCCCAATCAGTTACAATCATCGCGAATACGGTTTCCATTCCACAGAAATCCAGAATCATCTAAAGGCATAATCCTCACCCTCGGAAAACTTTGGAACTGTTTCTGATAAACCTGTAAAACGTCTCATCGTCCTTCATGAAGATCTTCAGAGAATACAGCAGTCCGAGAGATATTATCATTATCAAAGGCACTCAATAAACCAGAGTAAGGACCAGAAGAGAAAATGGAGGATGTCCCATCTGACTCGAAGGTAGTAGATGATTGCCTGAGGTTGGGCCGGGTGGCATTGGATGAACTCAACACGGAATCCTGATTCTCAGTGATGCGCTGCACCATTTTAAGTGACTGTACCACTTCTCCCATTGTGGGCCTTTGGCTTGCCTCAGGGGCCACACAAGCTGCTGCTATTGTGCAAACCCGTACAAAATCTTCCTTCGGGTACTTCCCTCCAAGCCTTGGATCAGCTAATTCCTCTAGGCGATCTTTATCTCTAAGAACTGGTCTTGTCTGTAACAAAAGCGATCCCATTCTGTTATTTGGTAATAGTTCGAAATTCACAATTTTTTCCGATCATGCAAATATGCTGATATGGATAATGCGGACCACAGACCAGTGGGCAGTGTTTAAGGTTCTCAAAAATGCACTGGAGTATGTGAAAAGCATAAGGAAATATGACAATGTGCATCGAAGTGCGTAACAAAGTGTGTTGAAGTTTCAAATTCTGCCTAGCATAAGAACATGCCAATATAAGTAAGGGAGAACGACATTTTGGTGTTCCCCTCTTCTGATGCAACTGCAATTTTAGAGCTCTGTTTTATAATCCAGCTTTTTATTAACTGGTCAACTCTTCAACCCTTTTACATCCGCTCTTCACTGCTTCAGCCTAGCTTCAGCCATTTTGTTTTTTTTTTTTGGCTGACCCAAAAAGCATTTAAGATTTAGGTTCAAAACTCTCAGAGCACACGCATTTACAGCTCCTTGTAACAATTAAACAGCGTATGTCAGATTAAAATCCAGACCCTGAACCAATGATTTTAATTAAAAAGGCCACAGAAATTAATTACTAACCCAAGTAACAAGGTTCTCCTGTCCTGATGGTTGGGACATATCCACTGGCTTCCTTCCAGTCAGCAACTCGAGTAGGACCACCCCATAACTGTAGACGTCACTTTTTACTAGTAGATGTCCAGTCATAGCATACTCAGGGGCTACATACCTATAAATCAGTTTTATCACATTTTAGTGCCAACTATCTTGAGGGAAAGACAAGGTTTAGGAAGAGAAATAAAACTGACCCAAATGTGCCCATAACACGCGTAGACAGGAAATTTGCCCTGCCTTCGGGTGCTTGTTTGGCAAGGCCAAAATCGGCAACTTTAGCATGAAAGTTATTCTCAAGCAATATGTTGGAAGCCTTGAAATCTCTATGGATAACACAAGGTTGGGAGTCCTCGTGTAGGTACGCAAGTCCTCTAGCAGCATCAAGTGCAACTTTCATTCTAGTATCCCAATCCAGAGGACAATTTACTCCCAATGGACCTGATGCAAAATCAGAATACTACTGTTAGAAGATATTCAATATCAGGCACCAGAGCAAAGAGTTACTCTTTTTGCTGAGTTCTTCTGCAGATATTCAATCCTCAAACTACGCTACAATGAAGTGATATATCAATCAAAAGATGCCAAAAGAGCGTATGACATAGTTCATATTACCATGAAGCCATGCTTCCAGACTTCCATTTGGAACAAGCTCATAACAAAGTAAATTTTGCGAGGAGTCACGACTGCTAAAATAACCCACAAGTTTCACAAGATTTCGATGATGCAACCTACTAAGCATCTCAACCTCGACAAGAAACTCTTTACCCCCTTGCTGCCCTCCGCTAGTAAGCCTCTTTATTGCTACAGCTGTACCATCACTTAAGACACCTTTGAAAACTCTGCCAAATCCACCCTCTCCGAGTATACTAGCAGGTTCAAAGTTATTTGTCGCTTCTTTAAGTTCTTCATATGCAAGAAACCGGGTGCTGGTAGTTGGATGGCGACGAGATCCTACTGCTGGGGCTGGATCCACAGTCCTTGGCTTTGCTGTTTAAAGGAGAACAAAGAATAAAAGAGGAAGTAAGAAAGGAGAAGAGACACAAAGAAGCATAGCATGTATAAATTGAAACGAAGCAACCACTGCATATTGAAACTCTACAAGATATACTGCTTCAATTTTTCTTGTGTAGTGGTGAAGTTAACGTCTCCTTTGACCGATGGGCAGTTTTATCAAGAAACAAGTTGTAATTGTGAGAGGCTGTATCGGATGCCTAATGAGAAATAGTTTCATATGTTCAAGAAACGGAACCAGGTATGATGTACTAATGTCTGAACAATCAAGTTCACACATGAGTGTAGCACAAGGGAGGCTCATATGCTAGCTTGTCCACGTTTCACTTAGATTATATTCCCTAGATGGTCTTTGAAGTGAAGAATTATGTTTGAACAATTACCAAGCAAACCTGAAAAACTGCTAATGTCGGAACAATCAAGTTCGCACATAAGTGTAGCACAAGCAAGGCGCATATGCAAGCTTCTCGAAGTTTCACTTAGGTTCTACTTCTACATGGTCTTTCAAATTATGGTTGAACAATAATCTTTGATGCAAGCATCTGAAAAACTTTAGGGGCCGGTCTGGTATTGTTTCTAGGGATCCGAACTTTTGGACGTGAAAATGGCAGAAAGTTATAGAACAGTCATCTGAATTGCTTTCAATTAGCTAGAAACTTGATATACCATAAAATGAAATCCAAACTTTATGATGTGAAACCGACAGAAAGTTATAGACCAGTCATTCTGACTTACTTTCAATGAGCTAGAAACTTGATATATCATAACATAATTCAAAATAGTTTCTGACAAATGGGCTGATTACAAACAGTTTTTCTAGAAACACAAAATGCAAAAACACTTCCCGACAATGCGTTCTAGTGACAAGTTCATTCAAAACAAAAACAGTTTCCGAAAATAATACCAAACACGACAACCTTTTGTTCAGATTTCAAGGAAATTGGTTCCCATATTAAGACTTCATAAACAGCAACCTGATACTTACTAAATGATTCCAAAAAATTCACGTAGCAAAATCTTACAAAGAGAAAAGAATACACTTGACATGATATTGCAGTAGGCAATAACTTGGCCAAACCAGGTCCAAAAAACTTGGAAATCATTCTGAGAACTAGCAAAACTTGGAATGCTTTTTGGGCAGAGGCATTGTAATATTCCCACACAACTAAAGATCATCTCGAGGTTCTAATAGCATTTAAGATACAACCATCCTCGTGAATTGAGCAACTACACAACTTTTTCAATAGAAAAGCTACAAGAATGACACATTTGTAAAGTGTAACTACTGGACAAGCGTCCGGCGAAGACAAAGTTTTGAAAAGGAGTTTTGTTTTGCCATATCCTGAAATACAAATAACAGCATTTGAAATGAAAATAGACAAAGACTGGCAGATTTAAATGCCATGTGAAATAGAGGGAGTTTATTACATTTCAATATGGTGACTAGACAAAATCATGGATCAAATGGTAAAATCCAAAGGAAAAAACACACAGAAACAAAGTCAAGTCCTGGCAACCTCACCTCGTATAAAAATTGTCTGTATTTATGCAACAGAACTAGCTCTGTATAATATCATAGAGGACGAATCTAAATATAAAAACAAATATGCAAAATTTTTAATCACGACATATTACTTCACAAGGCTAACTTGTGGGTGACTTTACAAAATCTAAATAGAGAGAGTTTCTGCCTATGGTTTGTTGATACATGATTAATAACAACCTTACACAAAGATATTTAGAGAGAAGGAAAAAATAGGTGTGCCACAAGATAAATTAGAGGCTCAACTTCTACATTTATGCATACCAATCTCTTTAGTAGAAGATGTTTTTGTCTTCCCTTGACGAGAAGAACAGAAACATATAATAGAGACAGCAAGAATGCCAATGATCAGGATGCCAGCACCAATCCCAAACATAAGAATCAAATTTGGATGGTTCCCGTTGCTTGAAGTGACAACTGATGGAGAAGTTGAGGGCAGGTGTGGAGGTGCTTCTGCCGGTGATCTACCAATATGGGGAGCTGTACACAGATCGTAAAGTCCTTGTAAAGGTGCCATAAGAAAACAGAACAAAATGAAAGGTGCTATACAAAGCTCAGTTTTAGTCATTATGATTTCTCCAAGATAGTCACTGCATCACCACAACTAGTGGGGAACAGAAAATTTACTTTTCAACATCCAAGAAGAATTAGAAAAGAAACATCTATCCTGATAAATCCCCTTGCTGAATCTATTCACATGTTAAGAAGAATGGCGCGGACACCAAATTCTCACGCTTTCATCGGCGTTGGCATGGGAGGATGGCCTATCGATTATGGGCCAATGTAATTTATCATGATGATGTTTATCTTATTTGTTATTTAGGATTTATCCATTTTTAATTGTTATCTAAGATTTATACGCATCAATTTTTATTTGTCATATAGAATTTATCTACACAGGTAGATTTACTTTATTTTGGTTGTTATCTCTTGGGCCTATTTAAAGGATTTCTGCAGGATGTTGATTGGCCTGAATGAATAAAAACATTTCTTGTTTTCTTGAATTAGTGTGGAGTCTAATTCTCCCTTAGATGTGGATTTCTAGGGGTTATATTCCGGTTCTACATCAGTTCGGTATCAGAGCAACCTTTGATTGCTCATTGTTTTCATCAACCATGGATTCGTACAGAGACGTCTCGAGTACCACAAGAGTGGCACCAGATCATACTCGACAGAGCCGAGTTTCGCTCACATAGGAAGAGTTGGTTTAGACAACAGATTTTCACATGTCTATTAGCAATGGCACGGGAGGATGGCCCATCGGTTGTGGGCCAATGTGATTTATGATGATGATGTTTATCTTATTTTTTATTTAGGATTTATCCATTTTCATTTGTTATCTAGGATTCATCTTTATCCATTTTTATGTGTTATTTAGGATTCATCTATTTTGTAGGTAGGTTTATCTTGTTAGGTTATGTTTTTGATTGTTATATCGTGGACCTATTTAAAGGATTCTTGCAGGATGTGTATTGGCATTGAATGAATAGAACTTTTCTTGTTTTCTTGAATTAGTGTGGATTCTAATTCTCCCCTACGTATGGATTTCTAGGGGTTATACTCTAGTTCTACATCAAAGAACAATCGGTAGCATCCATATATTTACGACTTCAAAACAAAAAAACCTCAAGTTGTTTAACAAATACAAAGGGTTAGTATATCGAACAAGTATGATTGAAGGGAGATGCTACAAGCACAACAAGGTGAAACATACCCTGAGATGGAGCCAGTGGCTTAAACCAGGTCATGTTCAGAAGTTTGTAATCACCCAATAAAGTAGGGTCCAAATGAACTTTATGCATGGATAGCGAAGAGTTTATTGCAGAAGCTTCACCAGCAGAGAAACTGATTCCTGTATGAGGAGTAATATCCATCGAAATATTAAGTCCTGACAAACCAACCACATAAAAGTTGATCAACTCGATCTGAGAAACCCGCAGATCAAGTTGAGAAGCAAATTCTTCAAGAAAAATATTCCAATTTGGGTTCGATGAGACATTCATCAGGAGAAGGTCAAGCTTTATTGGGTATACGCACTGGCAACCACGGCTCCCTCGCTTGAGCACCATGTCCAGTCCACAGCAATCTGGGAGAATGAGAAACAGATGCCCACACAATTACCGAAATTAGATGAAAGGTAAACAAGGTAACATGAAAGTAGAATGACAGTTGTAGAAGTTGGTCTCCTTCCTATATTTCACAGTGGCTTAAGCCATTTTCTAAGGGCGAACCAAGTTAAACTTCCCCAGTTGTTTTCTAGCAAAAAAAAAGGCTACCGAAGGATCATAGAGAAAATCAAAGATCAAAAAGCATAGCATATATCTTACTCGAGGCATACGGTGACAGTGGTGGCTGAGCTAAACTGGCTGGAATTGTACCAGCACTAGACTGTGACGGAGCAATATCAGCCAAATGAGGAGGTGCAAGGCCAACATTTGGAGGCACTAAACTGCTCTTCTTCATTGATGGCTTCGACAAACGTGAGCTTGAAGGGGGGTGAACGGAAGTCGTCAGCGGGCCATAATTGGGAGGCTGAGATGGTCCTAGAATAAGCTTTGGAGCACCATGAGGAGAAAAACGTTTCTGACCTGGCTTATGGAACAAAGGCAGATTGGCTGGCAGAGGCAGACCAGGAATAGCAGGTGCAACTAAAGGAGCTGGTGTTGGTGATACTAAGCTTCCTTCCAATAGACCATCGGTTAAATTGGCACCAGTGACGTATAAAACATAACATAAAACAAGCAACAGCTTCAACACCAACCATTGGACCTTGTTTAAAGCTCCTGCAGTTAATAGAAAATCAATATAATAATAGCATGCAACCACACAAGCAACAATGGAAGGACAACTTGACTGTAAGAAAAGCAGCAGACAAAACACCTCCAACAATAGAACATGTGCATTGACATCTCTTGTTGCTTCTTCTCTAAAGAGATCACTAATGTAGAACCAGTATACATATCCAAATCTTTCTCAGTGTTCAAGGGTTGGCATCCCGTAGAAAGTTATACCAAAGAAAACTACCACTCTTATCTAAAACTTCAAAATTGGTGTAAAGGAAAAACATCTCGAATAACCTACAAAAAATATGACAACTGTGACTAATTGCCTTCACAGTAGAGACTATATCATTAATTCTTGTTTTGTTACATGAGTCCTGAAGGCTGAAATTAATAACTTTTTTAAGTCTCGCACTCACTCCAGTAAATATTAACATCATATTTTCTCTTGTTTGAACATCAAATACTCGACATTCAAAATTGTCCATACCATTTCTTTCCCTATCTTTCCCAGTAGCAAAATAGCCGTAAAGAAGTTTTAAAATTTGTTGTTTGTAGTGGCTTCAGCTGCAAGGAGAAATATTCTTGACTGAAGCTACCAAAGAAACATGTGCAGAAACATAACCTTATCATTAACCCTAACAGAGAGCAACTCCAAAATTATAGCTGATTATCCATCCCATATAATTAACCAATGCTCCGCATTTTGCAGATTCACACACCGCACACTCTTTAACACCAAACTAAAACTCAATTGGAAGACAAAAATAGTCGAAATAATTAAAAGCGCAAGAACTCACCACTGCCGCTAGAAACTGTGGAGAAACTCGCAAGCACCGACATCACCGATGCAGTTCACATGAAGCGTCCAGATCTGAAAGATTCAAGACCGCCGACAAATAGATCGCTCCGTATAGGGAAAAAAATTCTTGAATACCAAAGAAACTTTATGAGTTGTTTCCATTGGAATCAGACATTGAATGAGGAACAAACGGCCGTGAAATAGTCGGAATATGATGTATAAATTGCGAATTTCGAGAGACGAATGCCATTTTTCAGCTTTGAGAATTCAAACTTCGTTTTTAGTGAGAGAAAATTATGGCTCTTTGGCGAGGGAGAAAACGTTCGTTTCACTCAACTGAGTACTGAAGCTTTGATTAGCTTATGTTTTCATTTCTACTTTTTATTTTCTGATTTCTTTTTAGAAGCGCATGCTGGTATATATTGTCGGCCTAACGTGCGCCTTTGACGGAGAGGATCAACATAACGGTAAAAGACCGTCGGCGTCAGTCACGTCGCTGTTAGGAGCGTCAGCGAGAAGACGGGTAAATTAATAGTCTGTACTGGCAGGCCAGAGTTCTTCTCTGCACCATCGATATATGGAGAATTAATGGTCCATTTAGCCTGTTTGAATTATTAGATTATTCACTGTTTAGTTTTTTGTCTTTATTTAAAAAAAAAATTTATTTTTTTATTTTTCATCAATTTTTTAATGATTGTTGGTTCGTCTCGACAAGAACTTTCAGAAAAATTATCAATCATCGGCTAAATTTGAAAAAAGTTTAGAAAAGACAAAAAATAAGCCAAAAACAACGTCCGTGTTGGATTATTTTCGTATTTAGTGATTTTTTTTAACTTTTGGACATAATTTTATACTTTTTAGATTCCTTTCGTCGATACGAACCAATAATCCATGAAAAAATGACATAAAAATAACAAGTACAAAATTTTTTTGAATAAAGACAAAAAATAATCCAGATAATCTAGTTTGGGTTAATTTAAGCCAAATAGACCCTAAAGATGAAGTCTCATGTCTCAAAAATTTAACCAATAATTTTTCCTGGATTCAAAATTAATAATTATAATTTTATAATAATTATAATTTATTTTTATTTATAGTCCTATTAATTCAAGTAAATTATAATTTTAAATTTGAAAAAGAGTTTTTTGGTTCAATTTTTGAACTGTATTAAATGGTATTTTAACATCATTCCCGACCTCCTTGCGCATTTACCTCCAAGTCACACGCATAAGTTTAATTTGGACTAAATTATTATTTTTTATAAATTACATATTAATTGGTGTTTTGTTTATAGTTATTTGTTAAATTTTTACATTTTTTTATTTGTCTCCAAAAAAACTTCAAAAAAATATAAGAACATAATTTAAAATTTCAACAATAATGCTAAAAAATCCTTAATAATCCTGGTCAAAATAATATGATCATGTATTCCTAATAAAATAATCATAATCTTAAATTTTGTAATAGGGTTGGAATAATGTTACAGGATCATCAAATAATTATCCTCTCTGTGATAATTCGTCAAAAAATTAATATATAATTAGTTTCATGAAAGTGTCTACCGGAAAAATATTGATTGTGTTTTTTGTTATTAATGTTGTGGTTGTCGATACAAATGCCAAATGGCTCAATCTACAATATAAAAAATATAGTTTTCATTACTATCATTTTCTTTCAAGAGTCATTTTCTTAGCATGGCGACATTAAAATTTGAAAGATAGTTTATTAAGAAAATAAACTATAAATTAGTGAGATTTAATAAGAAAAATAACACAAAATCAAACTAACGCGAACAGTAGTAAATATATTGAGCCAAATTAAGGAAAGGTCCATTAAGATTCATGTGAATAAAGGATAAAGGCAGAAGAGGTAAGAAGAAAAACAAAATCAAATTTTAGAAAAGTTGTGGACAAAAGGCAAAGATACTACTTTATGGACAATGGGGGCAAACAATGAACTTATGGGGGAAGAATTGTATTTATTTATTTATTTATTTTTTGAATATTAGGTGATTGAATTGAAAAAATCGATTCAAGAAATTGTAGTTTGATTGGTCTGAATTAGGGGTCGATCGAATTAATTTTTTTATATTTGAGTTCAATTTTGTGCGTCGTTATTTTTTATTTAACCGAACTGAACCAAATCGAAAATAATTTATAGGATGAACATGTCAAACAATTTTTATATTTTTGTCAGTGATTTTAGTCAAAATACACGAGTTTTGGACTCTATAGTTTTAGTAATTTTCTATTCATGTGACTTAAAAACTAAGCCTATTTTGATCAATTGTCACAAAATAAGCCCGTTTGGCCATTTCAGTTAATTTGAACTATTTGAATTTTTTGACCAAATCGATTATTCTCTTCGTAAAATCACTTGGGATATTTGAAATTTTCACCCAAACCAATCAAATTTAGTTTTTATGCCTACAAAATTGACCAAATGCGAACTGATTTCACCTTATGACATAGGACACATTTAGTGGTCAAATAAGGGGAACAAAATTATCACTCTGAGTATAGCTATTCAACTTGTCATATCAAGAGTTTGTTTATTAGTTAGACCTTCGATATTATGATATACAGAGTATTAATTTTTTTGCTAAGAAGATGATAAAAAAATTCACCATTTATTTATCCATGTCTTACCCTCTTTTATATCTGTCCTCTATTACGCGAATATCATTATTAAATTACGAAAATCTTATTTACATACTTATATTTACCATTTTTTTATTTTTTAAAAAATACTCAAATAAATTATTTACAACTATTTATCCTCTATAATAAATATCTCATTTTACTATATTTATTTTACTTTTATCATAATTTTGACTGCTACATGTTCGGACAAAAATATCCTCCGCGTTTGTGAACCACTGGATTTACAGTGGACCCGACTCGCTGATTCCACCCGAGTCCCAACTCTTAACCAGGAATCACTAGACCCTAGCAAAACCCCAACAGTCAGTGCAGTAGATTTAAAGAAGGCCAATCTTCATCCCAAGAAAGATGATGAAATGTAGGCGCCCTTTCTCGGCCGGATCATTCCCGGCTAGATGGATTTGTACGGCAGCGGTGGAGGCGGATGCGGATGTTGTGGCGACGGCGACGCGCCGCGGAAGTCAAGGGCGGCTTTACTGGAGGTTGTCGGCATTAGGAGTAACCGGCGGGACATCGGGACAGACGTTGAATCAATATCTCAGGGAGGGCGGAATCGCCAAGAAATACGAGCTCGAGCGATGCATCAAGGAACTTCGCAAGTACGGTCGATATCAGCATGCTCTCGAGGTTTTGCAACTCTCTCTCTAGTATGCGTTGCTACTTAATGTTGCTTGTTGGCGGTGTGCACTGATTTTTTTTTCACTTATTAGTGTTCTATCGGAATTTGGAAGTTCTTTTTGTTTTTCTGCCAAAGTGGCTCTAAATGGAGATTTGGCTTTGGGTTGGAGATGTACTTAGTTGCTGAGAAAATGGTGAAAGAGAGTCTAATATGCTGAATAATAGATTTTGTCCATTTGGCATCTAGAGAATGTTGATTCAGAGCAATAATTTCTGTTAGTTGAGATGAGTTTGTTGAAGTTTTAGCAATCGAAGCACATTGCACTAATTGATGTCGGACTTTCCCCTTGTTCCTGAGTTCAATTGTGGATTTGTATTTGGTTGTTGAAGTTTATAAACTGCTGTTATGGACACCGAATTTACTTTAGTGGGACACGTCGTTTTGAATGGAGCCATGGAGGTATTCGTATTTTCTCTTATGCGAGCATTGTCCACTCGATATTTATTTGAGTGCACATTTCAGTACTCAAAAATTGTTGATTATTGCACATCCGATCTTTATACAACTGTTCGACTGTTTATTGATTCGTTTAATGCAGATATTTGAGTGGATGGAGATGAGGGACATCAGCTTCAGGAACCGTGATTATGCAATACGCTTGGATCTCGTATCAAAAGTGGGGGGAATAGCTGCAGCTGAGAATTACTTTAGCAGCCTCTCACAACATGCAAAGAGCCAGTCTACATATGGTGCCCTCCTAAACTGCTATTGCAATGAAAAAATGACAGATAAGGCACTGGCTCTCTTTAAGAAGATGGACGAAATGAATATTGCTTCTACTTCTTTGACTTATAACAATCTTATGACACTCTATACGAGGTTAGGCCAGCCTGAGAAAGTGCCTCCCTTGATTGAGGAAATGAAACAGAGGAACATCCCACCAAGCACATTTTCTTACAATATCTTGATGCAAAGCTATTCGTGTCTAAACGATATTGAGGGCGTAGAAAGAGTTTTCAATGAGATGGTTAATGAAAATGAAAAAGAATGCGATTGGACAACATACAGTAATTTGGCTGTAGCTTATGTTAAGGCTGGACTTACTGAGAAAGCCGAGGCAGCCCTCAAAAGGGTAGAGGAAATGGGACAGAGTAATCGTTTGGCGTACCATTATCTGATTAGTTTGTACGCCAGTACCTCCAATTTAGGTGAAGTCTTGCGGGTTTGGAATTCTCTGAAGACCCATTTTCAAACAATCAGCAATATGAGTCAACTTGTTTTTCTTCAGGCTCTTGCCAAACTCAATGATATTGATGGTTTAAAGAGTTGCTTTGAGGAATGGAAGTCGAGTTGCACCAGCTATGACGTGAGGTTAGCAAATGTTGCTATAAGTGCATACCTGAAAAAAGACATGTTGATGGAGGCTGAATCGGTGCTTCAAGAGGCCATCAAGAGATCAAAGGGACCTTTTTTTCGGGCTTGGAATATGTTTATAGCGTTCTTCTTGAAGCAAAATCAAGTGGATTCTGCTTTGAAGTGCTTGGAGGAAGCTATATCAGAAGTCAAGGACAATGAATGGCAACTCGCCACTTTCAGTGTGGATAAAATTTTACAGTATTTTGAGGCAGAGAGAGATGTTGAGGGTGCTGAAGAGTTGTGTAAGATGTTGAAGATGGTTAACCATCTTGATTCCAGGTTCTACCACTCTTTGCTTCAGATTTATGTCGCTGCTGGCAAACCAGCGCCTGATATGCGAAGGAGGATGGAGGCGGATGGTATTGAAATCAACTCAGATATAGAGGATTGGCTTGAAAGGGTGTGCCCTAACTAATTGACATCACAAACAGTAATAGTCGAATGATGATTCAATTTTTGGGTTTTTGGTAGCCGCCGAGAGTTGTTTTCAATGGTAGTTTCACTATGAAGATGTTAAATATGTTTCTCTGTATAACCTGACCAGAATGACAAGTGGTTGTTTCTTGCAGTTTTAAACAGGTATGGCGTTCACATTTGAATGTTACTCATTTGCTGGGTTAGGAGAAAGGAGGTTAATTAAAGCCCAAAGTAGCCACGGAAGGACACAGATACCTGTTTTGAATGCAGTACGATCTAAGTTCGAGTTGTAACTTTATGAGCAGTCTCTTAAATCTAAACAGAAACAAACAAATTACCACAAGAACCCAACAAAAATAAAACAGAAGAACAATGATATGTGAGCGCGTGTGTGTGTGAGAGAGAGAGAAGCAAAAACCAGATTCTATTGCAGCACGTTGTCTTAAGTCCATTATAAAGCAACTTGTATCACCAAAGCCTTACAAACCCCCATTACAAAATATAGTTGGCAAGCTCTTCTTGGTGTCATTAGCAAGGACTGCAATTTATATAACAATAGCTACGAGGCTGCAACAGTGTAGCGGCAAAGCAATGCTTATGTACCCCAGAAACCTCTTGCTTGATTTTCAGCAGTTTGTTGCCAAAGTTAGGGAGAAACCATGCAATTGAAAGAATCTTCATACCGAAAACACATCCATTTAGACCTTCTTTCTCAAGGTGACATTGGTGATTCCTATTAAAGATTTAGGCCGATAATGTTCATCCGTATCCACCGCTTGTATTTCCTGGTAAAATTGCAGGTCATGCATTTAACATGAATAAGTAACATGACTTGAAAACAAACATCTTTCAAATAAATACTTTGTTGTAGAAACAATATGGTAACTAGCAAGTTAAAATCCTAAAATCTTTTCCCCGAACTTAGCAATCATTCTATCTCCTGATCGTATTATATGAAAGGATACAAACTGGCTTGAAAAAGATAATATGACAGTTCAATCAACTTGAATATACTTTCATAGGCAGTGTTACGTGAACACTTCTACATACTCACTGGACCTATGTAGACTAGATAAACAAGGTGACGCAACTTCAATAATTTTGGGGTTGCACAAGTAAATTTTTAGTGGAGTTCGTATTTTTAGGTGAAATTAGTAAATTTTAGTGTGGCAATAGTGAATGTAGCATGATGGTAGTAATCTGAAGTACTAATAAGTAAAGGTAAAAGAGTGAAGCTATTTAACCCACTCATTTAAAACCATTTGAGATGAGTCAAATTGAGTTATGACCCATCTTATAAGTGGGTTGGGTTGGAGTGAATTTAGAGCGAGTGAATTTAAGTGGGTTCATGTATTTGGGTCAAAATTGTGAACCCTACTTGCATCCTTCAAATGTTAGCAATCTTTCAAGAATAAAAAGCAGCAGCTCACATTGGATAGTATGTATGTAGAAATCTTATTTTTTCCCAAAGTTTCATTTAATTAAGCATATCCCTGAATCCAGGCCAAAAATATTTCACAACCATGCAATATGTTTGAAGACAAATGCATGTGGTTTGGATGCATATGTGGTTTGGACTAGGGATGGCAATTTGTACCGAACCGATGGTTACCCGAACCGAACTGCTTAATTTTTCCCGAACCGTAACCGTTTTTTTCCCCGTTGGTGTGGATATGGTATGGACGGATGAATACCCGTTCGGGTTAGGTTCGGTTATTGTTAGCAGAATAACCGAACCGAATAACCGAACCGAACCGAACCGAACCCGAACCGAACCGAAAATAACGTCATTATATATATATATATATATATGTTTATAATATACATACATACATACATATATACATACATATACATGTGTATATGTATGTATATATTGTATATATACATACATATACACATGTATATGTATGTATATATGTATGTATGTATGTATATTATAAACATATATATATATATATATATATATATATATATTATATAATATATATTGAAGGATGAGAGAGAGAGAGGGATTTAGAGAGAGAGTGATTCGGTTCGGTTCGGATCGGTTCGGATAATTAATAACTGAACCATTCGGTTAACCGTTCGGTTCGGGGAATAACCGAACCCCGTTTGGTTCGGTTATGGAATATTCTCTCTCCCTCTGTTCGGTTATCGGTTCGGTTTCGGTTCGGGTATTTTGTCTTCGGTTCGGGTTCGGTTATCCGAATAACCGAACCGAACCGGTCCGTTGCCATCCCTAGTTTGGACCGCTCCGGATCAGCACCTCCAAAATAAATGGAGGACTTTATTCAGTGAGCCTCTGCTTTAACCTCCCTTTTCAGATTAGCTACAGTATCATTAGAGGTTTTCAGTTCACAAAGAATGTAAGGAGAACATACAGAGAAATCCGTTATTTCAAGGGTCCCAGTTTTCCGGTTTTAGTTTTTCATTCCTTCTCGACCATAGCTCGAGCTATTCGGCTAACTCTGTTTTTTTCGTCCATACTTAAGGTGCTGCTACTTTGTCCTTATAAGAAAGTTAGCAAAGTATTGAACTGTGGATAATGAAACCTACGGCTTCTATCTCTCCGATCCCTTGATAAAATTGGGTTTTTGTTTTGTTACGCTAGACCTAACTTGCCCAAGTTCAGAAAAGGGGTTGGTTCCAACCCCAAGAACATACATCTATTATAGGCTACAAGAGTCTCTTTTGTATTGAACTACACCATGGTTCATCAATCAAATCATGCAATCATTCATTCCCTCAATAAACCTAAAAATGCATGATCAGGGTCAGGCAATAAACAGGATCCATGTTCCCCGTGTGCAGAAAGAACAGACTCACTTATAGGTCACAAAATTAAGGGGAGAGAGAGAGAGAGGAGGAGGAAAGCTTATAACCTGAACAATGTCCTCTCCCTTAATGACCTGCCCAAACGCAATCAATTTAACATTTAAATCTGCTGGCATTGGTGCAGTCGTAATGAAAAGCTCGAATCCCTCTGCGTCGTGTTTTCCCTTTGAAGTACATAGCACAAAAGCCTCATGCTTCATGCTGGATAAAAACCACAAATCCGGTCACCAGGTTATTAAAGTAAGAAATGGTAAAGAGTCATGGGGGACAAACCTCGTATCATGTTGGCTGTTTTGCTTTCCTATCAAAGTCCAATTTTCCGTAGCTCCAGGTCCATCAAAACTACCTCCTTGAATAACAAAGTTTTTAATTACATGGTGAAAAGGCATCTCCTTGAAGTACCCCCTCTGACTGAAAAATCATTTGAATTCAGATTCTCTTAATTACAGCGTAAAAGTAATTGACAAAAGCAAATTACCAACCACATGAGTAATTGTTTACAAGGAAATTTAAGGACAAATAAGGATTTAGGCGAGCAAGAAGGATATTCCATTGAATAATGAAAATACGAATTCATATAAATGGATATAGTAAGAGTTAAGTCGATTGCCCACCATAAGTCGATAAATTCATCAACCACCCCAGGAGAACCTTCCTTGTATAACTCGATCGTTATTGATCCTTTTGTGGTACTTAAAATCTGTTAATATATGGACAATACACGAGTAAAGCTAAGGAAGGGGAAAAAAAGAGAAGTTATCAAACCCAACGAAATGTATAAACGTACAGCATATCTGGCAGCATCAGATTTCCTTTCATCTGCAAAAGCATCGTCACCCTGCAGCACATACACAACCATGTATTGAGAAAAATAAAGAACTGCTGATGGTCACTTAAAAGGAATGACACCTTATAATCAACAATGCATAAACACAAACAAAAGAAAGTGAAATCAATCTTTAATTGTCAAGCTGATCTAACAAAAGAGGAAGCCATCAGCAATATGCGACGCTTCTATTGGTGAGAAATTCATGTTAGAGAAAGCTAAAAACCATCAAATATGCATGTAACGAAGTTCTCCAAAATATTATACCTCAAGAACTGATAACCGATCCACTGTATGAATTCTTGACCTGAGCACAAGTCAGCATACACATGTTAATCCCATATACTGCCCTTTTCTGGGGTAATAACAGAAGGGTACGTTCCCAGCAGTTCAAATATGATACTTAATGTATACAACTGCAACAAGCATCCTGGAATTTTTGAAAGCGCCTGGATTAAACAAAAGTTCTCTAAATTGCTAAATCACTATTTGGGTTATTCCCAAATTTCGAATGCAGATGTCATTCTCAAACCTTCACAGTTAAAAAATAGTTGTAAAGTGATACCCGTCTTCCAACAAATCATGTAATTCACATATCGTTCCTAACGAGTTTCTTAAATTTTAGCTTAACTATCCCCACCATATTCCCACCAAAAACTATTGAAAACTTCAAATCATTCTCAAGAGAATGAGGTGGGATGCAAATCCACAGTATTATGCCAATTACTCTCTCCACTTAAAAGAAAATAACAAGAATCACTTCAACAAAAAAACTCCAACAAACCTCTGAGACCAATATCTGTAAGTAGCAAACAGGAAAAACACCATCACTAGAATAATTAAGCTGTATAAAACAACTGTAGTGATGCTGATACGACTAGGACCCTTCTTCTTCTTGCTTTGTTGGAGAAGAGTTTGAGGTTTGATCCTCGCCATGATCTGTAAACCTCAGCCCTAGTTAATGCTCCAAAATCCTGGGAACCTGGCAATCAAGTGATATCCAGCACTCAAATTCAAATTCCTGCATCAATAAGGGACAACAGAGCATAAGAGCATCTCCAACGATGAAATTTCCTAGTCAAGGTACAAAAATGAGTACAATTTTTATTTTCTCTGGCCACCTTTTCATGGATGTATGCCAACACTACTAACTCTCCACGGCTATTCATTTCGATTAACTTAACATCAGTGTAAGTGGCAATCTTAATTGGCCGAACAAATTTTCCTAGCCTCCAATGGTTGGTTAAATTAGCCAGTGAAAAGGGCATTCGGCATTTTGCCAAGCCAATTAGAAAATCTGTTGGTTGTGAAAAACAACTCGTGTTTGGTGATTTTGCCTACGAGGCATTCCCTTGGACAGCCTTTTGGGATGCTCTACCACCAAATATCCAAATCAAGTTCCAAAGACTCTTTACACGGGGGTATATTGCCCAGTTTTTTTATCCAATCTCAACTTCATACGCCTAATACACAAAAAGCAGAATTCAAGAGGATTCAAATGTTCGAGAATCTGAGGGCTTTCTTTGAAATCTATCAAATTACGTATACTTGCAGCCAATCTGACATCCAATAAAGTTCATGAGTAGGTAGAAAGTATAAAAGGATATTTGGAGGCAAAATGAAAGTTTGAAGTTTTGAACCACAACATCTTCACGATCTATTACAAAATTAATGAAGGATCAGAGAGGGGAAAAGAGGAGTCAGAAAGCAACGTGGCTTCGTTGCTGAAAAGTGCAAACAGAAAATTGAACAAAACCAATCTGCCCACTACATCAGAATGAACAAAAAAACGAAACCCAGAAGGGGATAATGGTAAAGATCCAAAAGATTGGACTGAATTGTAGAGCGCGTAATACCTGAATTTCAATATCTGCGAGGAGACAGTTCGGGTTCGGTTGGCGAGATTCGTTCCGATTCCATTTGAATTTGTTGCCGCGGCCGCAAATTTGGTGAAATATAAAATCTTCTCTCACTGATACCAGCCGTAAATTTGTTTCCTAAAATCGTTAAAGCCTTTGAAATCATGAGTCATTTTTTTAATTTCTGATATTTGAATCATTTATAGAAAAAAATTTATTAATGAGACACCAATAATTATGCGATAAATTTTTAAAATATATAACGATTGAAATCATTAGAATAAATGTATAGAATTTTATTGCCTCCTTTATAATCACACCACAACGATATTATTGACAAATAAACATTTTTTTTTAAAGTTACTAAAAGAGTGCAAATATAAAATTAAATAAATTATATTTTAGGATGTGGCATGACACTTATTAACTTTTTTTTTGATGTCTTAGAATATCCGAATCAATGTTATCGATACCGTACCGTACCGGCCGGTACGTACCGTTTTGACAAAAAAACGGTACCAAGTACCTCTAGTACCGTACCGTTCTCAATACCGGCCGTACCGGCGAATACCGGCCGTATCGGCCGAATACCGGCCGGTACCGGATTTGTTTTTTTTTTATTTTTTTTAAGAATTGCGGAAAAAATTAATTTTTTTTGGCTTTCTCTCTATAATTTATATATATATTGATAGTTGCGATAAATCCGGTACGGTACCCGGTACATGACCGGTACCGGTATGTACCGTACCAGTAGGAAAACCGATACACAAACCGATCCGGTATTTAGAACATTGATCCGAATACATTTAGACTAGTTTATTAGGACCAATTCTGTTTAATTTCAAGACAAGTTTGGAAATTATTAAAAAAAAAAAAAATTACCACAAAGGATTAGATTTGTTGTGACACATGATTGCATTATAACGTTGTAGTAAAAAAAAGACATAAATTTGTCCACATTAGAGTTGCAGACTTTTCAAATTAATACTCTGCACCAATTTGTTTCTCTATTTTTTAACTTGTTAAAAAGACACAATAATTAATATTAAAAAAATTAACTTTTCAAAAATACCCTTAAATTCTTAGCATTAATGAGTATGAATTATGTTGTTTCCGGTGTACGAAAATCAGATTCCAAGTCACGCAATAAGTTGCACATAGAACACAAGAACAGGAAAAATAAACTGACAGAAACTTACTAAAGCCAATCTCAGGGTTCCAAAAATTGGCGAATCGAGGCGAGTAAAATACTATGTCCTTAAAGCAAATTACGTCCCCCACACTGGTGCTAATGGGATAATCAGACGTTTGCTTCCCAGGATACAACGACTATCGACGAAAGGAGGCAGCACTTCGATCCTCTCGACAGGCGAACCAGAAAACAGCGGTGTAATCTCAGAAATTAAAGGGATGCTATGTATGCAGAGTGTGCAGAAGAATGAATTTTGTTCGTACTTGAAAAATGAGGCCGACCTCTGTATTTATAAGTACAGAGGTGTCCATTCGGAGGGATTGCAACTGATCGGAGAAATGTGACTGATCGGAGAAGAAAGAAGCGTCCTTTTGGAACAGAAAAGCGCGCCTGTTAAATTTAAATGATACGGGCCTCAACGGGTTAAAAAATTAATTCCGTTTGGGCCCAAGCCCAATGCGAATTAATTTTCTCTAAAAAGATATATATTTATTAGCCCAAGCCCAACCCCACAACCCACGGCCCGACCCGCCCGGTCGGACGACGGCGGCGCGCGTGTGGAATTGTGTGTGCGCTCGCCCGCTCACAAAATTTCTATGACCCTGAGGGCCAAGCCCTTGTGCAAAAATCCTAATAATATACTCAAGGATTTTTCCTTCTCCAATCAACGTGGGACAAACCCACATGCCTTCCTTTTACCAATACAATATATAAGCATATGGCTCAAGGATTTTTCCTTCTCCAATCAATGTGGGACAAACCCACATACCTTCCTTTTACTAATGAGCATATGGCTCACTTTAAGAACAATTTCCAATTCATCCAAAATCTTTATATGAAAACCAATCACACGAGGTTAATCTCCACCCGGAGACGAACACAACGGTATGTGGGACCACTCCGTCCGAAGACCGGGTCCCACTTAATTTGTAACTCCAAAATGGAGGTTTTCAATAAATTTTCCAACAAATTGTTTAAAAGAGAGGACACTAAGAAAAAAATTTACAAGTCAACTTAATATTAGACAAACATTTCGAAACATATAGAAGTTAAAAAGTAAGCAAACAAATTGGATACAAACCTAATTAAGATCTAAACCAAAGTTATCATTCTCGTACCGGCAAATTTATCGATTTTGTTACTGATACAGTACGTATCGATACCAGTGTATAACGGCATACCAATTCAATTTATTGCTAAAATTAATATACATATTTTAAATAATATTTTTTAACAAAAAATCATACTAAACATATGAAACATAACATCACAATTTAAAAACAAATCATTAAATATAAAAATATAAAAAATAATCTCAATTTATGTCTAATTATCCAAAAATATATATTAATTAAATTTTTTATTTTTTTTAAATATAGATCAGTACGGTACGGTACGGTACCGATCGGTATTGTCCAGAACATGCTAAAACAATGACTAGAACAGTGCTCCGGTGATCTGATACCATTACGAGACCCAGGACATATTGGCAGTACATGACAGAATTGATAACTTTGATCTAAACAACTTAAAATAAATTTTTTATTATTACACTAAAGTATTTCGAACCGTAATACAACTGCGGGAAATCCACTTCTTCTAAGGCTTCAGCTACATTATCTGAAAATTTTCAAGCCAAAGCATAGGTTGTAAAACAACTTCTTGGTTTGAGCTGGTCAAAGCCAAGATCCACAGATATGTAGCCAATAGCTTATATTATTGTCTTCTCCAGAACAAAAAACAGCTTGCATATAAATACAAAATTATATATTATCTGCAAAATTCTCCTGGAACATCTTTGCCTGATCCGCGACAGCCAAAAAAAAGCTACAAGGATAGACAGCAGATTACATGAATGCCAAATCTTCCTTATTTTGCTCAAGCACAATGGTTGCGAGAGCAAGTCTATATGCAGTAGATCTCAGGTTCCTAACTAGTACATATATCTCTTTCTTCCTCTGCTTCACTGGCATAGCATTCCACTGCTCCTCTCTGAGCCCAGCAAGCAAGGTTGCCTCACATACAGCCTCTGCAGATGGCTTCTTGCTGCGGCAAACAAAAGTGGAGGAGGAAATCAGAGAGGAAAGGTAAGATTAAAAGAATTGTAATTTTATTTCCACATCAATCCCAGAACTCACAATTGATCTGCATATCTTTGGTGTTTTCAGCAGATTATGAATCCATATGTATCAGAAGAAACAAATACTAACCTTCCCCGAACAAATCCACTTGTGACAAAACCAATTGGCCACCTGTGCAACTCTTTGGCTATTGGCTCCTCAGGTACTTGGAGCACCCATTTACCAGCAGGTTGCTGCCCAAAGTATGAATCCACAGAAGACTGAGGTATTTGAAGTTCTTCACTGTTATTGCTTGATCTGCATCGTTTACAAGCAAGTTTGTTCAGCCGGGGGATGTAGCAATCTAATACTCAATAGTCTAGCCGCGCAGCAATAGAGAAATAGTGTATGATATAGCGTACTATGTAGAAATACCTACTATCTTATAAGCAAGATTTTAGGACTAAAAATCCACATTAGAAGGAAACAAGCATCTTCAGAGATCGTAATACAACTTAATAGACAAGAAGAAGATTTTTTGAATAGAGTAACATGGAGCTTTTCATGTTTCGCCCAACATATACTAAAAAATATACATAGTATCACGTGCAAACTTTTCGAAGTCCAAGAGAAAGCTTCCCATGAATAGGCACCTCTTTGGAAGAAGCACCATCACATTTCCATCCTAAAATCGACAAAATCAAAAAATCATTCTCAATGCTGCCGATGTATTCACTAATTCTAAAACGATGGAACATACTCGGAAATGGTTATATATGCAAAACTGAAAAGCCTAAGACATAACACAAGAAGTTGATACTACAAAACCTGGATATCCAAGACTCTATATCAGAGTAACGAGGTGCACAAACAACTGCTCCCTCTTCGAAGACGCCACCCTTGTATGCATGTAGAATAACTCTAAGGAAACATAGTTTTCTGCCACTGTTGCTCAGGGTGGTGGCCCCCTTTGGGGTCCGGCTAAGTCTTTCATTATCCTTCATGAACTTATCAATACTATTCGTCAAATCAGGTACATCAGATTCAGGGAACAAAAGCAAATGATCACCATGGATTTCACCCAAAAAATGTCTCAACATATTTGACGTCCTTGCTACAAATCCGCCCGATATAGACCCATGACGACCAAGGGCTACTATGTCACTTGACCGGCAATCTGACTTTTTGAATGAGTTTTCATTGACCACATTTATAGAACACTGTTCCTCGGAAGGAGTTTTGGCATCTTTCACTCTTGATTCTTCCCCAAAACAGCGTCGGACACTTTCCCATGGTGGTGGTATTGGAATTCTGACTGGTCTCATGCCAAGAGGATGAAGTTTCATTTTTTCATCAGAGGCAGCTGCTTCAGTTGCCTTTAAGGAAGAATATGCACTACAATCAGGAAAACCTGAAGGAAAATATGGTAACCCAGCCTGCAAGAGGAAGATGTTTCATTTGGTAATATACAAGCAACTGTAAGTGATGATCACGGAGAGTAAGGTGCACCCACTTACTTCGCGAGCAATCCAATGCTTCTCTGTCAGGCCAATCGCATGAGCACCTCCACAGACAAGAGGGACCCAGAAAACTTTAACCCAACTTAAAGGGAGTATGATTGACCATCTGAAATACAATTTTACAAAAACTGCTATCAGGTTTGGAAAAAAGCCGATTGTCAATTGTGACACAAATATAGGCAACCATGAATAAAACGTATGACTTTTAGTGTTAGTTCGAGCTCAAACAGCACCAAAACAGAACAAGGAAAAAAGTACCTTGTGCTTGAGCCCTCTTTGTTACTGTTATTTACAAGCAGAATAGGGCATAATCCACAAAACGGTCCCCCAATTGAAGCATTTCGTTGTCCTAAATTTGTGTTGCCAAGGCAAAAGAAATCCAGCTGCTCCTGATGTTTTGCCGTGTAAAGAACATTATCTTCCACTGGAGGGAGAATTCCTTTGATGTCATCCCAAATATCCAAGCTGTTAGAGAGAGCACTACCATCTTCATGTGACGATGATGGTAACTCGGCATTCTTGCTTGGAATCCCACCTGAGGCACTCAGGTTTTTACCTACATCCTCTCTCATATTACCCAAATTACTAGTATCTGCTTTAGGAACGAGTTCAACCTTTTCCTTGAACAAAGAACGGGGATCACTAACTGTAATAGAAGTTATTGAAGACGGAGTATGATGTTGATTTTCAAAGATAGAAATCTTCTTGCAGCGAGTTTCAGCATCAGATTCCATGTGCGAACATTTACGTAATTGTCCAGAATTTTCTGCAATACTGCAAGGCCAGTTAATGCTATTTCACACATTTAACCCACTCATTGTAATTCTGATAACTTACCTGGTAATAGGATGCAATATCTTTTGAAGAAGCTGAAATGACTTTGACCCCATGATTTCCAACTTTGCTAGTTTACCTTGAAGAGAGATGCAATTGATCGAGGAACCAGTCTCCTCCACCTGAAAGATAGGAGATGAAACATACTAATTACATGGATAAAAACATGTAATCACCATATCTTTAGCCAGGACCTTTTTTGTCCTTTACTACAGAAGACGAGAATGATTGAGAACATGAACGATTTTTTTTGTTTTAAGGGCATATGAATGTTTCTTGAGCATCATGGGGGCAGTGGGGGTAGCTATGTTTGACAGCAACGCCCTCTTCCTTGAACTATCATATACTAATTGAACAAAATAACAAACATTGTGCACATAGAACTTATAAGTCCTGGTGGTATAGCAACCTTCGAAGTCCAAAAGAAATAGGAAAAAATTACTAGTATACCTTTTTTTGACAAGCAAGTTTCAGCACATCATATCCTTCACTGAAAGCAGAAGGATGTATCCATACCAAGAGCTGGCGAAAAGAAGAACCTTCAATCCCCTGTGGCCCATTGTTTCCATCGGCACTAGGATAATCTGCATCAACTACTTCTTGTCGCTGGAAAGGTCGCCACATATAGGTCACTGGAGCAACTGCAGGAGAAAAGGGTGCTCCAGAGTAATGAAGCTGCAGAAATGATAATCAAAGAACAGAAATATCATAAACCAGAAGGACATAGGACAGCATGCGACAGGGTTACCCACCATTGCGCTTCCATTTATGGCACCAGATAGGACAGATTCGGAGTGTGATGGTTGAGAGAATACAAGCACTGTGCTTAGCATCTGCAATAGTGGATTCTGAAAGAACATAACATAACAAAAAGCAAGTAGGGTTAAGTTCTAATCAGGAAAAAAATACATAGAAAGTAGTCAACACATTTATTAGATCCAAAGCTGTGAATTTATAAGCTTTTTCAAAATAGGAGTTGAGTAAAGAACAAACCAAAGAGGCACACCAATAGTTCAGTGCCAAAACTCTTGAAGGTTACAGAGAAAAGAGAATTGCTACCTCTGGACCCTCCAACTGGATAGCTCCATAGTAGCTCGCATCATGTATGAGTGCCCCATCTCTGAATCTCTTTAAGAGAGCCCTTGAACCCCTTCCCCTACACCATATTTATAAAAGATATATGTATCAATTCTTCCCTGCCTTCAGAAGAACCAAGTCCAATAAATTGAAAGCAGGTATAGAGGCGGTGGAAGATTCAAGGTAAGTCTATCGTCCAACGGAGGATTCTCCAACCATCTGCTACAACATTTTTAACACAAGATACATACTCGTCTAGGCTTTACGTTGTCTCCATTCCACACTCAACTCAAAACAACGGTTCTGAATTTACTGCTCTGGTATCAACAGGGGCGGAGCGAAGATTTAATATTGGGAGTGACATCTTCCCTTTGGTAGTAGTAATCTCTCCAGCATATAACAAATAGATTACTGTTTACCTCTTTCAGTTTTTTTTACTAGGTTTCTCTACACTAACATCTTTTTGAAATTGCAATTGAAGAGCTGACAGCCCACACTAAATAACAGTATGAAAATGTGAACAAGAAAGTTAAAGCTAAATGAAATGAAATGAAATACAAATGTTAAAACCCCATTTAAAAGACTGTAAAAAATGGGGATTCCCATTCACACCCAAGCATCTATCTGTTTATTAAACATTATATTTCCTCTGTTCTCAAATGCTTACCAAGTGACATCTCAGCAAACACATAGAACCATTTTTATCCAGTTGCTTAAACTGGCTGTGTTGGAAGAATTTAAAAAAGCAATCTTTTCTATATCTTTCCTGTTTTCAGAGAATTTTATATGGCTTTTTGGCCTAATTGTTCACTATTCAGGATCATCAGATAAACCAAGAAAGAAAAATAGCATAGACCAAATGTGAATGATGTCAACTTAGAAGAAAAAACAGCCGATCAACAAAAAAAATTAAATGAGAAAACAAGAAAGCCATAAAATTTAACTTTTTTTTTGTTTTTAGTGTACTGTTTTATAACTATAATCCTCCGTCCCCGTATATTTTCCGGTTCTTCTATTCAAGCTCTTCTACAAATACCAGAACAGAAGACCAGAATTGTGTGTGTGCGGGGCGGGGCGGGTTGTTGTTTACCAATAATGCAAAAGGTGGAAAATTTGAGCATTTTGGACACCCACACACAGATTGTGAGATTTAAGAAAATCAAGTTGTCTCTCCCAAGTTAATTTTCCCAGGATACATGAAATTGTGCTGGCGATATGATTTTTGAAAACCTTGACACTCAGTTGAAATTTGGCCCACAGTGATCTGAGAAGACTAGATTTTTTTTGTCAAGAGGAAGACAGCGTATCAAAGATCAAACCAAATGGGTTCAAGGTTCGGTGACAAGTTATCAATCAAATTGAGTTTTTTCAGCAGTGTTCCGTATCAAATCATGTTTTTACTGGAATTAATTGAAACTTGGGCAAGAGGGCTGTAGATGGACTTACGAATTACTTTCTTACATTACGAATCTGAATGAGAACACCTTCGTTTATTTTTTGTACATCAGCAAAAGCAACAAAGATGAATTACCTGCCGTGCAAAACCAGAGGGAGGTGAAAACCCCACTGCTTTGTCATCGTAAACCGCTTCGCATGCCAAACATGCGTTCTCAATCTCTTGGTCCCATCTCCCGAAGTAGAATACCCACTATCAGGATTCTTTCTAAGCTCGTTCCTCCTACGAATTCGACGAGGAACCTTTTTTTCCTGATCTTTCTCTGACACCGCACCATCGCCCGAACCAACTTCTCCTAGTTTCCGCCTCTTCCCGTACCTATTTTTCCTACCTCGAATGTCATGGCTGGTAGTTCTCCTTCTCTTGTTTCTCTGAGATCGAAAATCGTTGTTCGAACGATTCGCAATGATTGAGTGAAGAGTCTCGAGTTCAGCAGCTCTGGATTCCGCAAATTGCTGCACGTTAAGCGTTCGAGGAGGCGGAGCTACTGAGACGCGACGTTGTTTGCTCCCGTCCACGGCCATTCAAGACTGATGTATAATAGTAAACTTTGCAAAAACTTTGTTCTGCCGCCAATATTTTAACACTGGGGAATTATCACAAACATCTTCTGTACACTTAGAGAGAGACAGAGAGATTTCTTCGTGGAAAGAACGAGACGGGCAAATTGGCTTCCGACTTTGCTTTGGTGAAACTCTGAAGAACAAATTGGTGCTGTAAAACCCTCTGTCCGGTGTAAACCCTATCGAATCCGACTTAAAAGGGAACAATAGCCAACTCCAAACGGCGCCGCATCGTCTATCATTCTGAAGACGTGCATTGCCTAGAGGGAGTAATTTGGAAGAAAAAATATAAGTAAAGTTTAATATTGAACAAAATGTATTTTTTGTTACCTTCTTCTTCACTTTTTTCTTTTAATTTTAGAGACAATAGTGCATAACGCAAATTTTTTTAAATAATTTATTGATAGATATAATACCAACCACTAAATAATTATATTCAACTCAATCTTTTGTAACCTGTTTGACAATTTTGGACGTTTGCATTAAGTGTACCCTTCCTATTCACAAAATCCTAAGCTAGAATACTTGTAACTAGCAAAAATTCGTGTTGTGCACGGGACGTATAAAATAAAATGAGAAATATTTTATCATGTTAGTTCATATTTTTCTTAAAATTTTAATAATAAATTCTTACCACAATAATGCAATGTAAAGCACGTAATTTTTACAGCATGTGCAACTTAAAAAATCTTTAATATCTTATTTTAAACACTATATTTTTAAAATATAATTTGATTAAGTATTCATTTAATTCACCTCTAGGTACAAATTAAAATGCAATATTAAAATTGAAGAACTGTGATAATTTAGAGTAAATAAGAATAACTTTAAAAGAGAGATTGTCTAATTATGAATCACTTTATTCATCATTTTACTATAAAAATAATCTTAATTTTTTTGGAGTAGAATAACAAAATAAATAAATTATTTAATGCAATATTTTATCTACCTATACTACAATTTATGAAAAGAAATTCAACCTAATATTTAAAATTTTACAAAAAAATATAAAACTATGATGTTTATTAATTAAATTTATGTTACTTAAAAAACACATGCATCTTTGTTTGTTTTCATCAAGTCTATTAGATCCTATCAATAACCAATTCCAATGTTCTATTTCTTTACTCCAAGCCTAACCAACTAGCTAACTCAAACCAATAGTGTACAGGCAAGATTGTCCTCAAAGGAGAGAGGTACAGAACACTCTGTAACTCGAAAACTTATCTTTTCCGTCGACAATAGGACCACTCAATGCTGCATTTCAAAGAGAGAAAAGAATTGGTCTCTTTCTAAATAGACTGGGTCCGCTCGCTAAGAAAAAGGTTCTAAAAAAAAGTTCGACCTTTTTATTTGTCAACGCCATAAGTGAATCAATGGGTCAACAATCAGAAGTTGTCTTGATGCAAAAAACACGAGTTTTGAATGCGTCGAGAGAAGGAAGAGTTTTTCAAAAATTGGGTTATTATGACCCGATAAAGGATCAAATTTATTTTAATATTTGTGTTATTCTACATTTCCTTAAAAGGGTGCTCAACCTACAAAACGGTTCAGGATTTTTTTAAAAAGACAGGAGTGATAAATCATATATAATCTTACAGAAATTTTCTCTACTTTTTGTATGTTCTCTTTTGTTCTATTCGTACATATTTATTATTTCCATAGAATCCCATGTTCTATAATAGCAAACCCTTAATTTATTGACCCTATAAAATAAAAAATTCTAGTAGTTTCTTCAATCCGATGATTTTGATTGGAATGGAACTCTATTAATATTCATTAACAAATACTAAATGAGTAATATTCCACTTGTATTGATTGAATACACCCAATATGTTTTTGACTTCTTCTTTTTTTTTATTCTTTCCTCTATTTACATACCAATGACCTACATAAAAATCTAGTTGAAAAGTATATATAAAATTTCCACTTAAAATACTTTTCAATTTCTATAAAATTATACATGGATTCATAGTATAATTAATATTTTTATCTAATTTAACTTAAAGAGGTGAGTACGAGCGTAATATTTTTATCTAATTTAACTTAAAGAGGTGAGTACGAGCGTAAGCAAAGTCGCATATTATTCAACTCAATTTGCCCTTAAATATATAAATAATAACCATCTAATAAAATTCAAACATACTTATTACAATTTCTCACTTTCGTTGTTCTTATCTTTAACATTAGGCGTACTCTTTATATCTTTTATTTTAATTTTTTTAAAAAAAGTCTAAAGAATAATTTATTTTAATCTTTTGTCTTACTGTTTTAACTTGTTCAGATTTATTTTTAACAATTTACCTACTTAATTGATCAAACTAAAACCATATAGAAGATTAGCTAACTTGTTAATTTTAAAATGAGTGATTTTATAGAGGGTTGAAAAAATATTAATGTGCGTAAGATGGATTGATTAAAATATAGCCTCAACTTACTCATTATAATTTAGACACATCCCTGTAATGACAATACAGTCATTTCACAATCTCATAAATAATAGCAAACACCTTGTGTTATAAAAATATATTTTTACCGTTATTCGTATAATTTTAAAATTTTTATTGTAGAATTTATTTATAAAAATAAACAAAAGTTAAAAAAGAGGTTGTACTTTTTTCCAAAAATTAAGGTCATGAATAATAAAAAGTGATATGATTATATATTTATTTATTCATAAGATGTTGTTTATCAAAAAAATTTTAATATAAGAATAAGTCTCTTTATTTGTACTTTTGAAAATCAATCTCTGCGTATTTTTTTAAAATATTATGCTTAATTACAAAAAAATAAAAAATACATGTGTATGTGTGTAGATATAAATAAGTAGAGAAAGTTATAAAAATAAAAATATCATATATTAAGTATTGCAAGCTTTTGAATTTGAATTCGGAAAAGATTCATGCAAGATTTTTTATTAATGTAAGGTAACATGTAATAATTAAAAAGTTTGATATAAGCCAATCAACTTTTGATACTTGTTCTACTCAGAGCAAGTTTTACGAAAAGTCGTTTTACAATAATATATAGTGTAGATAAGAAGAGTAATCATACTACGAATACAAAGAGATAAATCGAAATAAGTTAGACTTATCCTTAATAATTCTTGAACTCTTCAGAAACAGATTCCTAGTAGGATTCAAAGACCTATAGAAATGCAAAAGCATGATATTTTAGCATATTTCATCTACTTTCATACACAAAATCTCTGACTTACAATCAAAGAGCTGTTTGTTAGCATTACACCAATGTCTTAGTTTTGGTTGTAGGTCATTGATTTGGGGAGGCGTCATCACTTGCATTATCACTCATACTAATTGAGTCAATTGACATGCATCTCAATTAATTTTGTGAGACACCAATGTAAAATATTATGTGATGCGTTTTCAACTTCTCACTAAAGCGATGATCTGTTTTTTGTTATCTTAATTATCAATGACCTACAAATTATAATATACTTTCAAATTCAAATAAATCTAATTTATTAATTTTAAATTTTGAGATATCTTCTTGGATTGTGTGCTTCCTTTAAAATGTTTAGTTTGCAAGTTCTTTTCCCATGGAAAAAATAAATAAATACGCCATTATCGTAGCACTCTTGTATTTATTAATGTTTCCATACCTATTACTACATCATCAAGGTGCTGTGGTGTAGTGGTTATCACGTCAGTCTTACACACTGAATGTCCCCAGTTCGAGCCTGGGCAGCATCATTACTTTACAATTTTTTAAGTTTTTGCTTTTCGTTTTTCAAACCTAACCTAGTTTTTTTTTTCAGAGAAACTCTACTTTTTAAACTATAAATGGGAACATGACGAATTGAAGATGGATATGATTATTCTCATCCCGCTTTTGTTTTTGTCTCGTTTCTTGGAAGGAAATTTATTTTCACTCTACATTCTCATCCTAAATAAAATCAAAATCCCCGTTTGTATTTATTTAATTTTAAGAGATTTTGTATTTAGAATATCAAAAACTATTATTTAAGAAATTGTAACAAAAAGTCACTATTTTTGTTTTAAAATAAATTTTTTTAATCTTTTTGTGAACACGCGCATATTTTTTTTTATTGCAATCTTCATCTCAAAACTCAACCAAATTACGTACCTAATAAGGGACTAGGGAGTTTGGTGGAAGACTTGAATGATTGTACGGTTACAAAGGTTGTAACATGGAGCAACATGCTTATTATTGTAACTTATAAATTATTATGGTAAAATACACTAACCTCCCCATGAGGTTTGTAACAAAAAACAACGTCACTTTGAAATCTTTGAAATTATTATGACTTTTTTATTTTTCATAATTACTTGTCATGTCGTTAAAGATAATCAAACGTCGTTAGTTAAATTATTAAAACTTCAAGTTTTATATTTTTTTTGACAAAATAAATTATAACGTAATTCCTATTAAGTTTGAAATTTTTTATATTGAATTTTTGAGTTATTTGAATTTGATTTTAGAAAAATCTTAAGAAGTTTAACATAGACTATTTAAGATGTGATTTGAATTATGTTACAGTTCGTTTAACTAATATCTTTTTGATTGATTTTAACCATAACTGGATAAGAGAGGTAACTGAGTAATAATTTTAAAAATGGGGGAGGTCGGAGTAAGTTTAAAAACCTCAGAGAGGATATCGTATTTTTAGAAACCTCAGGGGAGGTCAGTGTAATTCACCCTAATTATATATATACCAGCATTATTAGTATGACAAAGAAATTGTGATAAATTATCCAAATAAAATCCCCTCAATGCTTAGGCGAGTTTCCGCCTGGATATATAACTAAATGGAAGGCCAAAAATCGTAACAACAGCACAGGACGGAGATTTCAATGTCTGAAAAAGCCCAACTCAGCTCAGTTCGAGAGAGAGAGAGAGAGAGATAGCATGAGACTCTGAAGTCTTATCCCCAACTCAACAACTCTCTTTCTCTCTCTAAAACCTCAGCCTCGAATTCGATGGCCTCATCGACTCCGCCACCGCACTGGTCTCTCACCACTACAAAACCCTATCAAAACCACCAACTCCCCCAACACAACCACCAGAGCCTCCAAAGTCATCACCACAGCCACCGGCAAGGTGTCCATCACCAGCAATGGACCTCACTAAAGAGACCAACAGCTCGGAACGCGGCGAAGCCGCCATCAGGACCCACAAACACTACTAACCCTAGCTTCCCTTCTCTCTCCTCTCTCCCTCCCTCAACCAAATCGGAGCTCTCCGCGGACTTTTCCGGCCGAAGATCGACCCGATTTGTCTCCAAGATGCACTTCGGCCGCCCCAAAAACGCCGTCGCCAGCCGCCACAGTTCCACCGCCGAAGAAGCCCTGCAGCAAGCAATTAGACATCGTACAGACGACAGGCATATGGATTCCCTGCTGCTTAATTTCGAACATAAGCTTTCTGGAACGGACGATTACACGTTCTTACTCCGTGAGCTCGGCAATCGCGGTGAGTACTCAATGGCGATGCGGTGTTTTGAATTCGCGGTGCAAAGAGAGAGGAGGCGTAACGAGCAGGGTAAGCTTGCTAGTACGATGATTAGTGTTCTTGGTAGGTTGGGGAAGGCTGACTTGGCAAGGAAAGTGTTCGATACTGCTGTTGGTGGAGGATATGGTAATACTGTCTACGCCTACTCCGCTTTAATTAGTGCTTATGCGAAAAGTGGGTACTGTGATGATGCCATTAAGGTCTTTCAGACCATGAAAAGTTGCAATTTGAAGCCGAATTTAGTTACTTATAATGCTTTAATTGATGCTTGCGGGAAAGGGGGTGCGGGTTTTGATCTGGCCTCTGAGATTTTCGATGAAATGTTGCAAAATGGAGTGCAACCAGATCGAATTACATTTAATTCACTTCTCGCTGTCTGTAGTGGTGCAGGGTTGTGGGAGACTGCGAGAAATTTGTTTGGTGAGATGGTTTATCGAGGGATTGAACAGGATATTTATACGTATAATACTCTTCTTGATGCTGCTTGCAGTGGTGGGCAAATGGATGCGGCTTTCGAGATTATGTCGGAGATGCCTACAAAGAATATATTGCCCAGTGAAGTTACTTATAGCATTATGGTACGTGGGTGTGCGAAAGTGGGGAGATTAGACAAAGCACTAAGTTTGTTTAATGAGATGAAGTTTGCTGGTATTAATTTGGATAGAGTTTCTTATAATACTTTGCTCGCCATTTATGCTAGTCTTGGTAGGTTTGAGGAGGCTTTGAGTGTTGGGAATGAGATGGAGAGTATGGGAATTAAGAAGGACGTTGTCACATATAATGCTCTTCTTGATGGGTATGGAAAACAAGGGAAGTATGATAAAGTCATGGAATTGTTCCGACATATGAAAGCAGAGCGTCTTTCGCCAAATTTATTGACTTACTCAACTTTGATTAGTGTATACTCGAAAGGGGGTCTGTATAGAAATGCAATGGAAGTTTATAATGAGTTCAAACAAAAAGGGTTGAAGGCTGATGTTGTGTTTTATAGTAAACTTATAGATGCGTTGTGTAAAAAGGGGCTAGTGGAGTCTTCTGCATTATTGCTTGATGAGATGACAGAGAAAGGGATTCAACCTAATGTAGTCACGTATAATTCGATAATCAATGCCTTTGGTCAGTCAGCCACCGGAGAATGTCCAGATGGAGTTGTTGAGTCACCGGTTGAATCTTCATCTTCAGTGTCTTTTCGAGAGGAATATGCAAAAGACGATAGGATCATAAAGATTTTTGGGGAGTTAGCTGCTGAAAATTCACGTCATTCAAAGCAAGATAACAGAGTCAGACAGGAGATTTCGTGCGTTTTGGGAGTGTTTCAAAGGATGCATAATTTAAGAATAAAGCCGAATGTTGTCACCTTTTCAGCAATTTTAAATGCTTGCAGGTATGCTTTACAATCTGTAACCTTGTCATATTTCATGAGACGCAAACCATTTTTCTCTTTAAGATTGATTGTAGAGAATGCGTGTGTATCGCTTTCACATGCTATTTTGTCTGAGCATTTTTTTGTGGTAACTGGAAATTCATTGGAGAGCAACCGAAACAGAGTGCAAGGAAAGCCTTTCACTTACAAAGGTCCTACCATCTACAACAACCTATGAACTAGGAAGACAACGCTTAATAAGGATTTTCGGATTGGCAAATAGCATTATTTTGGGGCAGGGCTTAACATTTTTGAATTGGGACCCTTTTACCTAACATCTTAGCTGATCTTGTGGATGACTGCAGAGGAGGCCTTTGAATGCCTTGAAAGTTCCTGCAATTCCTCTCCTGCCAAATGTAATAGATCATGCCTGCTCATGCTATTTTTCCTGACTATACTATGAAAACCTTCTTTCAGTAAGACATCAATCTCTTATCAGAGCCAAGGTTCTTCCTTTCACCTGTTGCCAATTGTGGGACTCACTCCTTGCATAGATTGCTTTGCCAAAATGGCCAGATAGAGAAAGGAGTAGAAAACATTTTTGATGATTTATGCATTTCTGATATTATTTTTGGATATTCATTATGTGATGGGTCTTTATTGTGTTCGGGGTTGGATTGAGGGATGGGGAAGGTAGAATTTCCCAATGGAATGCAACTTTTGACCAAAGTGCACGTGTAATTCAAAATCTCTTCCAAAATCATTGGGTGTGTTGGATGGAACCACTAGTTGGCATTATGATTGAAGTAATAATCTAGTGAAGGAGGAGGAGGAGTCAAAAAGATCTCTTGGGTCCACCCCTGTACATGAAGTTCGTCATCATATAGTTTCTTGAAGTTCAGACATGAAGTGTATCTCAAAGTTCAAACTCGCTGCTTCTTGCCTTTGTCAGTTTGATGTGCTTTTTCATAGAACCTGGTTTAGCCTCTTTTTATTTTTTAATAACCTCAGCTTTCCCTGCTTTTCCATTATTGCAGCCGTTGTAATTCGTTTGAAGAAGCATCAATGTTATTGGAGGAACTTCGATTGTTCGATAATCAAGTGTATGGTGTGGCACATGGACTTCTCATGGGCCAAAGAGAAAATGTGTGGATGCAAGCTCTATCCCTTTTTGATGAGGTGAAGCAGATGGACTCTTCAACAGCATCTGCCTTCTATAATGCTTTGACTGACATGCTGTGGCACTTTGGCCAGGTATGACGTAGTGCTGCCCTTTAACTGAAATTATAATGTTGGTAAAATGCTAGTCTTTTCCGCTTATGTGTAGGTAGTTGCACAAGTATAAAAGTCAGGGTTGTTTCAATGGGACATTTAATGCTTCCAATAGGTTTACACTTCGCACTCTTCTATCTGTTTTTTGTTATGGTATTGAAAAATTGGAATGATGGTTGATATATTAAGTTGCCTAATTTTCCCAAGTTTCCGTTTGAAATCATTATTGAATAGCTATCTGTCTGTCTAGATCATATGTTTGAGTTTCTAATAGAATTAAATAATTCCTTTACTGGAGAGAATGTTTCCATCTATTGCTTTATATTTAACTCATGGGTTTGAAGTTCAGCAATATTTCTATTCAAAGAAAAAAAACATTCATAATGGAATGCACTGTTAATGGCTGAAATTTTAGGTAACTTCTACTTTCAGGTCTCCATGCCACCTTGTCACCTCCTCAAACTGGAAAGCTTCTGTAGAGATTCATGCTAACCTATCCCTAACGCTTGGTGATTACCATACTAATCTTTCTATTCATTTACCTACAGAGACAAGGAGCACAACTTGTGGTGCTTGAAGGCAAACAGCGTCATGTGTGGGAGAACACATGGTCTGATTCTTGCTTAGATCTGCATCTGATGTCTTCTGGCGCTGCACGGGCAATGGTCCATGCCTGGCTTCTCAATATTCGTTCCGTAGTGTTCGAAGGCCACGAGTTGCCAAAACTACTGAGGTATCATTACTAGCAATATTTCTAATGATTTGGCTCTGTTTGAGTAGATTGATGAGAAGATTCGACTTTTGTCATTTGCAGCATCTTAACAGGGTGGGGCAAACACAGCAAAGTCGTTGGGGATGGCACGCTAAAGCGAGCAGTAGAGACCCTCCTTCTCGGGTTGGGTGCGCCATTTCGCATTGCCCAGTGCAATATTGGGAGGTTTACATCAACAGGCGCTCTGGTGACTGCCTGGTTGAGAGAATTGGGAACTCTGAAAGTCCTCATTCTTCAGGATGACAGAAATCAAAGGGGAACTGCAACGTTGGAGCTTCTTCCTCAATTGCAAGCAATTCCGTTGTAGTACTTTGTATCTCTACGTATAAAACAGTTCCCTTATACTTTTTGTATCTCGATGTACCATTTTCATATATCAGTCTTGTTCTTGGGGCTTTGCTGCCAAAATTTTTCTTCAATGTAAATTAAGTTGTCCAAATATCTACCTCCTCGTCCTCCTCTCTCTCCCCTTCTCTCTGAGGACTCCCAACCGTATAAGTTATTCACTTCTTGTAAGTTTAACAGTTTTTTGTCTGTTCAGTATTTCTGCAAGAATGACCTACCGATGCAGATTGCAGGGAGTATCTTTGCAAGTTGGAACCGAATGTTGAAGACTCAGAGAGATCTTCAGTAGGAGTGATAAGAAAGGCGCAATGACCTCTCTTCTGAAGACAAAAGGTTCAAAGCTGTAATTTTTAACTTTAAGCTTGTGATATTCTGTATAAAAACTCTGCAAATTTTGGGTTTCCCCTATTGCAATGAGATAAATGAATTATCATGGAACACCATGTCTTCAAGATAGTTAGACGGGGAAAAAATGTCTTCAAGGAGGAGGAGGAGGTGGATTTGGTTCAGGTAATGGTTTTGGATAAGGTGAAGGTGTCGGGTGTGGTGCAGGTACAAGGCGGTGGCATTAGTGGAGGTTCAGGGGGAGGGTTAGGTGGTGGCAACGGTGGATGTTCAGGTGCAGTCGGAGGTGGGTCTGGTGCAGGTGGTGGTTTTGGAGGCGGTGGCAGTACGGGCAGTGATGGTGTAGGAGTTGGGGGTGGGTCTGGTGGTGGTGGTGGATCTGGAGGAGGCAGCGATGTTGGGAGTGGTGTAGGAGGATCTGTTGCTGGTGGTGGTTCTGGAGGGGGCAGCAGTGTCGGGGGTGGTGCAGGTAGTGGTATAGGAGGAGATGGAGGTGCTGGAGGTATAGGTGGTGGCACGGGAGGGGTTTTTGGTAGTGGCCAGGGTGGGGGAGGTGGATCTTGAGGTGCGTCATTTTCAGATATACTTGCATATGGCTGGTAACCGGTAAGAATGCATGGTTACCGGTCGTAAGTCTTTGCACCATAAGTAAAGAAAATAATGCAATTAAATTGCGCTTATCTTGTCCATTTGGCAATAATAATTCCGTGTGATCATTGCTCGCACCTTCTTTTTTTCTTTCTGTTTTTCTGATAATGAATTTTGCATTTGTTTTCTGTTAGGGGAGTTTCTAGGAATTCCTGGGCCAAAAGCAAAAGTTTCTGGTATTTGAAGTTTAAGCTTTGGACATGCTAAATTTCACTTTTCTAAGAATTCACCTGCAAAAAGCTATCTATCTATGCAAACTGCTACTATATATCATTTTACGAAATGACATGATATTATTTTTTATCTCTACATCTTGAGGAGTGCTACATACACATCATTTTAACACATCACTTAAAACTACGTCGTTTTATGTTAAGGAAGACCCAAATATGTTTTCAGCAATATGGGTCAAAAACAAATATGGTTTTTTTTCAACACAAAATTACATAGTTTTGAGTGATGTGTGAAAGCGATGTGCAAAAATGGTGTGTCCTTAACATTTTTGCTACATCTTATGGTCGTGCCCCCCCTCTAGCACTCGAGTCATCTTTTCCGTTGCAAGTGCGCGCAAAAAAGAAAGAAAATACTCCTAAAGGAGACAAAAAAAAGGTTCCCATACGATTGAGAAGTTTTCTGCATCTAAACTCAATTCGTGGATAGACTCAAACTCGATAGCTTGCGACAAAGGGTCCTGTTTGTGTAAAACTATCGTCTAGTTTGATGAGTCATGTTTTTTTAAGAGTGTTAGGCGTTGTACTTGATAAAGGGGCGAACTTCTCCATCGTCACTTGGCCAATCCACCTGGTAAAACAAAACAAAGGAATATTTCTGGTAGATTGGTTGGCTTTCAGCATTGATTGATTGAGATAGAGAGATGAATATACCAAACTTTTACAGGTCTTGTGTATCTGGGCAGAGGATCGATAAGATAAAGAGACTTTAAACGAGATAAGAAAGGGCACATCTCGATTTACAGATTCCATTAGAGTGCTTCACCACGTTGTATATTCTCTGAAGAAGTTTTGAACTCTTCTAAAATATACCAAAAAAGCCTACCATTGACAGAATCTTAGAGCATGTCCAGTACGTCTACCCTAACATTCTCCCTTGATACTTGTATATACTCCCTCTGTCCCATTTTGTTTGCCTAATTTCGGCAAGCGTGCCTTTTAAAACATTAGCTAAATTGAGTAATTAATAATATTTTAAATGATTATAAAATTATTGTCTAATAGAATTAATTGAGATCTATCAAACAAGATCCATATTGAGTATAAAATAAGTTATAAATTAAAAGATATAGATAATTTTTTGAGAGGTCTGGAATAGTGAAAACAAGCAAACAAAATAGGACGGAGGGAGTATTTTACAACTGAATGTAGAGAATCATAAACACTTGGGTCCCAGGTTTTGTCGTTTCTATATATGGATGGATCGGGAATTTTTTTTGGGAATATTTACGGCCTAAAAGGAGGGAGAGAGAATATCTGTAAATGTATTGCTTTAAAGGTTTACCTTTTTTACCTTTTTGTTCTTGTGCGCAAATAGAATTTCCATCTATCTTTTTCAAGGTCGAGCTTTCAACCCTTCATTTAATTCTCTAAGTGATCCAAGTCGAGTCAAAATTAGCAAAATACTAAAGACGCTAGTGTGCTGTCAATCAATACCTCTCTGATGCCTAAGTCAGTTGATATTGTCAAGAAATAAATAATTAAGAACTGTATAGTTTTTTTTAGAAAAAGAGTCTCATACCTTGAAAATTGAAGGGGGTTCCTTTATATAAGATTGGGGTGAAATTCTATTAGGAATCTGTCATTTTATTTTAGAGATATAAATTAGGAGTCAATAGGCTTAGTTATTTAGTAATTCCTTGTAAGAGTTTTAGTTTTACTTTAGGTTAATTCCTTCTATGTATAGAAGACTCTTCGGATCGGAGGTCGATTTCTCATGTCGATCTCCTTCTTCTTGTGTGGGTATCCGAGTAATGATATAAATTCGACAATAGCAGTTATAGTCGCCTGTCGGTTATCATTTTCACCCTTATTGATAATAATATATATATACACATATAGATATAATATGTATGTATAAAAATAATATACATATACACACTTAGATATAATTTATGATTTCGTAAAAAATCATGAATACAGCCCATGGAGTTGTAAAACAAGCCACAAAATAACTCAAAAGGATGCAATCATGCAAATAAAATAACTAAAACCAGCCACGTCTTCCTTTTTTTTTCCCTTTAATTTGGACGTCGTCTATTCATTATCAAAGGAAATCAGCCAAAATTGTTATATGGGTAGGAATTTGAACGGTGGAGCTCTTATCTTAGGGACACGGAGCATCTCCAGGTCTCCTTCATGGAATCCTGCCTACCGGTTTTCGCAAGTGACTTTTCTAGCCGAGCGATATATAATTTGGGTAACCTAAGTACGGTTGGCAGTTCGAAATCTACGACCGAATGCATGTGGCCGAGTGCTCAGCAAAAACAAAAAAACAAACTCTTGCTCTTATTACGCGATTAATCGTTTTTTTTGGGAGGAAATTGGGAGTTTAATCTTAGGAAAACAGAGTGATGAAACGGATTTGTGATCGTCCCCGGCTGACCTGCAAAAACAACTTGACACCGGTGTGGTATCTTGCCAACACCCCTCCGATGCCTAAGTCAGTTCTAGGATGGAGGAATAATGTAGAAGAACTGTCTCAGTAAAATTGGGCAGAGTGTACGTACCTTGTACCATAGAGCTGCCTCCATTATATAGAGATCTCGTTGGAGATAAATCAGGAAAGGACGTGATCCACTCCTGATTTGGTGGAGCAAATCAAGGCTAGTGGCCTTTAATTAGGTAACTGAATCCCCAACAATCCCCCTTGCCTTAAATAACGGAATCGGGTGAAGATGGTGCGTAAGACGTGGAGAGATCTTTGGGATCTTCCTTTCCCAGTGGAACGATATGTTTTAGGCAGATAGATCCCAGGAATTGTGGAGAGTTATTCAGCGGAATAGGTCCGACAATGTCTGGGCTGAGCAGACCAGATAGTGGCTGAGCTGAGGATACCCAGGCAATAACTGAGCTGAGGAGACCGGGACACTGGCTGAGCCTAAGATGCCGAGGAGATGACCGAACCGAGCAGAATGCTAACCGGCTCAGTCTGCGCATCATGACCTATCAGCTACTCCCCTATTTCCGAACGGTTGGCGTGCTTTAAGAGAGGAAATATCAACGGTCTGATGCATTGAATCATGACGGCTCACGCCTTGTCTGGATTTAGACGCCGCATTTAATGCTGTGTCAGAAACGCTTGAGTGCTTTGGAGGCGGCGTTTAATCTGAGAGCGACACGTGTATTTAATCAACGGTTCACATTTGAACGTTCCCTATGGAGGCTCTATAAAAGGGATTTGTCAAGACTTATCAGGGTTTTTCTCCTTCGTTATTCCAACAGCATACCAAGTTTCTCACGAACGCCTGCCAAAAACCGCCGTCTGCCATTCGCTTCAGACAGTCAAAGTTCTCGTAATCTAGGTACGTTCGAGTCATTTTTTCTTTGATTCTGGCTGGTAACAGCTTTGTTCCAGACCCTAGAGGTTTAGGACATTCCTGGGCATTCTTCTTCCTCAGGCTCTGTCGCTATCTGCACCACCATTCCGACTGCCCTTCTCTAGGAGAGTTTGCCTATTCCCCAGCCGTTTCACGATATTACCAGGAAATTTTTGATATCATAAAACCGGCCGTCCCCGATTTCCATAGAATGGGCTCTAGGCGAGTACAAGTTAGGATGTCCGTACCAACCCCTTCACGAAGGGAGGCCACCCAGGCTGACCGTTCAGGGCCAACAAATCCTGTAGAAGACCCAGAGCCTCGAGGGGTGGCCTTACACATCAGACCTATAGAGGCCGACCGAATAGCCTCGACGATGACTGAGGCTGATCTCGCCGTCCTGAGGGTAAAGTACCAAATCCCTGCTTCAGTTCATCTGAGAGTCCCTGGTCCAGACGAGAGAGCGAACGCCCCCAGGTTCAACGAGCTGAGCCTCTATGTGGCAGATTTTGAGGCTGGGCTGAGGCTTCCCTTCCATCCCTGCATAAGGGAGGTTCTCTGGTTCTTGGGGCTATCCCCAGGACAACTCTTGCCCAATGCCTGGCGAATCTTGGTCAGCTGCTGCGTGCTCTGGGCAGCTGCCACGGAGGACAAGGCAAGGCTGACCCCAGAGGCCTTCCTGTACTGCCACGGAATAAGCATGGCTGCTCAGGGGTGGTGGTACTTCTCCAGGAGGGACAGCTCAGCTCCTGCAATCGAAGGCCTCCCCTCATCCAACAAGAGGTGGAAAGACAAGTTTTTCTTCCTCTCAGGGGAAGGATGGGAGTTCCCTGCTTGGGAAGAGCGAACGAGCGCTTCCAAGATTCGCATATTCTGGGGAGAAGTCTGCCCATCCCGTGAGCACTGACCTCCCGCACCTGTTCAGTTTTCCTTCCATTTTTATCTATCATGTTCTTCCTGGCTAACCTTTCTTTATTGTGTCTTGAGCAGGAAAACAAAGACCCGTGATCTCGGCTGAAGTCAGAGAGCAGCTGAGGGCCGTGGCCGAGTACTCCGAGCGTGACCACAGAGTCCTCATCACTCCGGAGACTCTCGCGATCTACCTTCTCGGTCCAGAACCCACACGTGAGGCCCTTGCCTTAGAGAGAGGTATCTCCTCTTCTAAATTCTTCTATTAGATGAAGCCATCTCACTCTGACCTTCTGTTTGTGTTTATCAGAGGACGAAGGGATGAAGCTGAACGCCGACAAGCTGGCTGAGATGATCGAGCGTTCGGAGCGGGCCAATACCAAGCCCAAGAAAACAAAGAAGAAGAAGGCTCTGGTTGACCCTTCCACATTTGTGGATTCGGGTGTGACTGCTCAGAGGCAGCCAACTCAGGCTCCTCCTGCCAAAAGATTGAGGAGGGACGAGGCCGAGAAGGTCGTCATCCTAGAACGGCAGACTGCTCTCGATGAGCAGGTCATACTCGATGAGGAGGCTACCGCTACAGCCTCCGAAGTGGAGGCTCCTGCAGCCCAGGACCTTGCTGAACAAACCCAAACTCAGCAGGGTAAGAAGAGGAAGGGCAGTGAAGCCTCTGCGCCCGACGCTGAACTTCCAGAGCCAGCCCCAGAACTGTCCATCATGCTCAGTAGCAGGTACTCAATTGGCGCAATGCATGAGCTGGCGACCGCGAAGGATCGCGAAATTCTAAGGAGCAAATCTTCCGAAGAGAAGCGTGCGCGGCTCCTCGTCCTTTTGGCCAAGGTATCCATCCTTCCCTCTTCTTTCATATACTCTTTCAATTATTGACTAGTTCTAATCTATGTTTTTACTGTGTGGTAGGCGTCAATCCTCAGCTCCGACTTGGTGCAAGAGGCGGTAATTGATGAGGACACGGTTGCTGAGCTGGAGGAGAAGCTCAAACAAGGTGAGAAGCGGGAGTTCGAGCTCAGAGAGTCCAACTCTAAGCTACAGGAAGAGATTTTCCAGCTGAGGGACGAGAACTCAGTCAAGGCGGCTCAGCTTGCGAGCTTAACAGAAGTCTCCTCTGCTCACGAAAAGCGGGCATCTCAGCTGGAGAATAAACTGACCCTGGAGGAACTCCAGGTGGCTGATCTGAAGAAGAAACTGGCAGATGCCATGTCGGGTATGACGGCCCAACAAAAACATGTCCGAGAGCTGCTCCAAAGATGCGATGAGCAGGGCCGGCTGCTCTCTGAACAGGACGTGAAGATCCACTCACTGACAGAACAGGCTCGGTCAACCCAGATGGATCAATTAAAGGACTCTCCGGAGTTCATAGATCTGATGACCGAGTACTTCTTCGGGGGTTTTATGTCTCTGAAGAGGAAGATCAGTTCTGCTCATCCCGAGCTGGACTTAAGCTCCTTCAAGCCAGAGGCCGGAGACGTCGGCCTAGAGGAGTTTGACGAGGAGGAGGGCTCTGGGGACGAGGAAGAGGAGGAGGGTGGCCACGCCGGGGCCTTGCTCAAGGAGGGGACAACTGACCGCGGTCTGCTCATGATCACCCAGGGGGAGGAAGGTAATACAGCCATCATAGATATTACTGGCGACGATGAAGTTCCTCCTCCCCTGGCCGTGGCCGACCCAGCCATGGTCATAGCTGAGGGGATTTGGCTCAACGCAGCTGATCAGCTGCTAGAGGAGATTGCTGAGGAAGTTCTCAGGAATTCATCTCCTAGCACTGATCAGGCGGTCGATCCTCCTGCCCAAGGCCAGCCTCCTTCCGCTGACCAGCCTCTTGCTCCCGGGCCTGCTGAAGAAAATAAGTAGTTTAGTTTTTGTTTCTTTTCTTGTATCTTGTATTTGCTTTCGCAACGTTTGTAAAAATCCTTTAATGAATAGAAATGAGCAGTTTCATCCGTCAAGTTTCAGTCGACTGAATAGCTTTATTCTCTTCTTTTGTCTCTGCATTTCTGTGTGCGACGTCCCTTGTCATCTCTTAAGAAATATAACTCAATAAACACAACTCAAAGTTGAATAATCTCCTTGTCATATCACTTTGATTGCCCCTGAGGCTTGATTGCCGGGCAGGCAAAGCTGCTCGGGTACATGATCCAGGAGGACATGGCTGAGCAGGCGAGGCTGCTTGGATGCATGGTCCCGGAGGACATGGCTGAGCATTCGATGATGCTCGGATGCATGGTCCCGGAGGACATGGCTGAGCAGTCGAGGCTGCTGAGATTCATGGTCCCGGAGGACATGGCTGAGCAGTCGATGATGCTCGGATGCATGGTCCCGGAGGACATGGCTGAGCAGTCGAGGCTGCTCAATCAATACGCTTAGTTATCTTCAGACATAATTCAGACAACTTTATAGGGATAGCAATCTGTCCATCTTGACGGGACTTTCAATAAATTTGATAATTCCTGATTACATACCAAGACAAGACAACGAAATAACAATGAAATAAGATAATAGTGATAAACACTTTGGCAAATATTATTGAAAATACTTCTTTAAGTGCTCAGCATTCCAGGGTTGGGGGAGCTTTTTCCCTGACAATGTAGCTAAACGATAGGCTCCAGCCTTCACATGCTCAGTTACTTGGTAAGGTCCTTCCCAATTTGGCCCCAGATGTCCAATCCTCTTTCCTGTGGGGTCTACTTTCTTTAGCACCAACTCCTCAGTCCTGAAACTTCTTTCCCTGACCTGGCTATTGTAGAATCTGGCCATTTGCTGTTGATAAGCGGCCATTTTAATGGCTGCTCTTTCCCTCTTCTCTTCTAGGAAGTCTAATCCTTCCAAGAGTCCCTGTCGGTTCTCTTCCTCTTGAAAATCCCGAGTTCTGTGGCTGAGCAGCCCAATTTCTACAGGAATTACTGCCTCCACCCCATAAGCCAAAGAATAAGGGGTTTCTCCAGTCGCCGTGCGTGCGGTCGTTCGATAAGCCCACAGGACACTGGGCAGCTCCTCTGGCCAGTCTCCCTTTGCAGCTTCCAACTTCTTCTTCAGGTTCTTCTTGATTGTGCGGTTTGTGACTTCAACCTGCCCATTGGCCTTAGGATATGCTTTGGAAGCATAGTGGACCTGTATTCCCCTCTGCTCACAAAATTCCTGAAACTGGTCATTATGGAACTGTTTGCCACGATCAGTGATGATCACCCTGGGTAATCCAAACCTGCTGATAATATTTTTCCAGACGAAGTTGACGGCCTTTTTCGTAGTGATGGTGGCAAGGGGCTCAGCTTCCACCCACTTGGTGAAGTAGTCTACAGCCACAATAGCAAATTTGTTCTGCCCCTTGCCTATAGGGAGGGGCCCAATCAAATCCAATCCCCATTGGGCGAACGGCCAGGGAGATGGGATTGGAGTTAACAAAGTGGGAGGATGGTGAAGAACATTGCCAAACTTCTGGCATTTCTCACACTTCTGGACCATCTGCATGGCGTCGCTCTGCATGGTAGGCCAGTAATACCCTGTCCGGACCAATTTTTGTGCCAATGCTCTGCCCCCAGAATGATTTCCACAGGATCCTTCATGGATCTCTCTCATAGCATATCCGGCTTCCTCTGCAGTCAGGCACCTTAGTAATGGGAAGGAATAACTTCTGCGATACAAAACTCCATCTAGGCATAGGTATTTAGCTGTTCTTAACCTCAGTCGCCTGGCTGAATCTTTGTCAGTGGGCAGTATACCCCTTTCCAAGTAATCAATAATGGGACTCGCCCAAGAATCTTTGTAGTCAACAGCAGTCATCTCCTGAACAGGTAATTCCACACTGGGTCTTTCCATCCTTTGGATTGGGATAAGGTGACTGAGGGCTTCTTCTCGAGCTGTGGCTAGCCGTGCAAGCTGATCTGCTTCTTCATTTTCCTCACGAGGAATCCTCAACAGCCTCAAAGTGTCAAAGGCTTTCTGGAGATGTTGGACCCTATCCAGATACAATTTCATTCTGTCCTCCTTGGCTTCATAATCTCCCAGAACCTGTCCCACCACCAACTGGGAGTCACTGCCCACAGTGAGATCTTTGATTCCCAATGACTTTGCTAGTCTGAGCCCAATCAGAAGTGCCTCGTACTCAGCTTCGTTGTTGGTAGCTTTAAAACTAAACCTGATGGCATACAGAAGCTTGAGTTTGTCCGGAGAGATTAGGATGATCCCTGCTCCACTGGCCTCTGTATTTTTAGAGCCATCAACATAAAGGAACCAGCCCATTGGCTCCTCAACTTCTGAGCCCACTGGTTCAGCTGGCAGGGCATTTGAAGCATCTGGTGGAGAGAATTCTGCCATAAAATCAGCAAGGGCCTGGGCCTTGATGGCTGTTCTAGGACAAAATTCTAAGTCAAACTCTCCCAGCTCTACAGACCACTGGATTAGCCTCCCAGACGTCTCAGGACTGTGCAATGTCTTCTTAAGCGGCTGGTCAGTCATAACTTTGATGGGATGTGCTTGGAAATAAGGTCTCAATCTCCTCGCTGCTGTTACCAAGGCAAAGGCTATCTTCTCGACCTGAGGGTACCTGATCTCAGCGCCCCTTAATGCTCTGCTAGTATAGTAGACTGGACGTTGTATGTTGGCTTCCACTCTTATCAGTACTGAGCTCACTGCGTGAGGTGAGACAGCTAAGTAAATGTACAGATCCTCTCCCCTTATGGTACGGCTGAGGAGGGGAGGAGTCATCAGATATCCTTTTAGTTCTTGAAAGGCTATCTCGCATTCTGGCGTCCAATGGAAAGCTTTCTTCAGGACTTGGAAAAACGGATGGCATTTATCAGTAGCTCTGGAAACAAAACGATTGAGGGCTGCAATGCACCCAGTGAGCTTTTGGACCCCCTTTATTCCCCTGGGAGACTCCATACTAAGGATGGCACTGATCTTCTCAGGATTGGCCTCTATACCCCTTTGGGACACCATGAATCCCAAGAACTTTCCTGAACTGACCCCAAAGGCACACTTGCTCGGATTGAGTCTCATCTTGTACTTTCGTAGCGCTTCAAAGGCTTCTCTGAGGTCTTCCACATGACTTGTCCTCCTCAGGCTCTTAACCAACATGTCATCAACATAAACTTCCATATTATGACCTATCTGCTCCTTGAACATTCGGTTGACCAGCCTCTGATAGGTTGCTCCAGCATTCTTAAGCCCAAAGGGCATCACCTTGTAGCAATAGAGTCCTCTAGCCGTGATGAAGGAGGTTTTCTCCTCATCTTCAGGATGCATCTGGATTTGATTGTAGCCAGAAAAAGCGTCCATGAAACTGAGCAACTCATGACCAGCTGTAGAATCTACTAGGAGATCAATCCTTGGTAAGGGGAAGCTGTCTTTAGGGCAGGCTTTGTTAAGATCCTTGAAATCTACACACATCCTCCATTTTCCTTTGGGCTTAGGGACAAGCACCACATTGGATATCCACATGGGGTATTTCGCTTCTCTGATAAACTGGGCCTCCTCTAATTTATCCACTTCTGCGGCAATGGCTGCATTGCGCTCTGGAGCAAACGTGCGCGTCTTCTGCTTTACTGGACGATGAGCATTGTCCACACTTAACCGATGAGTGATGATACTGGGATCTATGCCTGGCAAATCTCTGTGTGACCAGGCAAAGACATCCACATAATCTCTTAGGAATTTTACCAGAGCAGCCCTCTCCTCAGGCCCCAGACCTGAACCCAAACGGAACGTCTTCTCAGCCTGTCCTTCCACCACAGGCACCTCGACCAGTTCCTCAACTGGTTCGCCTTGCTGGAGCTTCTCCTCATCCCTTGTGTCAAGCCCACTGACTGAGAGGGCTTCTCTTGTCTTTATCGAAGTGATATAACACTCCCTTGCTCTCTTCTGATCTCCTCTGACCTCCCCAACCCCACCAGCTGTAGGGAATTTGAGTTTCAAATGAAACGTGGAGACTACTGCCTTGAACTTATTGAGGGTCTGCCTACCCAATATCACGTTGTAAGCTGAGGGGCAATCCATCACCAGGAAATCTACCAAGGCAGTGGCATTCCTCTGCGCATCTCCTACCATGATAGGCAAGGCCACCATGCCCAAGGGATGGGCAGTTTCTCCCGAAAAACCGACCAAAGGAGACTGCACAGGTCTAATACTATCTCTTCCCAGCTGCAATTTCTCAAAAGCGGGTAAGAAGAGGATATCTGCTGAACTCCCTGTATCCACGAGGATCCTCCTCATTGTCCAGTTGGCGAGGAGGGCTGTGATCACCAATGGGTCATCATGAGGATAGAGCACCCCTTCCTCATCCTCTGCCGTGAACTGGATAGCTGAATCCATCACCCGTGTACGCTTGGCTGGTCTCTCTGCATTGAACACTTCCCTGGCATAGGTTCTCCGAGCAGCCCTGGTATCTCCACTAACTCCTGGTCCCCCAGAAATCGTGTTTATCTCCCCCACGGGGCGATGAGGAGGAGGAGGAGGAGGAGTCCTTTCACGCCTGTGATCAGCTAGTCCAGCAGCCTGACCTGCCCGCTGATTAAATTCCCCTTCCTTACGAACAAATCGCTGGAGACGTCCTCGTCTGATCAGCCCCTCAACTTGTTGCTTCAGCTCAATGCAGTCATCTGTATCGTGCCCATGATCACGATGAAAACGACAATACTTCTGACGAGAACGTCGCTCGGCCGGTGTCTTCATCTTTCCTGGCCACTTGAGCTCAGGGTAATCACTTATCTCCTGCAGCACCTGATTAACTGTTGCGACCAGGGGAGTATAGTTGTGGAATTTTCTCTCTGGCCTCCCCCTCTGGGGAGAATCTCTCCTGTCCATCTTCTTCCCTCTTGGGTAGTCCTCAGTCCTAAACTGCCCAGTCTCTTTCCTCCGTTTGCTTGGTTGAGGAGGTCCCGTCTGGGAGGCAGAGGCCTCCCTCTCGCGATTGCGATGGGCAGTAAGCGTGTCCTCTGCGTTCATCTGTCGCTGGGCCCTCATCATGAGCTCAGCCATATTAGTTGGTGGTTCCGCAGACAAGGAAAACAGGAACTGCCCTGGCCTGAGACCTGACATGTACGCTGCAATAGCGACTTGGTCGTCTGCATTATCTACTTGCATGGACTCCTTATTGAACCTGGTAGTGAATTCTCTAAGGGTTTCCCCCTTGGTTTGTTTGACGTTGAGCAAATAGGTAGCTGGTCTCCTGTATCGTTGACCAGCAATAAAATAACTTACAAAGAGGCGACTGAGCTCTTTGAAGGTACTGACTGTGCCTGGAGCAAGCTTGTTGAACCACATCCGAGCAGCTCCTCGGAGAGTGATGGGAAAGGCTCTGCACATGATGGCGTCAGGCACTGCTTGAAGGTGCATAAGGGATTTATAAGTTTCCAAGTGATCAAGAGGGTCCTTTGTCCCGTCAAAAATGTCGATCTGAGGGACTCTGAATTTTGGTGGGAGGGGTACCGCCATCACATCAGCAGTGAAAGGAAGCTCAGTGGTTTGTACCAACTCATCCACAGAGGCTGGAGCTTTGGCCTTCATCTGCTTCGTCAAGTTATCCAACTGTATCTTCATCTGGCGCATCTGATCGGTCATGAGACCTTCAGGAAATGTGGAACCAGAACAAGTTCCATAATGAGGTGCTGCAGCATGGCTGCTGGTCTCCCCATGCCCCCCAGTAACATCAAAATCTCCTCCAGCCATTCCTGGGGCAGGGGGATCAGCCGTCGGGGCCAATGGCGGTGGTGGATCTCTAGTAGGAGGTTCAGGTTGCAGGCGCTGCAGTAAGGCCTGATTCTGCTCCAGAATGCGCTGCATCCCTTGCGTCAGCGTCACCACGTCCTGACGGAGGGCTTGATAATCAGCAGCGGTTGCAACGGGTGGAGCGGACTGAGCATTGTTATCATTGGAAGCCATTGAACGGGTCAAGACCATAAATCCGATCAATCAATAAATTTCTAATCGTTCCCACAGACGGCGCCAACTGATGAAACGGATTTGTGATCGTCCCCGGCTGACCTGCAAAAACAACTTGACACCGGTGTGGTATCTTGCCAACACCCCTCCGATGCCTAAGTCAGTTCTAGGATGGAGGAATAATGTAGAAGAACTGTCTCAGTAAAATTGGGCAGAGTGTACGTACCTTGTACCATAGAGCTGCCTCCATTATATAGAGATCTCGTTGGAGATAAATCAGGAAAGGACGTGATCCACTCCTGATTTGGTGGAGCAAATCAAGGCTAGTGGCCTTTAATTAGGTAACTGAATCCCCAACAATCCCCCTTGCCTTAAATAACGGAATCGGGTGAAGATGGTGCGTAAGACGTGGAGAGATCTTTGGGATCTTCCTTTCCCAGTGGAACGATATGTTTTAGGCAGATAGATCCCAGGAATTGTGGAGAGTTATTCAGCGGAATAGGTCCGACAATGTCTGGGCTGAGCAGACCAGATAGTGGCTGAGCTGAGGATACCCAGGCAATAACTGAGCTGAGGAGACCGGGACACTGGCTGAGCCTAAGATGCCGAGGAGATGACCGAACCGAGCAGAATGCTAACCGGCTCAGTCTGCGCATCATGACCTATCACAGAGCATCTTCTAGTTTTTATTTCTTGGATCCTCCCGAGCAATTTCTGGAAGTGACTTAAAAAAATGCTCTCAATTCATACTTCGTTCTAAGAAAATAATCCTAAAATATATTCATGTGATGAACCCGAATTAACTTGACACTCGACCACTCAAACCCAATTAATCGATCACTTATTTTGAATCGTCAATTGTCACTCAGATTATCGGGATCACAAATTGGCCCCCCCCCAAAAAAAAAATCATCCCTCAAGAAAGTTCATAAGCAGTACAAAATATAAACTGAAATATTAAACCCACCAATAAGAATGAAGCTCAAAAAGAGCGGTTGGGGGATTATATATATCATATCCACACGCTTTTTCCATCTCTCACTTTTTTGTCTTGTATATGTGGGGCCACCGTCTTGTCTCCTTAATTCCTAAGTATCTGCTTAATTCCCCGTTTGGACAGCTGCAATTTTCCCACCCACAATCATATTATTATTCACAGAAAATAAAAATTTATTCTCAAGTTAACGGTCAAATTTAAAGTGAATTGGAGAGAGGGGTTTTTTCATGTTAAATTTGGAGATATTAAATTGTCGAATAAATTTGACACTTGAAGATAAATTCTAATATATATTTTTAAATAAATTTAACACCTCTAAATTTAAACCTGAGTGTAGTAGATAGATGTATTATGAAACGAATTAAAATAATAAGAAAGAAGTTTCCAGGTCTCCCTAATCTCTACAATCCACGCTTCTTCATCTCCTGCAATCCAGTTGTCTTCTGCAAATTCTGCAGTTTTCCATTGCTACCCCACTGCCGCATTTCTATACACGACGCAATAACTCTCTCTCTCTCTCTCTCTAATCTGACATACGTCACATACCCACCAAGATTCAACTCCGAATTAAAATGTAAAGAACGCCAATCAATGAGTTATATAATATCTATACTATTATAAAAGAAATAAACTTTTTCTTGAAATCGGCTCACAATTTTATTTTCCAAAAAAACCGACAATTAAAAAGGATATATTCAAATATTTTATTCTGTGCTTCACATAATTATAAGGGCAATCACGTCCTAAAAAAACTGCATAATTACAAAAAAAAAGCTTATAGTTTTAAAACTGCCCATCTCCTTTACTTCCTCTATTATGGTGGTTGGGTTCTTAATTTTAGTTTCTTGCCTATTATGTTCTTATTCTTCGCACACGCAGCGCGTAGACATCCGCCATTAATGTAAACATATTTCCGCGGGGTTATTTTATTTTTTTCTGAAAGAAAAGTGTAATTATTTTCAGGTCATTTTCCATGGAAGCAAATAGTCAGTTGTTTTTTTTTGTGTTGGGTTTCCGCAGACCATTTCAAGAGGAAGAAGAGCGCATAAAGGTAGCAGAAACCCAAAGAAAACTCTACATTCACCACAGACCGTCCACTGATCCTAATCTACTTACCTTTGCTTTATTCTAATTTTTAATCATTTCCTACACCTACTTTCTGTGTTAGAATATACTTTAAAGTTCCCAAACTTTCACCTTTTCATTATTGTTTTACTTTACAATATAATCATGAGCTATATTATTTTGGAGTTTATTATTCTTTCTAATTTGGAGGCTTTTTTATAGCAATGATTCTGATCATAATTACAAGGGTTAGCCATTTGTTATTGAACCGTCACACTATTTATATGCTAATTTATCCATTGTGACACGCTATATATTTCAAGTTTAAGTGTGTGCACTAAACAATATAATGATGCGAGTTTTCGGGTTCAAATTGTAAACATTGCTAGCATAATAATGCGATTTTTCAAGTTTTTCAATATAATGATATGAGTTTTTTGGTTTGAAAACTGCAAATCTTATCAATATATATAATAATCTTTAGGTTTGAAAACTGCATTTATTAATTCTAAAGTATGTGAAACACATATGTAATCAAGATATATTTGTAGCTTATTTTTGATGCACGAACTACAAATATTTTTGTGAGAATATTGTACTGGTCGATAAGTATGAAAATAGTAACCGACAATGACTGTTCTTCTCGAGCGTATATCTCTACTTGGATATCCAAATGATGAGGATGAGAACAATATTATAAATCGTAATGACTTATCTTAAACCTCTAGTCCCCAACGGGAGTAGAAATTTGAGTCCTAAGTCGAGTGAGACCGAGACTTTTAACTCTTAAGAATAATAAGATACCTAAAGCTCATCGGTCACCACGTGTTAGCCCATTCTACATCTCTAAAATAAAGGGACAGAGTTGTAGTAGAACTTCACCCCTCGATCTTATATAAGTGAAACCTCTTTCATTCTCCAGGTATGAGATTAACTCTCCGTCTCAAAATCCTTAATAGTTCTCCACTGTCTGCTTTATCTACAATATTGCTGAGTTAAACATTGAAGGGGTGTTGAATGACTCCACACCGGTGTTGTTAATATTTTTTATAGGTATCCAATCTCAACTCGAATTATTCAGAAGACTTTATGAACAATTAAAAGCTCAACCTCGAAAGGTTGAAAATCGCTGATCAACACCGAAACTTGCCGCGGGATCTTGTCCGGGTTGCTGGAGCTGCTGCCGACATTGGAGCAGAGAGAGTTAATTGCAAACAAAAGAAATGATAAGAAGAAGAAAAGAGAGAGAAAGTGCGAGGAGAGAGAGATGCTCTAAAAGCCTTTAAAGGGCCCCAGCCCAAAGAATGGGAAATATCTCGCCGACAGGATAAAATTCGGTTGCAGTATCCGCTCTTGATTCTTGATTATTTTAAAAAAAATTCATCGCTAATTTTAAAAATTATTTTGAAATTAATTATGAATTCAAAATTTTCAAGTAAATAATCTTTTAATTAATTTTGCATTTTATAGCTTTATTATGGAACCGGGGGCCCTGCTGTGCACAGCGCACAGCAGGGCGTGCTATGCGCCAAAACGGCGTCGTTTTGGCGCACAAAGCAGGGCTACGGCGTCGTTTTGGTCAGTGTTTTGTGCGCCAAAACGACGCCGTAGCCCTGCTTTGCGCTGTGCACAGCAGGACCCCCAATTCCCTTTATTACAGTCTTATATCTCGAATTATGAAAATTGTATATCTTATCTATGATACTTATAAATTTATTAAAAAAAGGCTATATAAGTATTCATGTTTCTACCCCTTTTTAGCAAAAAAAGGCAAAACATGGGGGAGAGAGAGAGAGAGAGAGAGAGAGAGAGAGAGAGAGAGTTTGTTTGGATAGTGAATTGTGGTAGAGGGGAGAGGGATCATATTCAAATCGCAAAATTTTTAACCCTTTGAGTTTTAATTGGTCCACTTCACTGACCCTACTAACGTCAGCAATTTCAACTCTAGCAAAACCGAACACCTGTTTTTTCCTATAAATTTGCGTATTTGCTCCGCATTTCATTCCATGCAAACAAACATCCCTTCAAGTTTTAGCTGTATTCAGTCTTGAGAACTTCAGATTTCCTTTTCTTTTTCGTCAGCTCTCTGTTTCTCCCGTCTTTCCTCTGTGTTCTTCGGGTTTCCTCTGCTATTCCCGCCGCCAAACCCCACCCCCCCCTCCCCTTCTTCCTTCCTTCCTTCCCTCCCTGTTCTCTGTTCTTCCTCTGTATACCCAAAAAATGGCACCGCCTAATGATCCTGCGAACCCAATTTCCAGCTTCCTTAAATCAGATAGTCAGAAAAATAGTTTCAATTTGTCTAATGGAAAATTATCCGTCAAAGGTGTACCATTACTATCCGAAGTCCCCGATAATATCTCTTTAAAATCCTTTTCATCAATTTGTCAATCCTCTGATGCTCCACTTGCCCTGTTCCAGCGAGTCCTGTCTAGTTCCAACAATGGCGGGTTCCTTGGATTCACTACGGAGGAGCCGTCTGATAGGCTAATGAACTCCTTAGGTAAGTTCACTGGTAGGGACTTCCTTAGTATTTTTAGATTTAAGACATGGTGGTCTACCCAGTGGGTAGGAAATTCTGGGTCAGATTTGCAAATGGAGACGCAATGGGTACTCCTAGATGTCCCTGAATTAAGGTCATATGTCTTAATTCTTCCAACAATTGAAGGGAAATTTAGGTCTGCCCTTCACCCTGGCTCTGATGGGCATGTCATGATTTGTGCCGAAAGCGGCTCTACCCAAGTGAAAGCGTCCAAATTCGGTGCTATTGCTTATGTTCATGTGTCCGACAATCCCTACACCATAATGAAAGAAGCCTATACTGCTCTTAGGGTTCACTTGAATACTTTCAAGCTCTTAGAAGAGAAATCAGCCCCACCCCTAGTCGATAAATTCGGTTGGTGCACTTGGGATGCTTTCTACTTAACCGTGGAACCAGCCGGGGTCTGGCGTGGGGTGAAGGAATTTACTGACGGAGGTATCTCGCCTCGATTCATCATCATCGACGATGGGTGGCAAAGTGCCAATATAGATGGGGAAGACCCAAAAAGGGACACGAAAAATCTTGTTTTGGGTGGGACTCAAATGACTGCTAGGCTTCACAGGCTGGATGAAGGCGAAAAATTCAGAAACTACAAGAGTGGATCCTTGTTAGGGCCTAACCCTCCTCCTTTTGATTCTAATAAGCCAAAGAGGCTAATTTCCAAGGCAATTGAGATTGAGCAAGCGGAAAAGGCTCGAGCCAAGGCAGTTCTATCTGGAGCCAAAGACTTGTCCAAATTCGATACCAAGGTCGAGAGATTGAAACTAGAACTAGACCAAATGTTTGGTGGAGACAGGAAAGATGGTGGGTTGAGCCAGAATGGGTGCTGGAACTTCTGCTGCAAACCAGAGGAAAATGGATTGAAGGGTTTTACTAATGATTTGAGAAGGAATTTCAAAGGTTTGGATGATATCTACGTTTGGCATGCGCTTTGTGGTGCGTGGGGTGGGGTTAGGCCTGGGGCGACTCACCTGAATTCTAAGGTGATTTCTTGTAAATTATCTCCCGGGCTCGATGGGACGATGGAGGATCTTGCGGTTGTGAAAATCGTCGAAGGTGGAATAGGGCTTGTTCATCCCGATCAGGCACAGGATTTCTACGATTCCATGCACTCTTACCTTTCGAAAGCAGGAGTTACTGGTGTCAAAGTTGATGTTATTCATGTAAGCTTCCTCAAATCTCACTCCTCTGTTTCACACTTACTTATCAGAATTTTGTGTGTTTCTTTCTTACTATATTTACTAAATTATTTGCGATTTTTCGATTCAGACACTCGAGTACGTGAGCGACGAATATGGAGGCCGGGTTGAGCTTGCAAAGGCATACTACAAGGGGATGTCAAATTCAATTGCCAAGAATTTCAATGGGACTGGACTTATTTCCAGTATGCAACAATGCAATGACTTCTTCTTCCTTGGAACAGAGCAAATTTCCATGGGCAGAGTCGGTATGAAATTTCAATACACCTTCTCTATATCATAGTTTATAGGGTGAAAGAATTACCGATTAAATCGAACTGATAAAAAATTTGATTATAAAAATTACCCCTACATAAAACTGGTGGATATCCATATGCAAAATTTCCACATCGAATCGTTCAGGTTCGTTCTTTCATGCCTATAAATAGATCAAACCCGAAGAGATTTTCCCCCTAATAGTCTCGCTCTTGAAACTTTAAAGTGGAAGTTTTATCACGTAACTAAATTTTTGCTTTTCAATTGTTTGAGGTAGTTAAGTTAGTTGCTTTTGGGGGTTACAGGTGATGACTTTTGGTTCCAAGATCCATCCGGAGACCCAAGTGGAGTTTATTGGCTACAGGGGGTGCATATGATCCACTGCGCCTACAACAGCATGTGGATGAGTCAGATCATTCAACCCGACTGGGATATGTTTCAGTCGGATCATGTTTGCGCAAAATTCCATGCCGGATCAAGGGCCATCTGTGGTGGGCCCGTGTACGTGAGTGACTCATTGGACGGTCACGATTTCGAGCTTTTGAAGAAACTCGTTTATCCCGACGGTACCATTCCCAAGTGCCAGCATTTTGCACTCCCAACTAGAGATTGTCTCTTCAAAAACCCCCTTTTTGATAACAAAACCATTCTCAAGATTTGGAACTTCAATAAGGTATATCTAATTTGACTACATAATTCTCCGAAAACTCCGTCCGACCCGAAACGATTTTCAAAACTCCGGCCGACCCGAACGAGTTTCATCCTTACTATTAAGAGAAAATCCTCTCTCCATTTTTGCCTGATATCTCTCTGTTTTTGCTGGCAGTACGGAGGTGTGGTGGGTGCTTTCAATTGCCAAGGAGCTGGATGGGACCCCAAGGAAAAGATAATCAAGGGCAAAAAAGAGTGCTACAGGCCAATGTCTGGCTCCGTCCACGTCAGCAATATCGAGTGGGACCAGAATGAAGCAGCAACCAAACTGGGCGAAGCAGAGGAATATGCAGTCTATCTCAACCAAGCCGAGAAACTAATATTAACCACTTCAAAATCAGACCCCATTGAAATGACTATTAACCCCTCTACCTTCGAGATTTTTACTTTTGTGCCAATCAAGAACCTCGGCCTGACCACCACCACCAAGTTTGCACCCATTGGGCTTACAAATATGTTCAACAGTGGTGGTGCCATTAAAGGGTTGGACTACTACAGTGAGACCAGCGTGAGAATTGAAGTCAAGGGGGGAGGGACTTTTTTGGTTTACTCAAGTGGGTCCCCTAAGAAGTGTAGATTGAACGGTGCTGATGTTGGTTTTGACTGGTCTGGCGATGATGGAAAACTGACCGTTGATCTTCCTTGGGTTGAAGAGGCTGGTGGCATCTCTGAAGTCAACTTTGTCTTTTGAGATGTGATGCAGCAGATTACTAAACCCAAAGGTGGCTTTGGGAGAATATAGAATATTCTTTCTTTTTCCTGTTTGTCCTGTTACTGCTTAAAGAACAGTTGATCTATTTGTGTGTTAAACTGCTTTGTATGGTAATTTAAATATCTTATATATATACTTTGTTTTATCTAATTTCTTGAAGCTGTCACTTTTTCTTTGAATGCTTAAGGACTTTGTTCTAATTTTTTTACTATAAAATGCTAGAAGGTTAATGGTGAGAGTATTGCGAGGAATGATTTATTATTCTATTAACTCGAACTCAAAAACTCTTTGGATTAATTTTCTATGACCCAACTTGTGTTTTTGACTTATTGACCGAAAATGATGAGAAAAACTATTCGTATTCTTTTTTTCAATACTCTATAAGGATGTTAGTTTTGCTTCTGGTTTCTAATAAACAACTTCTTATTCCAGAGTTTTCTGGTTTAAATTTTCAATCTTTCAGCAAAAAAACCCTAAAATTGTAGTAGGAGTGAGTCTTGCCTTGTTTAGCAAGTAAAAATTGGGGTGTTAGACCACGACCACGGACCACCCATATCTAGTGATTAGCCATAGATTAAGGGAAAAAGTAAGAGCTCCAAAGAAGTTTCTATATTATAATATGAAAAAGGCAAGAGCCATTGGGTTAATGTCAAATCAGTGCTTTTGGAAGCAAAGAAACATGGAGAAGCTACGTTATGGATGAGATAACGGTCATCAATTATCCAGTAATTGCCTCACCTAATTTATTTTTTATTTAATTGAAACTAATCACTACATGGTCCTAGTCCCTACTGCAATTATCTATGTTTTGTGTAGTGGCTTTCATGGCGTAAATTTTTCAAAACAAATCCGTTTGACCAATACTCACGTGTCCACGTTCTATTCTTCCTTGGGTTGCCTTGGGCTTAGTTAATTGTACGTTATTTTAGTTGGAGACGAGTCTCGTCTCTCGTAACTTCTAGGTGAAAGTTCTAATGAGGACAAAGAGCTCTCTATATCAACGTGTGTGTGTCTATATATATATGTGTGTGTGTACGCGCGCGCGTGTGGGGTTCTTCCAAGATTTTAACTTATTGTTGGAAATTCAAAACTTGTTAATGGAATAGGATATGGTATGGTTTCGCGTCAATTGAAAAATTTCGTTTATTTATTTATATTTTTTATTGTTTACATGTCTCCATTATGATATTTGTGGGGTTGTGAATATCTTTCCGTTTGAATCGCTACAATCACCTGTGCAAGAAATAACTAATTAGTATCAACGGGTTGTTTCCAATCTGAGGGTACTTCAATGCTAAAGTCAGAACTCCGAGAGATCAAAGTATAATAGTAATTGAACAATGAATGATAGCGTACCTGATTTATAGCCTATAATATCCTATTTATAAGCCATCGAGTATTATATTTGGTAATATAATTTTTAGGGAATTTTTCCTTTTTCATTGATCATCAAATCTCTATGCGAGAGAATCTTGTAAACTTGATGCAATCCTAAATTCAGCTATTGTCATATCTGTACTTTTCTATTTAGGTCCAGCCACCATTCCAGAAGATTCTCACCGCCTCAATCGAATGGCAAGTTGGCAGTCAGGCATGACAATGTCCATGCCTGCTCCGCAATAAACCCATTCGGCGCAGCATCAGTCGAAGCCCCATGCTATCGACGCAAACCATTCAATATTCTGATATCACTGTGCCGAACTGAACTAATAAGGCCCGTTCGGCAATGCGTCGGTCGGAGCCCCACGCTGCCGACACGACCCATGTCCTCTTGGTCCAACCCAGCCATTCGCCCATAGTCTGAACTGGGTCGGTCCAATATTTCGTCCCTCCACAACATGCAACTTAAAGGTTTTGCATTCTAAAGGTCCACCCATGACTCTATAAATACATATCAATCCCGTTTGTTGGTTTCTGTACACTGAAAATTCGTCTACAACGTTCCATCAAATTTTTGTATTTTTTTTGGGAGAGAAAAGTAGACACAGTAAGTTTGACAGGCGAACGAAAGTTCGTGTTCCTATATTTGACTGGGTCATTTTATCATGAGAGACAGAAGTTGGTTGTGGTCCTCCAACACTCGTAATGAAATAACGAATTAATCTTAAGGGAATTGTAAATTTACATGATTCGATTCGGTTTATATTGTTATAGAATTCCCAAACTCCTGTGGCATCACAAGGCCGCGGACCATGTCGTCGTACATGGCAGAAAAGATAATCTAACAAGCTAAAAATGTCTCCATGTAACTCTTCAAACCTCCCAATGAAAAAAAACAGTGTGTTGAGGGCGACCCGTTTATCCTTTTTCTAATGAACCGACTTCCAATCAAACATAGGACCCACGCACGGGATGGGAGAAAATAGAATATTCCTAAGATTTAAAGCGTTCTAGGTTAGACCACCAACTGAAATATCAACCGACTTAACTAACTAACGGTCATTCAACACATGTAAGATACATCGGGAGAAGCAAACGGAGTCAGTATGCAGTACCATTATTCAAAATTAATCTCCCCCAGGAAAAAAACAGCAGCAGCTTCTTTATCTTATCCAATAACCCATTGATTTTAATGGATTATCCACCCAGAAAGAGAACTCCAAACGAAAACACTTGGAAAAGTACGTGGGAAGACGCGTTTGCGGACTTTTACCCGTTGTTTCTGGTAGGCCCAGGAACCGACCATTTTGTTCCGGCCAATGGAATGAGAAGGAGGAAAACGGGGAAGTTCGTAGAGTCTTCAAAGTTGGATCAACTAACTCAGATATTAACTAACTAACCGTCATTCAAGATTAGTCAAAAGCATCAAAGTTTTTTTTGAAAATCTTTGTGATTTCTTTTTAATATTCAATTATCTCGTGGAAGGATTTGGTAAGGTTGTACCATATATATATATTGTTAAAGTTAAAGGGGTAGATATTGGATAATGCACTACCCCAAACATTTAACGAAAAATTTGTCAAAAAAGCAAATCTGGACTGATTTGGCTCATTAAAGACCTGTTAATTTAATTTATGAGTCAGGATACTTGGTTTGAGAAGTTTTAATACCAGAAGGCCTTTTACAGACAAATTTGCCCCCGAACACGAAGAAATAATTTTCTCTGATAACATTATTACTTCAAAAACTAACAAATAACGCTGTTTGTTAAGATGTCTGTTAAAAGCAACAGATTGATGCTAACTGATAAATTCTAACAGGTAACTTTATATAATAAAATTATCGTTTCAAAACTAAAAGATAAAATTATTTTTTCAATAGGCGAGTCAGATAACATTATATATTGGTTTGATATATGTATTAGTCAAATTAGAAAATATAAAACATATAATTTTATCTGATAACATTATTACTTTGAAAACTAATAGATAATGTTATTTGTTAAAGTATCTGTTTAAATCAACAGAAATGTTGAATGATAAATACTAACAGATATAATGATCTAATAAAATAGATAAAATTATTTGTTGAATTCTTTAAAAGAAGATGAAAAATATTATTTGTTGGATTCATAGTGGCTGAAGTTGTTTTCTTGGAGTTCTTCCATCTACCGAAAGCTTAACTATCTCTAATCCCTCCTTTAAGTGAATAAAATATAAGTGGAGTTTTAAATTGTAACAAAGTGGAGGTCATTTACAACTAGTGTAGAGACATACAATATAAACCAAATATAATAATATAATAGTACGCCATCAATTCTATAAGCCTGTTGCTTTGGAGACACGTGACTTCCTTTTTCGGTCTACTAAACTTACGTGTTGAATGTGGTGCTATCAACAGGACTGGTACAGAGTTATTGTTTTTTTCTTTTCTTTTTTCTCTTGGGTGCTAAGGAGGGCCAAAGCCCAAAAGAATGACAGGGAAAAACTCCACACACGGCATCACCGGGTGAACGGTTTGTGATGCTTTGGGCTTGCTTATTGGGCCTATCTCGGCTCTTATGCTTTCCGTTTGTTTCATTTCCCTCGTAACCAAAAAAAAAAAGGACTAATAAATCGGAATGACAATTTCATGTTGTTCCATTCTATTCTATCCATTCTGTTATTTATCCTGTTTAGTTTAGAGCTTTGGAGATTTTATTTGGAGCTAAACATTAGAAAAAAACCGGTAATCGAATCCAAGGTCGGTTAATGTATCTCTTATTCTCTCTCTCTCTCTACATACATACATACATACATATATATATATTATATATATATATATATTCTGTTTGTTTCATTTTCCTCGTAACACAAAAAAAAAGGACTAATAAATCGGAATGACAATTTCATGCTGCTCCATTCTATCCATTCATTCTGTTCAGTTTAGAGTTTTGGAGATTATTTTAGGATCAAAGCAAATTTGGAGCTAAAAATTAGAAAAGAACTGTTAATATTAATATATCCTAGTTAGTTTAGGATTAGGATTATATATCATAATCTCTATCTCTATCTCTATCTCTATCTCTCCTATATATAGGAGTCTTTGTACATTGATTTAACATACAATAAAATACAGAGTTTCTTTCTCTCTCAATAATTTTATCATGGTATCAGAGCTATAGGTTAAGATCTATTTGATTTTAGTTCACCGGCGGGTGGCCTTACCTTTCCTGCCATCCGCCGGGCCATTCCTTGTTTTGTTAATGTTCATCACGCGCCATCACGCACACCTGTGTCAGCTTCTGTGCTACAATCACTTCCGCCTTCGTTACGCATGCAGCATCATGCGCGCTTGCGTCAACTTCTGTGTTCAACACCACCAACAACTTGCATCTACAGCTTCTGTGCTATAATCACTTCCGCCTTCGTTACGCATGCGGCATCATGCGCGCTTGCGTCAACTTCTGTGTTCAACACCACCAACAACTTGCATCTACAGCTTCTGTGCTACAATCACTTCCGCCTTCGCTACGCATGCGGCATCATGCACGCTTGCGTCAACTTCTGTGTTCAACACCGTCCTTCGAGATCGTCAATAAGCAGTCTCGTCTGCTCAGCATACGTCTTCCGAGATCGTTTATAAGCAGCATCGTCTGCTCAGCGTACGTCCTCCGAGATCGTTTATAAGCAGCATCGTCTGCTCAGCGTACGTCCTCCGGGATCGTCAATAAGCAGTCTCGTCTGCTCAGCATACGTCCTCCGGGATTGTTTATAAGCAGCATCGTCTGCTCAGCGTACGGCCTCCGGGATCGTCAATAAGCAGTTTCGTCTGCTCAGCGTAGGTCCTCCGGGATCATTTATAAGCAACATCATCTGCTCAGCGTACGTCAGTGCCACATCAGCGCACTATTAGTACCACGTCAGCACCTCGCCATATCCGCCTAACTCATCCTACTAGCCGCTTCCTTGATCTCGTTTCCAAACTCAAGTTGGTTGATGTTTACCCTCCTTGAGTTTGAGGGGGGGCTGTTAATATTAATATATCCTAGTTAGTTTAGGATTAGGATTATGTATCCTAATCTCTATCTCTATCTCTATCTCTATCTCTATCTCTATCTCTATCTCTATCTCAATCTCAATCTCAATCTCAATCTCTATCTCTATCTCTATCTCTATCTCTATCTCTATCTCTATCTCTCCTATATATAGGAGTCTTTGTACATTGATTTAACATACAATAAAATACAGAGTTTCTTTCTCTCTCAATAATTTTATCAAGAACCGGTGATCGAATCCAAGGTCGTTTAATATATATCCTATTCTCTCTCTCTCTCTCTCTCTCTCTCTACACACACACACACACACACACATATATATATATATATATATATATATATATATATATATATATATATGAACTAACCTCTCCTGAGATTTCTAACAATTGTAGGAACTTCGCTTGTGGTTTTGAAAAATACATTCACCTCTCTTACTTTCTAAAGTATTTCACAGTTTCCTCTTGCCGTTAATTCTAGACAAACAACGCTTGTTTTACCCATTAAAAAGACCCTTTTATCCTTAACTATATACAAGCAGTTTGGAGTCACTGTTGAAATTTTGAGTTCGCGATTAATCTCGAAATATAATTTTTAGTTAACAATGAATTTTTAAAAAAATTTCGAGAATAAAATCTAAACAATTCGACCAAAAAGGATTCAAATGAGCATATTAGTCACTTTTATTTTCTCAAAGGGGCAGTGATCGAATAAGAATATTCTTTTCTTTCACTTTTATTTTTATTTTTTCCTTTTGTATTTTTTAATTTATTATTATTTTGACATATTAATCTAAATTCATTAATATATTATTTCTAACTCATGAATTTTAATTATTATTTTTTAAATAAAATAATTTTTTTATAAATGCGGGCCTTACTAATGTTTAATCCTAATTTGTTATTATTTTTTTCAGTTCAATTGTTAAGAAATGATAAAAAAATAATTTAAAAAATTGAATTTGACACCTTTTTCGGTGTTTACTTAGTAAAAAAGTAGTGAGTCTCACACTTCAAATTTTTCTGTTAGATTTACATCGCGAAAAAATCTTAAAGAAGAAAAATATATATATATAACTAACTCTTTATGCCCAATTTGATCTAATTTTTTTATTTGTAATTTTATTTTTATTTTTGTTTAATTTTTTTGTAATTGTCGATTTTGCCTCAAATTTTTGTAAATGATTGTTTTGTCGTTAATTCAAAAATTATAAAATAATCTTTAAAAAGTTCACGAAAAATAAGTTTTAAATTTTTTTTTCAAATTTAGTTCAAATTTTTTTTCTTTTATGAAATTTCACTTTGAGATGAATCAATAATCTACAAAAATTTGACGTGTCAATTTTATCTTAATTTTTATAGATTATTAGTTCGTCTTAATGAAACGAATTTAAAAAGTATAAAATGATGTAGAAAAGCTATAAAAATATTAAAGACAAAAAATAATTTAAAATGAACGCTGTTTTTGGATCACTTTTGTCTTTTTTAATATTTTTCAAATTTAGTTCGTATTTTTTTATTTGTTTGAAGCTTTTAATCGAGACAAATTCAAATTCAAATTCAAATTTAATTTTAATTTATATTTTTGAAACCTTCATATACTACCTTTACTCTTTAGTGCTATGAAGAGATATGCCAAGTGCCTTTGTAAAAAATAAAATAAAAATTATAGCACAATCATTTATATTTCGGACTAGATGACATATCTATAACTGAAAAAAATAAAATAAAATAGATAAATAAATAAACAAGCAATTAATATATTTGTAAAAAAAATTAACTCAATAAAATAAATAATATACCTTTAGTGTTTAGTGAGGTGAGGAAGTCAACAAGTAATGTGTGTCTTATGGAGAATGTGAGTTTTTTTCATAGCCATGAGCAAGGATAGTTTTGGCATCTAGGAAAGATATTCTGATGATATGAGCACAAACTAACCCAAATCTAATAGAAAGTAACAGAAGGGGGAAAAAATGAAATACTTTGAAAAGCAAAGGAGGTGAGTGCATTTTCTCAAACCACAAGAGATGTCCTTACAATTGTCAGAAACCTCAAGGGAAGTCAATACATTTTACCATATATATATATATATGGCCCTAACTTCTTTTGTTATTTCATTTTGAGGAGTCGTAGAATTAGAAGGCTGACCAACGAAGCGGAATTTAACATGTATCTCAGTTGACAGTGTAAAAACGAACTTCATATTTAGGCCCCGTTTGGATGGGGGTAAAGCCCCCCTCCAAAAATTATCACCCCTTCTTAGGGGTGGGTCCCACCATTTGCCATGGTTTGGCAACTAAATTTGGGCACCTCCAAAAATTATCCCCCCCTCTTCTCCCTTATTACCCCCTCTTCTCCCCTATTACCCCCTCTTATATTTCACCCCCTCCCAAAATTATATTTTTCTCTTTTTTATTATTAACTAAATTTTTCTCTTTATATCTTTTTTATTGTTAACTAAATTTACGCGAGCTAAATTATATATTTTTTCTTTTTAACTAAATTTTTTATTGTTGATTTATATTTTGTTGTTATTTTTTTCTTTTTTTTGTTAATTGGTAAAACAAAGTTAAAAAACCCTTAAATTATTCAAAAATTGTCATTTGAGAGGCTGATTGGATAAGGGATTATAGGTCCCATTTGGGCTATAGTTTTTATTTATTTGTTATTTTTGTCTTTATTTATTTATTTATTTATTGCTATAGTTTATTAGTCCCCATTTGGATTATAGGCCCTATTTGGATTATTTTTTGCTATAGTTTATTAGTCCGTCTTGATGAAAGGAATCTAATGAGTATGGTCCATTTGGGCTGTGGTTATTATTGGATTATTCACTGTTTAGTTTTTTGTCCTTATTTGAATTTTTTTTTTAATTTTTTATTTTTCATCAATTTTTTTATGATTATTGGTTCGTCTCGACAAGAGCTTTCAGAAAAGTTCTCAATCATCGGCTACATTTGAAAAAAGTTCAGAAAAGACAAAAAATAAGCAAAAAAAAGTGCTTATTTTGACTTATTTTCGTCTTTAGTGACTTTTTTTTAACTTTTGGACATAATTTTATACTTTTTAGATTCCTTTCGTCGATACTTTTGGACATAAAAAAGTCACTAAAGACGACGAATAAGTACAAAAAATTCTATTTTTTGATTTATTTTTGTCTTTTCTGAAGTTTTTTCAAATTTAGCCGATGATTGATAACTTTTCTGAAAGCTCATGTCGAGATGAATCAACAAATCAACAAAAATTGATGAAAAACAAAAAATTACAAAAAAATTTCAAATAAGGATGAAAAAAGGGGGATAAATTATTGAGGGGATAAGATAAGAGGGGTATTATTTTTAAAGGGTTGGCCCACATTGATGTGATATTTATAGAGGGGGTAATAAAAAGTAGATAGTTTGGATGAAGTATTAAAAAAAGGGGATAAAATAGTACTTAATTTGAATGGAGCATAAAATAGGGGATAAGGTTATTTTGTATTTGTAATGAGGAATAAGGGGTATTATCCAAGAATAATACCCCATCCCCTCTTTTTCCCTCCCCTCCAGGATAATTTTTGGGCACCTCCCACCCTACCCAAAAATTATCCCCCTTTATCCCTCTCCGGGAGATTATTTTTGGAGGGGTGAAAAATTATCCCCCTGCATTTTTTGCTCCCAAACCATGCTAAACATGTCACGTCGATCCTTTTACCCCCTCCAAAAATTATCCCCCTTCTTTTTTTTTCCATCCAAACGAGCAACAGTTTTTTTCCTTATCCCCCCCTCTTATCCCCCTTTATCCCCCTTTATCCCCTATTTAAACCCCCATCCAAACCATCTATTTTTTTATCCTCCCTCTATAAACATCACATCAAAGTGGGCCCTCCCTCTAAAACTAATACCCCCTCTTATCTTATACCCCCTCCAAAAATTATCCCCCTGAAAATATACCCTCATCCAATCGGGCCCTTAGAGACATAACATGGATGGATTGGGGTCTGGAGCACTTCGTGCACCTGCTTGTTCATTTCTAGATATTCCTAACTACCTAAGCTCGTAGCAGGACTTAACCCAACACTTTACGAAAAATTTTATTTTATTTTTTTGTCTTTGCAAATTTTTCAGGGGTCTTCAATCCGCATTTGGGGTGGGGCAAGGATCCCTGGTCCGCGTTCGGAGCAGGAATGAAGGTTTGAGGTAATTCCCGAATTGAGGAACAAAGAGGGATGGAGGCTGATATCAAATTTGGGAATTAAGATGAAAATAATCAAATTCATCTGTAATAACCCAAAATATTTAATGTATTAAAAATAAAATAAAATATTTATTTTGATGATTAGTTTATATTTTATTTTAATCTAAACATTTATGCCATTATTTTTAACAAGCGGTTGAGATCGATTAGTGACGTGAGGCGTGATACACTAAGCATTTCCCTCTCTCCACCTCTTAATCCTCAAAACGTTAGAATTTCTAACGGAATTTTTTGGCAGCAACATTAAGGGGGAGTTTATGGTGTTGATGGAGGTTTTAATGGAGGATTTTTTATTGGTTTTTATGAGAATTAAATCCTTAGACCACTATATAGAATTCATCAATCTTTCAATCTTCACAACAACTTTGTATCAGGTAATTACAAAACTTGTGAGAGTGTGTAAACCATAGAAAGAGAGTTTTTGCGGGAGTGAGAGAGATAGATTGCTGCCAATCCAAAGTTTTGTCGAAATTGTGGATGTTCGTCACCAAATTTTACAATTGAGGTAGGGATCTATACCTTCCAACCCTTAGGTGATGGGTTTCTGTTTTTAATTGCTGCAATTTCAGTTCAAATCGCATATTTTATATCTCTATTAGATCACTAAGCTTGAATTAAGAAAACCCAGAAATCAGTTGATTGCAACATAGTTTAATCGGTAAGGGTGATAAATTTTACCGTGACAAATGACAAACTAGTGGTAGAGAATTTTACCCTACTATTCTTATTAATCTCAGAGGGATTCACGTTCAAACTGTGTCATTAACCCTTGGGACTTCAGTCCCCAACCCCTCACTGTTTTGTTAAAATGGAGATTGATTTTCCCAAAATAAAATTACATCGACTTAAATTGTTCTATTTTCATTTTTTTTAAACAAAGAATTTGACATATCTTCAAATTTAGAGACTCGTAATGTTTCTTGAAAACTCAACCGTCTATGAAAATAATGTGATTTTTATGTAACATTTTTTCTTAGTATTCTTGGCTAGAGGTGTTATTTATTTTATTTTATTTTATTGTGGTTATAGGATCTTGATTTTGATGCACTGAAAACATTTTCTTTAAGGAATTGATTGCCAAATTCAAAAAAAAAAAAAAAAAGAAAGAGTGAAGCAAGAGTTTGTAGGAATTGCCTCCCAAATAGTTAGTATAGTTACTGAAGTAGTCGGATTCCCTTGGGGATGGCCAAGTGGGGGTCTCTATTGTTAAATACATGCATTGGCTAGTTATTAGGCCACTGGCTAATTGCCCGTTTATATGTGATGTTCAATTAGTAAATAATTTTGTTATAGTTGGCCAGTAATTAAATTAGTGATGTTATGCTGATGGGCTATTACTGTATGTTGTTGAGCTTTTGAAAAATTTGGTTATTTTCCAATTATAATTGTATAATCTCGGGATCGTTTGGGATGCCAGTTAGTCTTTGGTGGGACGTCAAGGTGCTGGACGGTCACAATACGTTGTACTGTGCTCGAGGTGCTGGATGGTCTAGATGCGTTGAACTGTACTCGGTGTGCTGGATGATTGTGATGCGTTGTACTGTACCTGATCGGAGTACTGGATGGTCTTGACGCGTTGAAATGTACTTGGTGTGCTGGACGGTCTTGACGCGTCGAACGGTACAAGGTTTATGTTTTCGAGTTAGATTCTCTCATTGGCCGTCGAGCCAAGTTGTTGTGGGTTTGATTCCCAAGACGTCGTTTCGTTAAAAAAAAAAAAAATTCATAATGTATCTACATGTTCGTTATTGCTCGTAATATTTCAGCTACTACTGTTGTTTAATTATTCTGTATATACTGTTGTACGTGTGATTACCTTTGGGTTCGGTTTTTCGAGTATATTTTCCTACTGAGTTTCATTACTCATTGGAGCAATTTCTTTGCCCCTGGCGTTTCATACTAGATTTAGAAGAGTAAATGGAGGAGTCAGACGATGCAGATAGGGACAGTACAACAGGATTGGGTGGTGGCACTGTTAGAAGCTCTGAGTTTTCTAATTTTGTCTTTTATGTAAATCCGAAAGGGTATTTATGTTATTTCAAATGTATTTCCGCTGCAGTTTGTTCATTAGTAAAAAAAAAAATTATGTTATTTCTTTTAGATGTTCACTACAAATAATTTTAAAAATAGTTTAAAAAACGTACCAAAAATTCGGGGCGTTATATCATCCCAATTTGTCATGTTATCATCCCTACTAATAAATACGTATTATGGAAGTCCTAAGTGATATTCTAGCTAATGAATTACCATAAAATATACTATGTAAATCATCATTTTTATCTCAATAACCATCTAATCTAAGAAATAAATAATGCTAACAAAAGTAGTCGCTCGAATACAACTCTCAATGATATTCTGCAAAACTATATATATATATACGGGGGAGGCTTAAAAGATCAACATTTTTTTATACCAATATTAGACCAAAATCTAAATTCTTCATTCGTGATTAAATTTTAACAATCCGAACCGTTCAATGTGTGTAAAATATGTTTTTAACGATACCCGCGAGAAATCAGCTCAAAATATTACCGGAAATTGCTTGATCCAATCAGTGGTTCATAAAGCAGTGTCTGTCAGCATTTTAACCACTACTTGAATCAAACCTTTTCCGATAATATTTTGAGTTAATTTCTCTCGAGTACCCTTTAAAACATATTTTAAACACATTGAACGGTTTGAATTGTTAAAATTTAATCAAGAATGAAAAGTTTAGATGTTTATCTAAAAAAATGCTTAGTCCATATAACCTTTCTATATATATATATATATATATATATATATATATATATATATATATATATATATATATATATATATATATATATATATATATATATATATATATATATATATATATACTAGAAAAAAACCCGTGCTATGCACGGCACGCATTGAAGTATACTCAACCAATATGAATACAAAAATATCGGTTGAGTATACTTCAATGCATATTTTATTTCAATATACATATCGATAGAGTATACTTCATATGCTAGAAGAATTAAATATACTATGTCGATATGAACGCAAAAACAAATAGTTTCTCTCCTTATTATACACTTGTCTATATTATTCACAGTATCAACCAAATACAATAAAGAATTAAACTTAACAAATTCATCTAAAAGTTATGATAACAAATTTAACTCTCATAACTATAATGTTAATGTTCCGTCGCCTTGCCTTGAAATTCCTACACATATAAGACGAAATAATAAATAAGATCATGTTAAAAAATATATCAATATCTGTAAAGTATTTGATGTTATTTTGACACCTAACTTTTTACTATGTAAGATACGCAATCTTACACGATGTGCTTCTTTTGCAATTTCGTTAGCTCGTTTTCGATTAGAAGATCTATCTCGATCGTTTTGACAATCAAGCATTTGTTTGCTAGATCTTTCGACATTGGAATTAATGTTCTCACAATCCATTCTATAATATTAAAAAAGAAATCAAAAACACAAAAATGATTGGATATGAACTGTTACAATTACATAGTGATTTGATTACACATGCGAAAGTTGAAGTGTTTAAATTTGCAAAGTGACAATTTGCATGATATAGATTTCCAGAGAGGCACCTGCACACATGTTATGGGACAGTAAAAAAATAAAATATATTGCTACTATGGTTAATATGCAAGAAATTCATCCATTAGCCGTGCAAATGGTGTGGTCCTTTTATAAAATTTTAGTAGATATTTCCATCAGTTGTATCACTTCCTGCTATTATTGAGTTTTTATTCTTTCAAATTTAATAGTTTCTTCTTAAAGCATGTAACATTTTTCAATACAACAAAAGAAGTACTCAATATCTACTTTTTCACTTTTATGTTATTTGCAATACCTAAGTAGTGTCAAGTAGTTATACCCGTTTTTTAGTCTATAATTAAGGACTCATCTCTATTTTCTTTAGTTTTTATATTTAGAGATTCAAATTAAAGTTTTTATTTTGTGGATGAATATAGAAATTTGATTTAATGGGTTGCGTTCTTTATTTTGGAGATACAAATACTATAAATGATCTTAATTCATATTGTTGAAAACACAAATTGAATTACTCAGTCAAGCAGATTACCAAATTAATATTTTAATACGTGAGGAGGGCATGCAACAATATTAAACATAGCATCTTGGGTCCGACACAAAATAATTTTTCCGAAAAGAAAAAAGAGATCTTTGAATTAATGTAACGTAATAAGTAAGAGATGTCCAATTGAATACCTGTTTTTATCAGTGTGCACTTGTTTCTCGGGATGAATACCTCTATATAATTACTGTATCAATAATTTTAAAAAATAACAATTAAGCCTAGCAAGACTAATAAAAATATCAAAAGAAGAAGGAAAAAACACATGAAAAAAGAGAGAAAGAATTGAAGTTTTTATTTTGTGAATGGAATATACGAATTTGATTGAAAGGGGTTGCATTCTTTATTTTGGACATACAGCAGAGACCATAGATGCTTTTATAACTAATAAAAAATAGATTACCAAATTGAATTACTTAGTCAAGTAGATTACCAAATTAACATTTTAATACGTGGGAAGGATATGCAACAAACATAGCATCTTGGGTCCGACGCAAAATAATTTTTTTGAAAAGAAAAAAGAGGTATTTGAATCAATATAATGTAATGAGTATGAGATTTTCAATTGAATACCTATTATATTGTAGTGCACTTGTTTCTCAAGATGGATACCTCTAGATCATTACTGCATCAATAATAAAAAATAGCAATTAGGCCTAACAACACTAATAAAAAAATATCAAAAGAAGAAGGAAAAAAAACGCATGAAAAAGAGAGAGAAAGAACTTGACGAATATAATCAAAAGGAGGAGGAAGCAAGAGATTTGTACATATTTTCGTTGAACCAAAAAAAATTAAGAAATTTGTATATGGGCATGCTACCTTAGTATTTTCGGATTAATTAAGATCTTATGGAACAAATCCCATCACTGTCATAAACAAAGATGACAGAAATAGAAGCGTCGTCCCGCCTATTGGCCTCCACCCAACAACTAATAAATAATACTCAATTTTTCTCCCAACTATCCTTTGTTGCAGTGCAGTGAGAGTCAGAAATGGAGAAAGAGAGAGAGTACCCCTACACACCCCAACACTTCTTTTTCGGATTAATATTTGAAGAGTCTACCAAAGCTAACTTATCAAAGCTTGTGAAAAATCTACAGCTTTTCAAAACACAAATGTATGTCTCAAATTAAGAATGAAGGGATTAATATTATCTGATGAGATTAGGATAAGTTACCAAAGATCATGGAAACATACAACTTTTCAAAATTCAAAATGTATATCTCAAATTAAGGATTATCGAATCCTTCTTTAAGAGAATTTCAAATAGGATAAGGTTAGTATTATTTTTGAATAATTTTCAAATTTAAAAAGATTATCTCAAATAAAGGATGAAAGAATTATTTTTTTAAATAACTTTTGGCATTTAAAATTATTATATTTTTTACCAATTAATTTAGGTGATGCCACTTGTCACTATGAGAGGCTTTCTCACTAAAAAAACCCTTGCAATACATAACAGTATAGATATGTAAAATAAACTAGAAAAAGGATAATGGTTAATGACATGGTGAAGAAGTAGGACTCGAGTAGGAAAGGTAGTCTATCCGGAATTGCATCATGTATCATAATCGGATTCGATCGCATAGATGATTGAATCACAGTAGACTACTACTACTGCTCCAACTGTTCCAACTCAAACTAGTATTAAAACTTGGCCCCGATCACACACCCTCTGTATCATCAACTACTACGACAAATAGGGAAAACCATTGACGTTGTCAACCAAATTTGAAGAACTGATATGGATGATCATGGGTTAGAAGAAGCAAACCCCTTGCACGGGGAGATAGAAGAGATCGAAGATGAAATTGACAAGCAATTCAAGAGGTTCAAGAACTTTGACGTCATTACCGAAACTCCATCCAATCACCAATTCAACGACAAGAAGTACAAAAACAAGTATTCTGTCTTTGGAATAAGCAGCAGCAGCAGCAGCTCCCTAACCGAAAAGCTTCAACGAGAATGGAAGATTTTGGAGACCAATCTCCCCAACTCGATCCACGTCAGAGCTTACAAAAACAGAACCAATCTAATGAGAGCAGTTATAACAGGCCCACCCAACACCCCTTATTACCATTGCATCTTCTTCTTCGACATCCTCTTCCCAAGCAATTACCCAACTTCCCCACCCAAACTCGTTTATCGATCTCAGGGACTTGATTTGAAGAACCCTAATTTCCGACCGGATAGGAAGGTCTGTTTAAACCTTCTGGAGAATGGGGAGGGTTGGGATCCTAACCAATCCAAAATTCTTCAATTACTTGTTTCTATTCACCGCCAGGTTCGGATTTCCAAATCCTATCTCAAGGAATCGAAGGAACAAAAATATAACAGGAATACTCTCATGTTGACCTCAGAGGCAATTGTCCGAACACTAGAGAGCCCGCCAAGGTATTTTGAAGACTTCGTCACGAGGCACTTTAGGCAGAGGGCTCATGCAATTCTCATGAACTATAAAAAGCATACTGATGAGAGTGAGGTAATGACACGATTGTTCATCAAGCTCTTGAGGGCGCTTGAAGCAACGGGGGCATACTGTAAGCACCATCTTAGTCCAGAAATTTTAGAAAAGGAGAGTGAAGAGGAGAGAAGCAGAAACAATGGGTTTTTTTCCAGGGTTCTTACAAAAGTGAAGAACCTGGCAGATTGGCTAGCCTGAAGTTTCACTTATTCAATGACTGACTAAAATTAGGTGTTCATGTTATAGAACTAGTTTCATAGCTTTATGCTTTTCTGTTTTTGAGTTTATTTATTATTTTGCCTGGTTTCTCAATTGGTAGCAGGACATCTAAATAGAATTTCTTTCCTGGTATGCTTATTCCAATGCTACTTGCACATCTAAATAGAATTTCTTTTCCTTTAGAATTTCTAAGTTCATCCATATCTGTAATACTTGGAATAACGTTAACATACGCACGAATGAGATTTGACTAATTATTCATGCCCGGGCTTCAAATCAATATTTTCTTGGAAAATAGGGGGAAGAAAAGAAGATAAAAATCATGTAAAAAAACATGTTGAACTGCTGCAACTATGGTCTTATCAGTATGATAGCCGTGTACATCAGTTGATCTGGAGGAAACCAAGGTCGGTCATCCATGTTCTGCTAAAGGTAATTTTTTATTACAAAAGCAGTTAAAGAAAAATGAACATACTGTGTAATTCAAAGGGAGCTGGTCCACGAATGGTCCTTGCAACACACGGGCAACTGGAACCTAGTCTTTTAATGCAGTTGTTTCGTGTGGCAGAGAGGCAAAGGCCATGTAGTATCTCGACCTGGTTCAACCTCAGAGTCTTCTGTTGATAGTTTATTCAACCTATGAAAACAACGTAAAGCCAATTTCAATCAAAGGAGGCATGAGAGTGTACCATAACCCGAAACTGATAGAAAATTTACCACGTACAAACTTTTCCACACTGCAGAAAAAGCCCAATTTGAGGACTAGTTCTTGATGCAAAACCCCGTTCAAGTGAATACTACATATCTTTTTATTTGACAACAAGGAGTCCCCTGCATACCAAGAACATGTCGCTAGCTAGCAAAGCAACTATTTTGGCCTGACAATGAGCCAGTCATTCCTCAACATCCATTAAGGCATTCAAAGCGAACGGACACTATTGTCAGCACCTAATGCATCAAGTGACACAGGAAGAAGACCCTCCGCAACAGAAGGCGTACAGCAACAATAATGAAGAGTTCTGATACATTGAGGAAATTTGTAGGTTCGGAGCTTCAGAGTTAATTCGTTGAAACATACTTTTAAGTGTATTGACAAATAACCTATTTTGGGTTTGTTAGGCACAAAGAGATCTGCTCCCCAAATCCTTTTGAGCTCATTTTTAGAAGCAATAGTTTTAGTTATAGGATATAAACCACCATTTTCGGCACCCCAAACACACAACCCCACCCCACCCCCCCCCCCCCCCCCCCCCCAAAAAAAAAAAAAAAAAATACCCACAATGGCATAGTTAACTAATTAATGCTCCTTTCCCTAAAGCTATACTATCTGAGTGATATATTGGAAAATCGTTTAGAATCGCATTGGTCTATTTGGGTTTCATATAATCGAAGCACAAAAAATATCCCATAAGGACTATTATTCGCAGCATGACAAAACAGCCCACGATGACTGACATGATGGATGTTCTCTATGCCCCGAAATCTGGCCAAAACAAGGATTTGATCTTTATGTGTTTACAAAGCAACACTTGACGAATGTATGCCACACAAATTCTCTCTTGCTATGGAAACCTCATAAGAGTATCTTCTTTGATGTACTTTCTAGCATGGTGATACAAATGCAAGCACCAAACAATTTTCTTCAAGAACCTCGTATGGAATCAGGACTAAGCAACCTATTTCTTGGATTGAGGTGTGAGAATGCATTCACTGTTCGGTCTCCAATCAGTGAATTTGAACTCTACAAAGGCAACCTAGGAATAAATTCTACAACAAACTAGGAATACGATTTTCTTTTGAGTTGCTGACATTGATCAATAGACTCGTCTTTTCCAATTTGAACTACTCATAACTTATGACTTACCTTTTACAGTTCCAAGATTCTAGCATATCAAACTATTCACGTGACTCCAATTGAATTTAGAGGCTCCCAAGTCAAAATAATGAATGCACCAACTATTCACAAAATTTTGTTACAGATGTTTATTTGGTATAGATTTTTCACTGGAAATAAAGAGCGAACGGATTACAAAAAGATGTTATCCTTCTAAAACTGCACTATTTCTCTGAATCTACCTCGTTTTCATAAGCAATTTATAACTTAGCATTTGTCTGGAGGAAAAGAAAGCTGCTAAAGGAAAACGAAAAGGATATCGAGTCATGAAAGTGTTCAATCCCGTGTGCCGAGTTTTGTCTGATTAATGGACAAATCAGGACCTGAATAGGCTTCGTTTGGCATTTTGAGGAAGAAATGGATCCTTTGTAGGTGTTTTTCTGCGCAATGCTTGACACATCTTAAGCAGTTTTTGATTCCAAAGTAGCGAAAAAGCTGGCGTTTTCAGACGAAGGCAAACAAAGCAAGATATTCACAATGGATTTTGGCTTTCCCTACTTCTCCAGAAATCAATCTAACAATTAGGGAAAACGGACCCCCAAAAAAAAAATCAAAGAAATTGCAGGGTATTGAACAGAACCAGCTCGAAAAAATTCTGCAACAGCCAATTCTCCGTGAAAAACCACCGCGTAAGTCCCGAACCCGACATAGCTCCCTCGCCTGGTATAAAGAAATGAATTCAACTAGTAAATTGAGATTATTATCAGAGATTCATAGAGGTCAAAAGCAGTAAAAAGTATACAAGATTGAGACAGATGGCGGCAGAATTCAAACCAAATGATTGATTGATTGATTAAATAGCAGACTAATCTGGTACTCTACTATCAATCGAAGAGGATTGAAAAGACATATCACAGAGTTTGTGCGTGAATCTAACAACATCGATTCCCCCCAAAATTTGATTTTTTTAGGTACTGTGTGGCCAAGAGTGGTTAAATTCACGCACAAACCTGAAATATGCCTCTTCTCTCTCGTGGTGGCTGTGGAGGCATGGAGCGTATTCAGAAGGAAGATGGAGAATACTTTATACTAGTTCCTTCGACAGAAAGGTAAGAGAAACCCTAGATTCTATTTTTCGTAGTAGATTGGGAGGATCCTAAGAGACTTGCCATTTTTGTGTAATTTTTGTGGTTTTTTAATTTGGATCTGAAAGATAGATCCTGTCTATTTTAGCAAAAGGGCCATCCCAACAAACCTAAACTCATCAATTAAGGCCCTGTTTGGAATCTCTTCTCATTCAGTTTATTTTTCTAAATTTCTTTATTGTTTTTTGTTTTATATACTTTTTTCTTAGAGTTTTTTCTTCATTTTTATTTGAAAAAGACATTTTCATTTCTTCTTTGATAAAATAAATAGAACAATCTTAATAAAATATATTACATTGACATAACTATAGTACGTGCGTGATTTTGTTCTCTCAAAGCACTGTGCTCTGTTCGTGCATGTTCTCTTTGCTTACGGCTCCAAAGCTAAAGAAAGACGACTTTGGTCGGATCTTGAAGGGGAAGAAAGAGACTTTAGATTTGTTACGCAGAATTGTAATGAACAATTGTTACGAGAAGGAAAATAGTTCATTGGACTAAGGCTATGTTTGGTTAAGTGTTTGAGAGATTTTCTCCCAAACAAGTTTCTGGAACAAGTTTCTAGAACAATTTCTCAAACATTTTCCCAGACAACTTTTTCTCTTTATAAAAAGTGTCTCTGAAATATTTTTCTCATAGACAAGTTTCTGAGATACTTATAACGAAACGACGTCTCAGAGTTTTGTTTCTAAAAATTGTTTAAAAAACACTCAAAACGAACACACGCTGGATTGTTTAGATGACTACTGCAATTAATCCCCACCTTCCATGCCAACAAACCTGAATTGATCTTAAGGTCCTGTTTGGAAACTCTTCTCATTCAATTTATTTTTCCAAATTTCTTTGTTGTCTTCTGTTTTATATATTTTTTTCTTAGATTTTTTCTTCATTTTTATCAGAAAAAGATATTTTCATTTCATCTTTGATTAAAAAAAAAGAATAATCTTAATGAAATATATTATATTAACACAGTAGTATTGTACAAGCGCGATTCTATTCTCCCAAAGCTTCGTGCTCTGTTCGTGCATGTTCTCTTTGCTTACAACTTCAAAGCTAAAGAAAGACGACTTTGGTCTGATCATGAAGGAGAAGAAAAAGATTTTAGACTTATTGCGCAGAATTGTTATGGACGGTTGTCACGAGAAGGAAAATAGTTTAGATGTATAGTACAATTAATGCCTGCCTTCCATGCCAACAAACCTAAATGAATGAGTTAACGCTCTGTTTGGAATCTCTTCTCATTCAATTTATTTTTCCAGATTTCTTAGTTGTCTTTTGTTTTATGTACTTTTTCTTAGGCTTCTTTTTTTTCATTTTTATCAGAAAAGATATTTTCATTTTATCTTTGATAAAAACAAATAGGATAATCTTAATGAAATATATTACATTAACATAGTAGTATAGTACATGCGTGATTCTGTTCTCCCCAAACGTCGTGCTCAGTTCGTGTACGCTCTCTTTGCTTATGACTCCAAAGCTAAAGAAAGACGACTTTGGTCTGGTCATGAAGGAGAAGAAAGAGATTTTATACTTGTTAAACATAATTATTACGGACAGTTGTCACGAGAAGGAAAACAGTTCATCGGACTAAAGGCGTGTTTAGTAGCCTATTTTTTAGCTTTTTAGTTTTTTGGCCTTTTTGGATTATGGTCAAAATAAGTTTTGAATTTAAGAGGAGTGTTTGAAAAAAACGTGCAGAATGCATTTTACAAAAGTAAGAGAATTGAAAATATAAAAATAAGCTCTAGACTTCCTGTAAAGACCTCAAATTTTAATTTTAATTTTATGCGCAACGTTTTTTTTAATATTTAAATCCGAATTTTATTAAATAAGATTTATTTAATATAATTATAAATAACCATTAAACCACCCACTAACCCATTCCTTATCCCCACTCTCTCCTCCACTTTGTTCTCAACTTCCTAAATTCAAATTTTCCCCATAAATCCTCTCTCTCTCTCTCTCGGCAGAAAAATCTCTCTCTCTCTCTCTCTCTCTCTCTCTCTCTCTCTAAGCCCCTCTCTCTTTCTCTTTAGATCTCTCGTTTTCGCTCTATTCGCACGCGATCTAACGGATTTTTGTGGGTGGAAAGACGAATCGAAGTGTTTATTCACACGCGCAAGAGAAACACAGGTAAGTACTACATTATCGTTTTTATGAAATTCATGCGTGTACGTATGTAGTGTGTTAGGTTATTAGTATAAACGGATGAATAAATCAATTTCGGACAGCCACTTCGGGGGCTGCAAAACGATAATTTTTATGGATATAAATCACGTGTTTATTGATCTAGAAACATAGAAAATTGTCTAAGGTTCGTTTTGACATCTCACGGGTCTAAAACGGACATCGGAAAAGGAAAATATGGCCGTTTTAGCGGTCGGCAATCTCGCAACAGATTCTGTCCGAAAATTCCAGCGCATGGGTGTAAGGATGGAAATGGTAATTTGAACCACGCAATAATATTAAAAGTTAGAATTAATCTAGTCATTATATACTTGCATTCATGGGGATTTCATAAGGGATAATTAGTATATTACTGGGTTTCAATACTCATGGTACGTTGTACCCTGGCCCTGAGCCAGATGTAGGAGACGATCTCGAATTTAAACCTGAACCAGAAGCAGAAATGGTGGCTACCGAAGTGGAGGAGAAAGATCCCGAGATAACGGAACCTTGGCTGTACCAGTAATCAGTCCGTCGGAAGTTCACTGAAGGTCCCCGTGTGTGGGGTTAATTTTTAGTCATGTTATTTAAATTATTCGCCACTATTACTATTTAGAAATTGAGATAATACTTTAATTGTTTTATTATGCTTTAAATTTTAAACTTGAGAAATTTCTTTTTAAATTAATATTAATTAAGTATTAAATTCTAATTGACTAATTATAGATCATTTTAAAAATTTTAAGTTAAAATAAAAAAAAAATCATTTAAATTTTCGGGTCGTTACAGTTGGTATCAGAGCTTTAGGTTCATCACCTCTCGACCTTGGGTTATTGGGTAGCATCAGATTTCGTGGGCACAACTCGGTTAGATAACGTTGTAGTTACTACTATTTATTTTCTTCGTAAAAATTATTAATTTTCAATAAGTATTATGAAAATTTTATAGGACGTTATTATTAGCATTAGCTATAACTTGTATTGTCACGCGACGGGCCAATTCGAACGTCAACGAGGTACGAGGACTCCATCACCCACTGAGAAGATTTCACTTACTACCGCTGCGCGAGGAACAAAGATTGGTGCGACGACGGTTGGAAAGCCATACTGAGAGTACAGCCGCACTTTTCAAACGAAACAGATGAATAAGCTTATATCCATCTACTGACGAGGACCATTGATAGTCCAAAATCTTAGGATGGTAGGACCCATCACATTTAGTAGCATGAGCATACATGAACATATTTGCATATGTGCCAGTGATAGTTTACGTGCTATATTAAATTAATATGTGCATTTAATAATCTAATATTATAAAAAAAAAAATTTGTCATTTACTTTGTCATCTAATTATAATATTTTAATTTAAGAATAGTATACACACGTAACGAAGCCCACTCGTGCAAACAACCGAAGGCCAACAACAACTAACATCAAAATCCCAGTACTGGATCGGGAATTACCATCAACGGAGCAACACCATCCGCCCAGCAACCACAACTGCCACCTATGTCACCTTGTTATTACGGTCAATCCAACAGAAGTATTTTGCTAAACGAGTTCTACAAGAGACAACCACTGGTCTTTGTTGAAAATACCAACCCGAGAGCTGCCGGAATTTCGTTGAAACAAACCTAGAAGTTACTATACATCATTCAAGTTCCAAACGATGGGGATCGAGTGACATTGGCTACTTATCAGTTACAAGGCGAGTTAGACTATTGGTGGAATTTAGTGAAATCCTACCACAACAACGACCAATTATACAATGCGCTAAAAGTCCATTAGAATAACAACCCTAGGTCTCAACAGCCGTACCAGCAGCAGGGTAATCACTACGAAAAGCAACCGCAACAACAATAGAGGAAAGACCAACAGTATCACTCGAGATATCAGCCCAGGGCACCAGTCATCTGCTTCATCTACGGAAGGGATGGACACGTCAGAAACATCTGTTCCCAATTAACTGGAGGATAAGAAGCAAATCAATAAGCGCTAGGCCCCCGCGAGAAATTGAAATTTGCACGGACAACACCAGCAGACGGGAGATAGGATGCATGAGCTCCAAGAAAACGAAGAGAGAGAATAGGGCCCAATAGGTCATACGAGGTACTCTGATACTTATATTTTTCGATATAAATCGTACTTTAGCATGTGTCTATAGCTTACCTTTCATTCTTCAGATTCGTATCGCACGTTAAAATAGGCCCACCTCAGACCACTACATCCCGAACAACCAGGACGATCGCCCTCGACATTTTCTAGACGAATCGACTACCCACTTGCCAAGTTATGATCGCACTACTACCGAGTAGGAGGACAACTCAATTGTTGAAAGGAAGCAATTCCTTGTTAAGGGGATAGACGATACTTATCATCAGCTTGTACGACTTATATTCGCTCGACTAGTTGTCAACACTCAATTAAATCATACCTTATCATTCTTGATCACGTCACCCGTACCTCTTTGTCTTCATTGAAATCTTAGGTGTATCGACCTCTTTATTCTGAATTGATCAATTGAACGATTTCAAAACATCCTTATTCATCTAACACTTACCCCTTGAAAATCACTTGAAATCTTGAATTTATCAATCTATCTTGAGCTGAGCTTATTACAAATCATTCTGCATTTCGAATGCAAAATCTTTATAACACTTCCTTCATCTAGAGAATGTACTTTCGAAAAACATTTCGTTTTAAGTTCTCTCGAACAATAACTTCTCATCAGCCATTTCTATACGTGATTTCCTTCAATCTTGACAGTTAACTAGACTTAGGTACTTGATTTGAAACCCGTTTAACTGACGCAGTTTTAGGACAATTATCTAGATTAGCTTCCATCACCTATGTTTATGATTTTTTCCAAACCATTGACACGGACGAGTTCATTCTCACCGTAAGAGATCTCTTTTGAAAACTCCATATAGAACATTTCTTTTATCAATCATTGAATTCCAACTCATCGCGGCCGGCATGAAGTCACTCTTCTTTTCACTCCATTGACCTTGAGTAAATTTAACCTCATATTCTACACGACTCTTTGAATCTCAAGTCAATTTTTAAAAAAAAAAAATTTATCAAAAAAAAAAAGAGGGTCAAAGAATCTACACGAGAGCAAAAAAAAAAAAAAAAAACGTTAGATGCACGCATTACAGTCAACCATCCATACCTTCGATGTTAAATTTTAGGGACGCTTCAGCCATTGTCAGTGCCTAATGGAAGTGGAAACATGTCAATATAGATTTCGTTACTAGCATATCTCGTTCTGTCAAGAAAAACGACGCTATTTGGGTCATAGTGGATCGACTGACGAAGCGCTCACTTTTTAGCAGTGCAGACTTCAGATACGATGGAGTCGTATAGCCAACAATATGTCAATGAGATCATCCGTCTTCATGGAATGCTAGTATCTATTATTTTTGATAGGGACCTTAGTTCACCTCTCAGTTTTGGCAAAGCCTGCAGACGACTTTAGGAATCGATCTTTGTTTTATACTGCATATCACCCTCAAACTGACGAGCAAGCAGAGAGTACGATACAGACTTTGAAAGATATGCTTAGGGCTTGTGTGATGGATGCTGGAGGGAGTTGGGAACGACACCTACCTCTTGTGGAATTTGCCTACAATAACAGTTTTCAGGCAAGTATAGGTATGGCTCCATATGAGGTGTTATATGGGAGACCTTGTCGATCGCCGGTATGTTGGACCGATGTGGGAGAGTCTAGCTTGTTGGGACCAGATTTAGTACGAGAAACTACGGAGAAGATACAACTCATCAAGCAACGACTACTTACAGCTCAGAGTCGACAAAAGAGTTATGCAGATCGTCGAACTCGACCATTAGTCTTCAACATTGGAGACCATGTATTCTTGAAGATACAGCCGCGACGAGGAGTCATCAGATTTGGACAGAGAGGAAAGTTAGCTCCAAGGTACATCGGACCGTTTGAGGTACTTGAACGAATCAGGGAGGTAGCCTATAGGATCGCCTTGCCACCTCAGATAGCAAGGGTTCACAATGTATTCCATGTCTCAATGCTACGGAAGTACCTGGCACGCCCTGACCATGTGCTGAACTGGAAAGAGATCACTGTCGACGAGGGGATTACCTTCGAGGAGCAAGCTGTGCGAATGGTTGATCGAATGGAGAAGACACTCAGGAGGAAGAAGCTCGTACTGGTTAAAGTTTTATGGCGCCATCAGAATTTGGAGGAGACTACCTGGGAACGTGAGGACGCCATGCGAGAAGCTCACCCTCAACTGTTTAAGTAGAGTAGATCTAGTAGAAATTTCAGGGACGAAATTTAATTAAGGGGGATAGGATGTAAAGACCTCAAATTTTAATTTTAATTTTATGCGCAACGTTTTTTTTAATATTTAAATCCGAATTTTATTAAATAAGATTTATTTAATATAATTATAAATAACCATTAAACCACCCACTAACCCATTCCTTATCCCCACTCTCTCCTCCACTTTGTTCTCAACTTCCTAAATTCAAATTTTCCCCATAAATCCTCTCTCTCTCTCTCTCTCGGCAGAAAAATCTCTCTCTCTCTCTCTCTCTCTCTCTCTCTAAGCCCCTCTCTCTTTCTCTTTAGATCTCTCGTTTTCGCTCTATTCGCACGCGATCTAACGGATTTTTGTGGGTGGAAAGACGAATCGAAGTGTTTATTCACACGCGCAAGAGAAACACAGGTAAGTACTACATTATCGTTTTTATGAAATTCATGCGTGTACGTATGTAGTGTGTTAGGTTATTAGTATAAACGGATGAATAAATCAATTTCGGACAGCCACTTCGGGGGCTGCAAAACGATAATTTTTATGGATATAAATCACGTGTTTATTGATCTAGAAACATAGAAAATTGTCTAAGGTTCGTTTTGACATCTCACGGGTCTAAAACGGACATCGGAAAAGGAAAATATGGCCGTTTTAGCGGTCGGCAATCTCGCAACAGATTCTGTCCGAAAATTCCAGCCACTTTGGGCTATCGTTTGGAAATCGAAACAAAACTAAATTGAGATCATTTCTTCAGGGAAGATGTAGATCTTAATCTTATGTACGTTCTGGAATTTTCCGGGGCTCAAACGGAGTCCCGGAGTGGGTTTTATGGCCGTTTTCGTGACAAGGGTATAAAACTGCGTGAATTACGTTAATTTGGAATTTTGAAGTAGTTACCTTGAGAATTGAATAAAGTGATAAATATGAAATAGTTAGGGTTCAGTCTTAGCTTCGCAACGGCGCAAACTAGAGTATAATCGGACCATCGGGCGATTTTATATGGTTTTTTTTACAAGACTGACCTTCGTAGGTATATTTTGAGATATGCAAGTGTTGAATTATTATTATTGATAGCATGTTCTTTTATGTTTTTAGTTATTAATTGCGGAGAATTTTGCATGAAAAACGTAGTCACCCCACGTATTGCATGCAACTTAGGATTAATAATAAAAATGGAAAAATTTTAATGTGTTATGTGCCATGGCTTAGTTTAGGGGACTTAACCTGGCGAAAATTGGAGGGTACCATCCATACGGTCTAGGCCGGCTGCCACCGCCTGATATGTACGGGATCGAGGCTGGCGGAAAGCTCGACACGCATGATCATGGTATAGCATGTACGGGATCGAGGCTGGTTAAAAGCTCGACACGCATGGGTTGGGGGGCTGAGGACGCGGATGGTGGTACCAAAGGTGGGAGGTCTATGAGACCGTTGATTGTGGATTGACTATGTGATGGATTGGAGAATTGTTACATGCTAGATCTTGAGCCGTGCTGGTGTTGCGAGTCGAGTTAGATCTTGAGCCGTGCGGGTTCGCGACCCGTGTATGGGAATCTATCGCTTGGAAACACAGCGTATGGGAATCTAAGCATGGGTGTAAGGATGGAAATGGTAATTTGAACCACGCAATAATATTAAAAGTTAGAATTAATCTAGTCATTATATACTTGCATTCATGGGGATTTCATAAGGGATAATTAGTATATTACTGGGTTTCAATACTCATGGTACGTTGTACCCTGGCCCTGAGCCAGATGTAGGAGACGATCTCGAATTTAAACCTGAACCAGAAGCAGAAATGGTGGCTACCGAAGTGGAGGAGAAAGATCCCGAGATAACGGAACCTTGGCTGTACCAGTAATCAGTCCGTCGGAAGTTCACTGAAGGTCCCCGTGTGTGGGGTTAATTTTTAGTCATGTTATTTAAATTATTCGCCACTATTACTATTTAGAAATTGAGATAATACTTTAATTGTTTTATTATGCTTTAAATTTTAAACTTGAGAAATTTCTTTTTAAATTAATATTAATTAAGTATTAAATTCTAATTGACTAATTATAGATCATTTTAAAAATTTTAAGTTAAAATAAAAAAAAAATCATTTAAATTTTCGGGTCGTTACACTTCCTCTTGAGTTTTTGCTCTTGAAGTTCAAAATAAAAAATGAGTTCTGCAAAACTTATTCTGAGAATATGGCTCCCAAACAGCCACAAATCTAAAAATAAAAAAGGAAAAATAAAAAAATGTGACTCCTAAACACCCCTAAGTTTAGATAAATACTCCCTCCGTCCCATTTTGTTCGCATGTTTTCACTATTCCAGACCTCTCAAAAAATGATCTATATCTTTTAATCTATAACTTATTTTATACTCAATATGGATCTTATTTGATAGATCTCGATTAATTCTATTAGACAATATTGTTATAATCATTTAAAATATTATTATTTACTCAATTTAGATAATTTTTTAAAAGGCACGCATGCCGAAATTAGGCAAACAAAATGGGACAGAGGGAGTACTACAATTATTGCCTAACTTCCATGCCAACAAACCTAAATTGATCAGTTAAGGCCCTGTTTGGGACATCTCCTCATTCAATTTATTTTTTCAGATTTCCTCGTCGTCTTTTTTTTTTTTCGTCTTTGATAAAATAGAAAGGATAATCTTACTGAAATATACTATCAATCGATTGCCAATATTGAAGACAGTACCGATTGCCAATGAAAGGATAATTTTTTTTGTTTTAGTTATTAAGAATTATTTACAAGAAGAAAAATAATCCATCGTACTAAGATAGTACTGTGGGAGTACCTACCTACCATGCTAACAAACCTAAATTGATTACTTAAGGCCCTGTTTGGGATCTCTTCTCATTCCATTATTTTTTAAATTTCTTTGTTGTCTTTTTTTAATACTTTTTCTCGAATTTTTTCACCAAAACAAATATTTTCATTTCGTCTTCTATACGAATAAATCGGACAATCTTACAAAAATATATCATATTAAGATAGTAAGTTAAGAATTTTCCTTTTCTTATTGAAATTATATGATAATTATACTAATCACAATCCAGTGGATGGAGATTAATGTGTATAACTTGTGTTTAATTTGTCAAGAAAAATATAGGCTTAGTCTAACTTTTTTTTGATCTTTTAACGAAATTTATTGTAATACTTTTTAAAGATTCAACCCGTTCATTTTTAAAATTATAATTTTTACATCATTTATGTTAAAAAAATAAGTTATTCGAATATCGATAAAATATCTAATCAAATAATAATAGCATAAAATAAATACCTTTGTTCGAAACTTGACCTATGAATGAGAATGATACGTGCTCCACACTCTTTAATATAGTTTCGTCTGAGATTTTGCATTATTTGAAATTAATAATATAATATTCCGTGGAAGACTAATAAAAATTTAATAAAGACAAAAATATTGCAATATTTTTTTTTCATTCTTCTAAACATCTCAAACCGACCCTTGAAAATGAGAAAAAAAAAAAACGAGATTAATAATTTGCTTGACAAAAGAAGTACGAATTATGAAATCTCTGCCTATTTCCATTCGACATTTATCTCGGCCCATTGGCTGCGAGTAGGCCCACCCACATTGAAAAGCCCTTTCGCAGTAATGAAAATACATTACGAGAAAGTTTAACACATATAAATAATTCAATTTCATAGATTTGGATTGTTCAATATACATGAATTTACAAAACAATAAAATTTTTAAATGTATCAGATAGTTCCTGTGATGTCTCGTCCCACATCGAAAGTCTACATGGGTGATCCTGTGTTTATAAGGAACCATGTAAATTATTACTAACAATTTAGGCTTAAGTATTTTGGGTTACGTGGTTGGGTTTCAACAAGTTGTTGAGTCAGTGGTTTACATTTCCGAATACATTTTGTAATCACATTTGTATACTTTAATTTGTGTATGTAGAACTGATAATATATTATTGAGCTAAACGAAGAAAGAAGAACATGTTGGAAGGTTAAAGAAGCGAGTAGTAGTTAAGATAGGTAGGTCATGGAGAACATGGAGCTAGGAATATGAGAGTTGTGTGGGGACTACTTCTTGTGCACTAATGTTAGTCACCCATAATTTGGGGCCACAAATATTAGGGTTTATAAGTTATGTTGATAGTGTTCCTTTTGCGGCTCAATGTGCACCACATGGTGGTGGTCCATTATTGGAGGACTCACCTTCTATATTTGTGTTAAAAATTGGGCACCATAAAATATTTTTTTATTTATAGAAAAATGTACAAAAGCATCGATAACCAGAATTGTTAAATTCAACTACAAAATTTTAAAGTTTTATTGGTGGTTGTGGTCCTTTCGGGCGAAAGTACATAGAACTTACATCTGAATTCTCATATATTATTGAATTTTTATTTTGATTATGTTACTACTTAATTAAGTTTGTGACTAATCTTCTATTGTTTAATGCAAATAAAACGTAAAGCATTATAATAATTAAATCGATCTTGATCGAGTTGCATTTTTCAATTGCTAGATAAACGATATGTCAAAGGCCTGATGCTTGTAGGCTTTTCTAGCTCATGGATAAAAAAATGATGCCAAACAAAAGGGTACGGTGTCATGTAATTTTTCCACTCATATCCCCCATCTTTAATAGTAATGTTCACTACTGCCACTACAAAACACCTCAAGAACTTCTTTTGTAGGTAAACTTTTCGATTTTGTATTTAAGTAGACTTCACAAAAAGAAATTTCGGACTTAGACCAAAAGCATAAATAAGCTAAAGTAGTTAGATTAGAGGGTCATCTTGAGCCAAACATAAAGTGTTCTAATTAAAAACCTATCTATGGCTATTATAATTAATGTAAGAGGAGTTTTTCCGGAAAGAGTGAATGGAGAACCATTTGCTGATAAGGCCTTAGTTCAATTGAAAACCAAAGTCAAGCAGGTATGAATGAAATGACGGCCTCATTTAGAGATAACGAGGGGGCTTTCTTGTGATAGTATTTGTGATCTCGTCACTTACCGTCATTTAATAGCCATAGAAACATTGAGGAACAAATGGGTGGAGGGTTGCCCCATCCCTGTGGCCAAGGCCAGCCCAAAGGCAAGCTTACCAGGCCACTGCCTTGGGCTTCCCAAAATTAATCCTAAAATTAGGGCTCCTCTTGGTTTTGATTTTTAGTAAAACAAAGGCCCAAAAATTATTTATCACAACTACTCCATTTAGCACAGTCCAATAAAAAAGCAACGCCCCATTAAATATTTTGAGCCCAATTGTTTGGATTTAAAAAAATATCTCTTAAAAATAAAGGAAAAAAATTTGAATTTGTTTCAATTAAAAACTCTTTAAAGTTCACAACAAATTAATTAGTGTTCATTCTTTGTTCCTCACTTTTAACTTTTCTTCTTCTTGTTTATCCCAACTATTCAAGCATCTAAAACTTACCGTGTGTATATATGTTATGTATTTTGTTTTCTATCTTAATTTCTTTCGCAAATTGTAATTTGAAAAAAAAATTATTAACTTAGATGTGTTTTGATTCATGTATTTTTTACTAAGATTCTAGGACTTAATTAGTAGGTCTTTTTATTTTATCTTTATCTTTTCTTTTCTTGAAACTTTTGCGAATTGACTGACCTTTATTCATTCATTCTTTTCATTTTAAACTTAGTTTGATAAAATAGAAAAGTACCTCGTATTTAAATAATTTTCCCACTCCCGTCCCCCATCTTTAATAGTAATGTTAAATGCTGTCACTACAAAGCACCTCAAGAACTTCTTTTGTAGGTAAACTTTTCAATTTTGTATTCAAGTAGACTTCACAAAAAGAATTTTCGGACTTAGACCAAAAGCATAGATAAGCTAAAGTAGTAATTAGATTAGAGAGACATCTTGAGCATCTTGAGCCAAGCATAAAGTGTTCTAAAAACCTATCTATGTCTATTATAATTAATGGAAGAGGAGTTCTTCAGGAAGAGCGAATGGAAGACCATTTGCCATCAAAGTAATAAAGTAAATTTAATTGAAAGCTAAAGTCAAGAAGGTACGAATGAAATGACAAGCCCCCTTTAGAGAGAAGGAGGGGCTTTCTTGTAATAATAATGTGATCTCATCATTTACTGCAATTTAATGGCCATAGAAACATTGAGAAACAAATGGGTGGAGGGCTGCCCCGTCCCTTTGTCAATTGACTTTGTTCACGGACTAGGTCCTGAATTTTTATTTGAGTCAACAAAAGCGAATCACGTTACCAAAAATTACGACAGTTGAAAATGATAATTCCTGTTCCTAAATCGTACATTTTCATATATATATATATGGAGATGGCTCCATAGACCAATACTTTTTTAGACCAATATTAGATCAACCTCAAAATTCTTCATTCCTGATTAAATGTTAATGATCCGAACCGTTCAATGTGTTAAAACATGTTTTCAAGGGTACCTGCGAGAAATCAGCTCAAAATATTATCGGAAAAAGCTTGATCCAAGCAGTGGTTTAAAATGCTGACAAGAACTATTTTACGAACCACTGCTTGGATCAAGCCATTTTCGATAATATTTTGAGCTGATTTCTCGTGGGTACCCTTAAAAACATGTTTTAAACATATTGAACAGTTCGGATCATTAAAATTTAATCAAGAATGAAGAGTTTGAATGTTGATCTAATATAAGTATAAAAAAGTGTTGGTTCATATGGTGTTTCCCTATATATATATATATATATATATATATATATATATCCGAGAATATAGAAAGGTGATGGATTGGCAAATTAATAAACGATATATAATATCTAGCAATCCTAAAACATGTAACAAAGAAAATGAATTTACACCAATATATATCGTGGATTAGACTAGGGGAAGAGGACTGTACCCCACATTCCTTCATGGTTACATGTTCACTATAACGTGCATGCAACTCAAATTAGGGTATATACAAAGAATATAAGGATATAGATACATAGATACAGTGGGGCTGGGGGGCCTGAATATTACTATACGATTATCCCCATGCTACATGGCTACAAACCATTCGACCTTCCATGCTTAAGCCAGCTAGATTGCTCTTATAATCTTGGCCTCAACACTTAAAAACTGCATGTGAAAGCATGTTCTTCAGCCAACCTTTTGGGGAAAACATGGATTATTTATTCAATACCAAACATCTGCCCAATTTGATGACAGTAAAACATGCCCCTAAACAACGTAGTCATTGAGAAGGTTTATGACGACAATATTCACCACCCCTTAAATGAGAGAGAGAGAGAGAGAGAGAGAAGCTTTCTCATCTTATCATGGACACTTCCCTGATTAATCGCTGAACACAATTATTGTTGCTCTGTTTGGCAGCTCACAATAACTAACAGGAATATAATTAGCAGCAAAACATAACACTTTAAACCAAACATGTTAAAACATGATTGGTGAATCGTGATTGATTTTAGCAAATAAATTAATCAGCATTTTTCTAGAAGATATGTGGTTCGTCAGAAAATCATCTTCCTAGTACTACTCCCAACATAAGGATCTGAATTATCCAGTTTTGTTGGCATAAACATTGACAAAATAGTTCATTTTCAACACTTTAGCATTTCCGATTAGTTTCCTTATAGCACGATTAATCCACTGGCTTCCTCGTTGGAAACATGGGCTCAACCACCATAAGAGTTTCCTGTCATGTGCATTCCCATCTTCCTTGAACTTAGACTGAGAAAATTAAGGAGCCTAACTCAGCTTAGGCTAAGATCTTGCGCTAATTGAAATTTTTATTACAAAAATCATTATTCCTTTGAATCCGGTACGTACCAATGGGTACAATTTTTCCTAGAACAACATTCGTTACGTCTCGTAAAGAAGTTTTGGCTAAAACTCGAGCAGTTTTGTGAAAACTCAATTCCGATTCCAAGAATTGCAGTGATGCATCAGTCTATGTTGATTCCTGTTATTAAAAAAAATGGTGGAAATTGGTTCATATTATGAGTTAGTGCATTGAACTTGAACAGTGGGGAAAGAATAATCCAGGGTGGTTTGATGAGATGGAGTGGATAAAAGAGAGAGGGCGGTTTAGGAAGCTATAGGGTGATGGTGAATGGAATCATGTGGGTGCATGTGCATTGAGTTGGACAACATGCCCAAAAGCAACAACCAAAACCCCACTCTCCTACACTTGGCTCTATCGCATACGCCCGTCTGGACAACTATCCGCCAATCAAAATTCTATAAAGAAATGAAACCATTAACTAAATTATTCGACATCCATTTATAATATGATGTATCGTTTAAGTTCACGATGTAACTAAATATAAAATTATAAAGAGTCGTATCATTCAGTCCAATAATTTTGTTAGTTCATCATTTTCCTGATATAAAATTGGCTGCCGTAGAAAAACTTAATATTATCCTCAATGGTCACCAACCCATTCCATCTCCCTCCCAAGAAACAAATAAAACCCCCCCACTTTGTGCAATTGAGCAACAATTGAACTTTTCTCTTTCAAAACAGAAGTACAAGGGTTTCAAAGGTTTGCTTAGAGAGAGAGAGAGAAACATGGGTAGTGCTTCACAATCCCTGCAGCTTGTTGGCCTTGGGTTCGTAGGAAATGAAAGGAGGTGGAATTCAAATGTGGGTTTGAAGGTCCAATCGAGGAGGAGAATATGGATAGGGAGCAAGAGGGCCAGGATTATGATGAAGAGGAGGGCCAGGTTACAAGGGTATAGAAGACCTGGAAATGAAGTGGAGAAAAGGGTTAGAGTACTGAGGAAACTTGTTCCAGAGAGGGAGTCAGTAGGGCTGGAGGGGCTATTCAGAGATACGGCTGACTATATTCAGGCATTAGAAATGCGAGTGAGAGTGATGCAAATGGTGGTAAAAGCATTATCAGGATCTGACGAATGACTAAAATTGTTTCATTTGTAAAAGCTGGTATTAACCTTCTTAATTAATTATTCGTCATTTTTTATTTTTCATGTCCCAGCTCTCCTGGTTTTGGAAGGCCAGTTATTATTTGTTTTTTTATTTTTATTTTTATGTTGTGTAGATTTAGGGGCACTCATTAGTTGATTGTGTGAAAATTGACTTTTGAGAGGGATTAGCCGATTTGTATTCGTTTGTTCTTTTATTCATTTATTAATTTGTTTGAAGGATATTCTAAATTGGTTGGTTTGGAAACTCCCAGTAAGTAGTTTATTTACAACTTTTGTTTTTGTTTTTATGTTTGATCAGTATTTAATTTTTGATCTTCTATTATACGAGTTCTGATATGTGACTTTGTGAGCCGCCCACATTTCCAAATGATCACTAAGTACTCTTCTCATTTCAAGCCCACTCTTGAAGACGGTATGTGGATTGGGTTTGGCTTGAATTGATTCCTCGGATTACATCGGAAAACAATAAAAAAAGAAGTTCTTTGTTTTCTTGCTCTCACCTCCCGCTAGTCTAGCCCTATGGCCACCGAAAATATAAAGGAGGTTTATAACTTAAAAAATGTGATTTGCGACACCAATTGAAATGGATTTTTAATATAAGAAACAAATACTTAAAAATGAAAGTTTTAACAAAAATCTAGATACAAATATATTTAGAATCGTTCGATAATTATGAAACTCGCAAAATAGTAAGGATTTTACGCACATCAAATGATTTCGAAGACATTTTTATCGGGATCTATGCACCAAATCTGTGTGTAACACTGTTCATGTTTTGGTATTAAATATGGTTTTAGTGGAGAAAGAAACATATAAAACTAAAATGAGTAATATATTTGCTCCATCTCCAAGTTCCTTTAACCGCGCTGCCGCCCTCACCCAAAATTGAACAACTAATGTGCAGATGGTGTTAAACTTTTGACTTAAAAGATATGTATCTGTGTTTATTGTTACTATTTAGAGAGAGAGACACAGAGAGAGAGAGAGAGAGAGAGACTTTTATTACCATGATCTGGGTTTTGGAGATTACCATCTCGAGATGAAACCCAGGAGAAGAAATAGAAAAGAGAGAGAGAGAGAATATGACTCTTTCACATTTTATTTTTTGTTTTTAGTTTTGATAAGACAAAGTTATTTAGTGCAACTCCAACAGGATTAGTCATTTTGACTATTCGAAAATACACTTTTTATTTGGACTATTTTTTATTATATTATAGATACATTTCAATGCTAGTTTTTATTTGTCCAACACTTATCGGCTAACTAAATGTAGCTAGCGAGAAGAACAATGGGCATTTTTCTTAGCCATATGAAGAGTTTGTTAGAGCTCTAAATATTATGATTAAGGGAATTAGTTTGCCTAGGTTATTGGAAATGCTCTAATTAGAGGAGATGACGTAAAAATAATCATTATTGACAAGTCACCTTACTGTATCAATCCCGAGATAATATGGTTAAATATTCGAGTTGAGTACAATTTGAACATAAATATGTTCGAAATATTTCAACCACGTAGCATCTGACAGTTCTAAAAATACATCTTTATTTGAATCTGTACATATAAATTATGTTTCTAGACTTTTTTCTAGACAAAGCTATTATTTCTGTTTTGAAAGCGAAAATATTTCATATATACTATTATAGGCAGGATAATAAAGCTATTAATTAAGTTTGTAGAAATTATTTTCGTTTACAACTGTAGCATGTAGGTATTATTTGATAACTTATAATTTTTTGTATAATTTAAAATATATTGTTTTGTATTTTTCATTCTATTCGATAAAAATAGTAAAAAAATAAAATTCAGAGAAAACGACACTAAAAATACTAAAATTATACAAAAAAATCTTTTTAAACATTCTTTTAGTGATTTTTTTGGGACCTTTTACTCATAAATTTTGTTTTCAGGCTTCCTTGCATAAAGCCGAATAAATAATCTAAAATAATTCAGCGAATTTGGTAAAATGTTAGTGAAATGGCCGGAAAACAGTGAAAATAATGAACAAAATTAAACTTAGGGCTTTAATGCTTTGGGACTATAATGGGCTGGGCCGAATCAGTGACGTCTCTGACCCAAGAACATTTCTTCAGGCTGAGGCCCGTTTCCTATAATCTTCAGTAATTGGGTCTGAGCCCCCATCGAGGTACAATTTCTTTTCCATGATATTAGGGATGACAACGGGGCAGATCGGAATCGGATTTGGCATTTTTGCCTTCAATTCTCGAATTCAAAATTTGCTTCCACTGCCGCTACGTTTCCCAAAAAGGGATGAATTCGACGCTCCATTCCCGCCCCAAACAAGAATTGAGGATCCCTGTCCCGCCCTTTTTTTTAATTAAAAAAATTATTTATCTATTATATAGTGCTAATAAGGACTCACTGAAATTGTTAATCAAGTTATAGAAATAATAAGGAAGAACCCATAGAGGGTCGACCCAGAACAAGAATGAGAAATAACTAATTACACGGACAAACCTAAAAATAAAATAAAATACTATATTTAATCATTATTTAAAAACAAATCAGGGAACGGGATGGAGGTGCTCAAATCCGCCTCCGATTCTTTCCTTTTTTGTTTTTCAAATTTCACCTCAAAATCTAATCCAATCTCCGAAAAAAATCTCTAAAATTCCAATCTAAATAGGGCAAAAACAGGATAGACCAAATTGAATCGAACTAAATTACCTACATGACATGAAGAAATAATACACAATCGGGTAGTAATTTTTCTCAAGCGTGCGAGTTGGGACCATAAAATAAATGCAACGTGGTCCGTTCAGTTGTTTTCCCTTCAACATCAGTACCAAATAATTGACCAACAAATATGGGGCTCCGCATTTAGGATTCGAAAACTATCAACTTCCAATTTGGAGTTTGGACCCCTCTCTCTCTCTATCTCCTCCCCACAAAATTCAAATCCTTGTACTATTTTTCTTCATTTAACCCCCCAACTATATGTTGGTCACATTCATATGAGTTTCCTTCGGCAACATCAAAATATATGTTTTGTGGGCACACAAAGCCCATTTACAAAAAGATTGTGAATGAATTGGAGCACTGGAAGGTCTTTCGACAACCGAAAAACCTCATTTATATGTTATGCAGCCCAAGAGTCTCGGATGATTTTTCAATTATGCATGTCATTGATGTCCATCACTTAAAGGTATCGTTTTATTTAAAAAGTGAAAAATCTCCTTGTTTGTATATTTATTTGGTTCATGACTAGATTTTCATTGTCTATTGAAAAATTTCTGATTTCGTTATCTTTCTGTTTGTGAGATAAAAATACACAGTAAATTCGACACGCAATCGACGGTTGGTGTTTTTTCGATCTAGAAACTATTTTATCCTAAGAAATAGATGCAGGCAATGTTATCGATACCGTACCGTACCGGCCGGTACGTACCGTTTTGGCAAAAAAACGGTACCAAGTACCTCTAGTACCGTACCGTTCTCAATACCGGCCGGTACCGGTCGGATACCGGCCGTACCGGCGAATACCGGCCGTATCGGCCGAATACCGGCCGGTACCGGATTTGTTTTTTTTTTAATTTTTTTAAGAATTGCGGAAAAAATTAATTTTTTTTTGGCTTTCTCTCTATAATTTATATATATATTGATAGTTGCGATAAATCCGGTACGGTACCCGGTACATGACCGGTACCGGTACGTACCGTACCAGTAGAAAAACCAGTACCCAAACCGATCCGGTATTCAGAACATTGGATGCAGGTGCATCCTCTAACACCCACAGTGAGACGACAAATCTATTTTAAAAGAATTGTGAACACAGAACTCGTTTTGGTATTGAATTATTTATGTTATGTTTTACAGCTTTATAGATGTAAAGTTCTGTAATGTTCTTTGTTAAATTCTTTAATTTCTATTTCGATGATGAATTGAAGTATTTTTATGAAGTTTTCGAGTATTTGTTCGCAATTTTTTTTTTCCTTTGATCCCAACCAATACAAATTTCTCATGTCTAAAATAGTAAAATAACATCATGGGAAACAACATTTATTAATTATCATTCGTCAAAACTTAGACTGGATAAGTTTATCGATCTCTGTTGGATAACCTTAACTAAGGAAGGATTATTAACTCTACATCTACTGGATAAGCTCAAGAACTTGAAGTTGGTACTCCTCTCTCTCTCTCTCTCTCTCTCTTTTTATAATATCTGAAGGAGAGTTAGACCACGCAAGAAAAATGTAACTAAAAGAATATTATCCATAGAGATAATGTTTTCTGACCTTCTCATCTAAAATTCAATACTTCACTAATAATTCCTGCAACTATTTTTAATCTACGTGCTGGCCTTCTTCTTCACTGTTAGGTTTTTTTTTTCTTTTTTTTTTCAAGCGTGGACCGTTGGGTTAGAGATTATTTTTTTCCACCACACTTTCTTAAAAGATACTCCAAATCCTGCCAACTTCTTACGTGGACAAAAAAGAGATAGAGAGAGAGAGAGAGAGAGAGAGAGAGAGAGAAGATGTTTAATTTAATTTGGGCCGAGTGGGCCGAAGCGGTGACTCGTTAACAATAGTCAAAATCTAGGGTAACGAGTCGAGCCGCTGGACTCGTAAATTGGAAGATGGTGACATTCACAAACAAACAAATTAACCCCCACTTTTTTATTTGTACTACCATTTAATTATTATATTGTTGTAATATTTAAGTCCATACATAATTTAGGTGTTATTTTGTCTCTTTCTTAGGTCCCAAACGTATCCCAGAAGCAACCCTTTTAGAGAAACAGACACCGTATCAATATTCTACCTGCATTTGCTTAATATTATGGAACAATAATAACCCTGGGTCCATTTAGTTAACATTGTATTTTTATTAAATTGTTATGTCTACATCTAGGTAACAATAATAGTATAAACCTATTTCGTCTTATAAATGAATAAATAATAACTAGGGGTGAAATAATTCCTGATCAAATTGGACCGACTAAAATTTTAAAGTTCATAGATTCGATTGGTTTTGATTTTAAAAAAAAATATGATTTTTTGATTCAGTCTTGATTATTTAAAATTTTCACCCGGTAAATAATTGAATTGAACCAAATGTGTACTAGTTTTTTAGGTAATTTAATTGAGATTGATATTTAATATATTTACCTTAAAACAATTGATCCGATCTAATGTATATCAAAGTCTGGACCAACTTGAACTGATTTCACCGACAATCAAACTGGATCCTAATAATATGGCAACTTTAGAAAACCAAAATAATTAGGGTAAAATGCACTGATCTCCCTTGAGGTTTTTAATAGTTGCAGAGATTTCTTCTGAATTTTTTTTTAAAAATGCAATCACCTCCCTTATTTTTAAAATTATTAGATTATTATCTCCGTCGTTAATTTTTATTAATTTTTGTTAGTTTTTCTTTAAATTTGATAATTTTATCCTTACTTCAAATTCATTATTTTATTTTATTTTTCTTCAAATCTTTTGAGCTTTACGAGAACTTATGAGAATTTTTTAATCTTTTGATCTGAAAAACATAGCATGAATTTTTCTTAAAACAATTATTGAAAAAATATTGAGAAAGTGAGTGTGAAAGAAGGAAAAATGGTCAATATTTAAAGAAAAAACTAATGGAAACTAACGGCAAAAGATAATAGGTTCAAAAGTAGAAGAGGTGATCGTATTTTTTAAAACTTCACAGGAGGTCTCTGAAATTGTTAGAAACATCAAGGGAGGTCAGTGTATTTTACCCCAATAATTAAAATGAAGAATTACAAATACTACAAGCTAATAGAGGAGATCTAAATGGCGTGTTTCAGAAGCAAACTGAAAGAATATTCCAAAACCGCGTGAAATCTGGGGGCACGTGCTGTCTGACGTCAAGCGGAGAAATGAGGAACGTTGGATCAGACACGTGAATGGCGACGGAGTATTTGTGGGCCACCGACGGATAGCAAAAATCAACGACAGAGTACACGTGTGGGGTAAAAAAAAAGGCCCAAGCCCAGCAATCGTGCATCGGCATGCGCAATGATAACGACCGGAGCTGTGTATCGTGGCCCAATTCACTTCACCACATTTAGCTTTAATAATATTATATTATATTACTCTCATATCTTTTTAGCCGAAATTACATATTAAACCTTAGAGTTTTGCCTGTTTCTAAATTAAACTCTGAAATTTTATTTGTTTTCCACCTTGTCCACTGTTCTGTCAAGTCCTTTAACAAAAATAAATCGAATTCGAGCACCGTTAGAAGTGGAGGATTTGGTTGTACAAATTTATTTCATTTTCTTACATTGGACTAAGGAATTAGTAGGATTTGGTAATAATAATAATAAAAAGAATTAATAGGATCCTCATGCAAGGGGGAAAAATTAGCAGGAAAATTCTCGTAATTGATAAGCTGGCTCTGGTTGATTATGAAATGTTAGTTTACCTTCCTTCATTTTTCTCTTAGTTTCAGTCATGTTATATATATGCTTCCTAGACTAGGACATTCAGATTTTTGTAATGATTCGTTCATGTCTTATAAAATATTATTTATTTTGATTGTTTGAAACCAACAAATTTCCCAATAGATCAGTCTTCCTTGCATTGATAGAACACAAATATATTTAACTTTAAAATTTTATTGAAACTTAGTGGCTTCACGATTTTTAAAAGCGTTTGTAAAAGGTAAAAATATAATCTATTATATAAATACTAAATTTTATATCTATCAAACGGTATAAAATCTTCATCTTGATATTTATCAAAACTTTCTTTCGATAATTTGACCTCACAATTAATAATACAGCCTCACCATTGATGAAGAGCTCATATATTTTAGTCTGGAGTAATTAATTTGCAAATAACTTGTTTAATTTGAAACCCAATTCGCAACTATTTTTTATACTAAAAGTAAAGCTATAACATGAAAAGAAGATAGTATATATTTTATTATACACTTTTTGTGCCGTATTCTTTCTCTCACCGTAAACTCGATGCTTTCCCATTCTTAACTGGTTTTAGCAGTCAAAGCTCACGTATGACAATTGAAAACGTCACTCTACTCTCATACCCATCAAATTTTCTCTTCCAAATTCTCCTCTATTATTATTATTTATTTTATTTTTATTTTTTTGTATTTCTCTATGAATCTCTTAATATTCCTGTTGCGATGACACGTATAAAAAATCATTTACCAAAAATTACTGGGTAATGTAATGGTTAACTCAGTACCCACTCGCATTAAATGCCTCCGGCAATCGTGTCTTTAGAAACAGTCATTTGACTGCCCATTCCCGGTCAATCTTTGTGTCCAAGCCACCCCCCCACCCCAAAATAAACCCGAATCTTTTCCCTTTTGTGTTCATACCTCAGCTTTCTTCGATAAACCTAATCCACACCATCACTTTTTATCTCTCTTCCACTTTTTCTACCTCTCTCTCTCTCTCTCTAACGCTACACTGCATAAAAATAGAGAGAGAGAGACAGAGATTTGATACACATTCCCCACACAAATTGAAACTTTTGATCCATCCATGGAGCGGAAAGTAGAAGTAAAGACGGAGGATTCGATCCGATCGCCGTTTTTTTACGATCATTTGCCGGCGGATAAGATGTTTGACTTGTTTAGTACTACTTCTTCTGAAGGAGAAAAGAGTTCAGTGGGGTTTATGGAGTTATTGGGTATGAGAGATTTTTCCCCTTCCATTCTTGATGTGTTGCAGTTCTCTACGCCATCACCATCACCATCATCTGTCGAACCCTTTGTACCCTCTACTCAAACTTCAGCCCTAGTACCTCCAGAATCATCGGTGGACCCCACCACCCCCAACTCCTCGATCTCGTCGGCTTCAAGTGGTGCGACGAATGATGTACAGAGTAAGGCTGCTGATCATGAAGAGGAAGAGCAGCAAAAGGCCACCAAGATGTAAGTCCCTGTTTGGTTACTGCTTAGGAGTGGCCCGATTGGGTACTTTTGTAAAACAAATCAATTTTCGTACTTTTCTTAGAAAGATGGGTTAATGTCAGGGAGAACCATTAGAGGAAGGACAGAGAAAAGAGATGGGTTTGGTGACTTTATTACTTGATTTGGGAACTGAGAAGATATTTCTTTCAATTTCTTACTATTTTTTGTTCTTGGAAATAGGTTGAAAGTAAAGAAAACGAGTCAGAAGAGGAGAGAGAGAGAGCCAAGATTTGCCTTCATGACTAAAAGCGAGGTAGATCATTTGGAAGATGGGTACAGATGGAGAAAGTACGGCCAGAAAGCTGTGAAGAACAGTCCTTTCCCTAGGTACGTTCCACTAACTTCAAAATCTTCTGTCGAGTAGTTTTCCGGTCTTCTTGGTTAGGTTTAGTTTGATTTGATTTTGATTTTTTGTTTTTTTCTTCTTTTTTAGTACTATCTGAACGTGAAAGGAAAAGATTGTAAATAATGCAAACCAAACATGCACCAATTAGTCCCATTTATTATTCTGGTCTAACCTCTAGATGCAACTTAATTTATTACATAAATTTTGATGGGTTTGCAAAATATTGGTTATTAATTTGTGAGATATTTTGATAATCCCTTGGTTTTTTTTTTCTCTTTCTCCAACTTTTTGGTTGAAGTTAAGCCATCTTTGAAAGGCTTACAATATTTGTCGGCTGGGTTATTATTAATTCAACAATCACGGACACATAAATTTTATTGTGCATAGCAGACAGTATGATGTGAAACAACGTTTGTCAAAAACATTCTGTCGCACTACATGGTTAATTCTCATTTTTGTTAGTCTGTTTTAATTTACATTAATTACATTTTCAAAAGTTAAATCCATCTTTATCGTTGCGGTCTTTTCTAATTTTTGTAGATTATATGTTACAATGGAAGACATATTATTTACAAATAAATTTTTTATAGGTATCGGTAACGCAATAAAAAGTATTATTTTGTAATTAGAACTCTCTATGTTACATCCAAAATGGCCGAGTCATTGTCATTTTCTAAATTATATGGCCTTGAATGTTGGGGGTCAGTTTTAATTTACTAAAATATACATGGATTACATAATTCTTTACAAAAAGCTTTGTTCAAATTAAAAAATTCCTCTCTTATAGTACTACTCTTATTATTATTATCTGCTAGGACTCGTTTGGTTACCTTGTTATTCATCCATAATAAATAATGAAAAAGAGCACAGAATTTGATTAATCTGTACTTTTGTTTTTGTTTCAGGAGTTACTATCGTTGCACCAATGGTAGTTGTAATGTGAAGAAGAGAGTAGAGAGATGTCTGGGTGATCCAACCATAGTTGTTACTACTTACGAAGGGAAACACACCCATCCCAGCCCACTCATGGCTCGCCCAACCACCTCCACCGCCGCACTCCGAGCAGCTGCCGCCTTCAATAACGCCGCCCCTTTCCAACCACAAGGGGCCTATCCTCTTCAACCCCAGTTGCTCACTAGCTTGCCTCCTCCATTCATGAACTGTGGTGACTTCGCAAGTAACTTAAATCATTCAACCTCTGGTTTGCTTACAGTCGACCATGGGCTTCTTCAAGATATTTTGCCATCCCCTATGAGAAAGGATTGATCATGATCTGATTTTCCTGACTTGATATTGTTAGTCTGGTGTTGTTTGTAATGAGAGTTGCACCAGAACTCAATTCACCATTAAGCACTGACAAACCTTATTGGTCTGATCGATTTTCTCATGGGTGTTTTTTTTAATCCTACTAGTTTTTTTTTTTTTTTTTGTAAGTTTTGTATCTTTTTTGTAAGTTATATATAAAAAGAAGTTTTTTAGTTTTATTTCTCCTTTTTGTTTTCGTTTTTCATCATTCCTCATTTGTCTCTTTTTGCTTTTGTTTTTTATTCTTCTTAATTCCGCATGAAATCAAGGGGAAAAGAATGAGAGAATATGAATCAAGGGGAGTATTATTATTACCACAAGCTACTTGCCAACTTTTTTTAGGTCCGTGAACCCCAAGGGGTTGATTAAGGAATTTACCTTAAAAGTACTCCTTTCATCTTAAATTTATAGTCTCTTTTCGAGATTTTAATTTTTTTAAAAGAACATAATAATTGCTGTAACAATTTGTTCGTGTCTTGTACAATACTGTCTGTTTTGATTGTCCAAATCTTATGGATTTTTTAGTAAGTTGTTCATCTTTGGATTGTTTTAGGACCAGAATGTTTAACTGTGAAGTTTAAATGGATTTTAACACTTTCACGATTTTTTAAAAGGTTTTATACAAGAAAGGTTCATAAACTTATAAATATCACCGAACTTATATCTACCAAGTAATGTGAGATCCTTGATCACAAATTCAGATGTTCTACTGAGACTTCATTTCCCAGATGCCGGCCTCACAACTGACACTATAACCTGATTAGAATGTCACAATCTCCTCCACTTAGGAACACATGTTCTTATGTGGAGCACAGATTTGTCCCACATTTTCAAACTGCGTAGACTCTGATACCATTTGTAATGATCTGCTCTTCCTTTGTATAATACTGTCCGCTTTGATTGCTCAAACCCTATGGACTTGAAAAGTAGGTCACCCATCCTTAGATTGCTCTAGGAAGAGCACGTTTTACTGTAAAGTTTCAATGAGTTTTGGCACCCTCACGACTTTTTGAAAAGCCTTATACAAGAAAAAGTTCATAATCTTATAAATATCACCAAATTTATATCCACTAAGCGACGTGAGACTCTTGACCACCAATTCGAACGTCTCATTGAGATTCTATCTCTCTAACGCTGGCCTCACAGCTAGCACCACAACCAGGCTGAGGTGTCACAATTATTGTAAAGAATATTTTTCTTTTCAAATATGTCATTGATTTAATTGATATGTATAATACAAATTTTATTTAAACAAATGAAAAAATTAAACTAAATTTTAATTGTTATTTTTAAAAAGTAGACTTTCATTTTGGGGCGTCACAAATTAGAATAATAGACTATAAAATAGGTCGTCCCAAAATTATGGAGTGCAGTGAATAACTACGCTCCATAATTGTATAATTAAAGTGCGGCGAATAATTTTATACTTCTTGTTAAATGAAAAATAAGACCTAATTGATGGAAAATTTGAGAATTTAAGTATACAATTATGGAGTGTAATGATAAGAATACGTAGTTACTAAATTATGCCCATTGACGGGTCTAAACCAAGGCAACACCTCGACTTGAGTTTTTGCTATAGGATTGAGTGAGATGACGAGAGTTGAAGTGAAGCCAAGGCTCCTTGTGATGCTCCATAGATGTTCGTACAATTCTTTTGGATCTTGGGTGTGTTTGAATTAAGCCTTTCATTAGGTCTTTACTGAAGGATTGTCCACCTTCTCAAGCGCCTCCACCATACCCTTAGAAAGTGACAAAAGATGACTTCCATTACTAAATGGAAGAATTTTTCAACTAGTTGATAGTTGTTCCTTGGTTTTACCAAAAAATGGATTCTATTTGACTAAAACACATGTAGAGTTTTTTGGGGTGGAAAATCACTCGGCGCAGGGCTCTGTTTATATATAACAAGATTATTACACTTGTTGAATTTATTCGGGGCATTTCCCATTAAGTAATTTATATGAATCACTAATCTTCCTTTTATGGACTTTCTCCATTATTCATATTTGATGAGTCGTGATAGATTGGCCGAGCCGACTAGTGTCCTGGTCGGTCGGCAGGATCTCATCGGCTCAGCCAACATATTGCCTGCTCGGCTCAGCCCGCACCTTGTCTGCTCGGCCATGTTCACACACGGGTTGCTCAGCTCAGCCCATATATGACCTGGTCAGCCCAAGTACATCCGGGCACGATTCGATATTCTATATGGTTGGGACCTCTTATCTTAAACAGGTCATTCCCCCACAAGGAAAGAAAGCTCCCGTTGAGATCCCTCAAATCTCTCCACTTCATACGGAGAATCTTCATAAGATCCCCCAATTTAGGATAAAGATAATGGTGGAGATATACAGTTACCAAAACAGAGATAAGCACCAGTTATGCGCTCCACCAAATCAGGGAAGAGTCTCAATCCCTTCCTAAAAACTCACCAAGGAAATCTCTATATAACAAAGGAGTCTCTACGGTACAAGGTACGAACATTCTACTGAGATTTATCTCCTTACATTTTCATACAATTCCTCCACCCTAAAGCTAACTTAGGCATCGGAGGTGTTGGTGAGATACCACACCGGTGTCAAGCTCTTTTTGCAGGTCAAACGGGAAGACGACCAAATCCGTTTCATCAATATCCTTCCGTATTTCAAAACAAAAATAATATTTCAGTGCAATAATCGCGCCAAGTGCTATTTTTACACAAGGCTTTACGTATGAGATCAGGGGATAAGTAGTTACTAAAATAGTATTTATTTATTTATTTGTTTGCTTATGGTAGTTAAAGTGAGAGTACTGATTTATTATGAAATTTTTTTAAGGACGATAACGAAAAATCACTTTAGTGACATTTTATAGTCACACCAAAAAGTATAGTCCATTTATACTAATATAGATATAGATTAGGAGTCATTAGAGATTTGTTTGGTCATTAGTTTTAAGATCTTGAGGACCAGTCAATATTATATTGGCAATTTTAAAATCGGTTGGAGAATTTTTTGGTTTTAGTTCTGAGACCGTAGACATTTCTTTTGTTTACTACTAAATCACTCATGTAACTATGGCTCTTTATATTTGGCTTTGGAGCCTCTATCTGTATTTTCCCTCTCTGTATCCTCCGGAGCTTTGTATATATCAAAAGCTGACACGCCATTAATGAATGCGGTAAGCAATTATACGGATATGATGTTTCATATGTAAATGCTTCTTTAGTTCTTACAAGAATTGTATGAAAGTCGTCTTGTAGAAGACTTCCTGACTGATTGTACAAGAGAATTTATCGTATTTTATGTAGTTATTGTTATTAATTTTGCAGAACTTATCCTCCTAGATCATTTAAACGTTGTTGTGTAGTGGGTCGACGTAATTAAAACACCCAGACCATCTAAGAATATCTTCGACAGCCTAATTAAAACATCATTTTAGCTATTTTGAAGAGGAAAGCTTAGAAATTAAGCTCCAGCAAACTAGGGGAATGACTAGCTATTCTAATATTAGCTACAACAACTCTCTAGATTTGAAGAGGAATTGTACACTAGCATCATAATTTTATAATAATTGTACACTAGTTATTTTAACTATTATTGTTGTGGATGCTCTAACACTAGCATAACCTGATCATCTGCTGATTTGTAGGTCTGAAACTAGTAACTTATTTTATTGCCCTCCCCTACACTTGGAATTTTTGCACAACAAGCAACAGAAAGTGTGTTATATTAAAATTTCGTCGTTTCTTAAATACCATTCAAACAGTTGAATATCATTTGAACAAACCTTTAATACGAAAAGTGGCGTGTTCTAACGCACGCCATACCTTTTTGTGCACCGTCGCTTTCATTACCCAAATGTTATCTAGACGACGGTTGATTAGTATTTGAATAACATTTTATGCGCAAAAATGACACGTTTTGACGCACAACATATTTTCAGTCGCCCCTTCGACAACCTCCTCCAATTGGCCATCTCCTCCTTGCACAACATATTTTATACACAAAAATGACACGTTTTGATGCACAATAGACTTTCGGCCACCCCTCCCACAACCTCCTCCAATTGGCTATCCCCTCCTTGCGCCCACCACCGTACCATCACCCACCATCTATACTTCTCTCTCTCTCTCTCCATATACCAGAAGAATTTGGGGGAAGCTTAATAAAAGTGAGAGAGAGAGAGAGAGAGAGAGAGAGAGATCCCAAGTGAATAAAAAGGGATCGAGAGTGTGACCTTTGCGACTTGTGAGTGAGTAGTGAGAAGTGACCCATATCTTCTTTATTGAGGTTTGAATTTATTGGCCACTCCTCTCCATCTTTTTACTGCAGGTGTCCGTACAACAGTCCATTCGTGGGGCTTTGATTCATTGAATGGGGCGTGAAGAGTGTACAACGTGGGCACGCCCGCCCTTAAAAGAACCGAAAGAGAAAAATAATAAGGAAATCACATTATACATCATTACCATACCATGTCAAAAAATTTATATTTTAGATATAAGATATAGAAATTCATCTCATAAATTTTAATTATGTATTTAAATTTGTAGATCTCGTAAATTATATAAATATAATATGTACTGTTTTCGTCCAAATCTATAATTCCTCTCTGAAATTTTAACTTTTTAAGAAAACATAATAAGTACTACAAATAGTTTGATTTTGATTGATATGTACAGTATAAATTTTATTTAAACAAAAAGTCAAAAAAATTTAACCAAATTTTAATTTTAATTTTTAGAAGGTGAATTTTTATTTTAAAATATCTCAAATTAAAATAATAAATTATAAAAATAAAACAGAGAGAGAGAGAGTAATTAAGGGTCCATTTGGCCTGTGGTTATTATTGGATTATTCACTGTTTAGTTTTTTGTCCTTATTTGAATTTTTTTTAAAATTTTTTGTTTTTCATCAATTTTTTGATGATTGTTGGTTCGTCTCGACAAGAGCTTTCAGAAAAGTTATCAATCATCGGCTACATTTGAAAAAAGTTTAGAAAAGACAAAAAATAAGTCAAAAATAGCGTCCGTGTTGGCTTATTTTCGTCTTTAGTGACTTTTTTTTAACTTTTGGACATAATTTTATACTTTTTAGATTCCTTTCGTCGATACGAACCAATAATCCACAAAAAAATAACATAAAAATAACAAATACAAAAAAAAATTGAATAAAGACAAAAAATAAGCCAAAAAATTTTTTTGGCCAAATAGGACCTAAATATACAATATAATGTGTGACAATGACTGCACATTATTTGAAAAATAACATAGAGAAGTGTGAGAGGACACGGGGCCCTGTAGTGAGCCTCTCACTACATACGTGTGGTGAGTTGATTCGGCCGTTCATTTCGGCAACGGATGATTTAGATTCAAATCAGTATTTATTAATTATTTTTATAAATAAATATTAATTTGAATCTGAACCGTCCGTTACCAAAATAGATGATCGGATTGGCTCACTACACGTATGTAGTGAGAGGACTCACTACAGCCCCCCATTCCCAGAGAGGTGTAGGGCACTATTGACCATCTCTAATTTGGAAGATGACGTCAGATTTTCATCATCGTATCCAAGCAATGAGCTTTTTATATCCGGAAAATGAATGGTTTTCTTACGCTTCCCCCGATAGAACCTTCCTTAATCCACGTGACGATGTCTACCCAGAAATTGACTTTTATCTTCTAGTACATCCTTGACGTGGTAGGTGAACCACCGCAATTTTTAAGACTAGCAGGTACCCCCCTCCCCTCTCTCTCTCTAAATCATTCAGTATTTTTATATCTCCGTCACGTGTTTTACCTGCAATTTGGCTTGCGTTTTTTATTTAATTATTATTTTTGTTTTTAGTCATTTTTTTACTTTCGTTATTTTAACTTTAAATTTTTATAAATTATTATTCCTTCTCAACAAAATAAATATAAAAAGTATAAAAAAAATAAAAAAATGATAAATAAGTAAAAACTAAAATCTTGTTTTTATCTTCTCTGAATTTTTTAAATTTATTATTTATAATGTTTTTGAAATTTCTCTTCGACATAAATTAATAATTTACAAAAATAAATTGATGATAGACAAAACATTTTATAATTTTTTAATAAAAATAAAAAAATAATCCAATAAGCCCCAACAACTCCGTGTATGAACTTTCCACCACCACACGAAGATATGTTGCAACGACGGTGCTACATAAGTACATAACAATATTTTAAAATTACTGAATAATTAATTACTCTTTTTTTAATTCAATAAAAAGGGGCCACTTTCTTCTCTGTCGCACAACAATGAATACTGGACAATAGCTGAATTAAGATGTACTAAAGGAGCTAAATTACGGAAGAAAATATTTACAGTATCCTGTGAAGAAAATGTTTTTTTTTTCTTGGAGCTTGTATATTGCGATATTAGTCATGAGAAATTGTTAATAAAAAGTCATCAAGAATATGGATTACCCTTTACCAGTAATTTGCTAGACTCCGCGATTTAATAGTAAAATCGTACACAAATACTTGTCCCCAATATACAAATGTGGCATTTTTCATATAGTGGTCGCTCTAAATGATAAATTTAAAAGCTGAAAATTCACTATACTTCCTATTGTGTGTAATCTATCACAAGGCTCATTACATGAATAATGTGATTAGAAGTTTTTTGCAACCTTTACCCCGTATTTCAATCCTTGGTGAAATTATATACTTCTGACGAGAGAGGCGCTGAAGCTCTTCTGATACTATTAGATTCTGCCATGAAACTTAGCACTCCCGTGTGACGAGAGAACAGCGCTCTTGCATGTAGGAATGTATTACATATGCCATCGTAGATAGTATGAGTCTACACCAAGTAGGTAGGACCTATTGGTCCAGTTTTATGCTCATTGTGAAAGAGAGAGGCAGTAGTTTTACAGGGGAGGCTGATATCTTCTTAAATCACAGCCCATCTCAAAGGATGTATCAAAAGCTGAAAGCGTCATTGGCTCACCACAATACCCAAAAAGGAAAAAAGCCTAAAACTGGATGCATTGTTTACTCGTCCAATGGCATTTGGAATGATCCCTTTAAAGATGTAAACGAGATTACATGCCAATAGCTCAACTTAGGCCTTTCAATGATGAATTAAGGGTGATGATTTTCCGTACTACTACTTACAGCATGTCTTGACCCGGAGACATGACAAGCTGGTGCCTTCAAAAGCCACAAGCTTTTATACTGGACTAGATTGCAATTGGAAAAATCATGGACTTATTATGCTAAATGTGAATTCGGGTTAGCAGAACGAAACCTTCAGCTTATGTCAGCTATATGTGAGTTTCAGATATGAAGATGTTGACAAAATTAAGTTATAACATGGTGCATAACCTCCACAGCTTCAAGCGAAATCCAGCTAAAACTGTTTTTACATAGCCAGAAAAGCGCGGCATCCAACTATTGGACATCAGACCTGGAAAAAAGAGAAGTGGTAAAACATAAAGCATCATCTGTTGTTTTGAACAGACCTTCACATATTTCATGTATAGAAGCAGATACGCACACTACGTGAACACAAGCTTCTATTTTTTGTAGTAGGAACTAGGAACACAGAAAATTGACTGATGCTCTATCCCTCTTTATAACCATTTTCAGATGGAAAAGACAATGCCAACATTTCGGTGAATGATAATAAAAATGTTGACCACGGAAAAAAAATCGTACGGAGGTCCAAATATGTTGGCTTAAGGAAGCTGTTTCTCGTGAAAAGCATTTGAAAAAAAACTATGGAACTGAGTTTCGATAAAGTCAATCAGAGGTTAACAAAAGCACACATATGGGTTGGGGCTGCAAATTATAAAGTTTCAAAGTACTGAAACAAATCCCAGGACTTCCCAAGGCCAACTCTGACCATTCTAAACTGCTGTGAAAAACTGAGTACCTTAAAAGACTTATCGCAATACCACTTAGACACATGTTGGAGGAATCATGAAGCTTGTTTCCGGCTGTACTTGCATACGGACAAGTTCCTGATAACCAGAATCCCAATATCCATCAAACATAAGCACCATTAAGATATATAATGTTTAGTATCCTAATCTACAGGTCCTTCACCTGATGAACATGGTCAATGAAGGCACTTAGCTACTCTTATATGTCGTCAATTACCAATCATAAAATGCAAAACCAGTTTAGGACTCGGAAAGACAACACAACTGTTTCCAAATAAGGACCCAAAATTCATACCAAAACACACATATGAATTGGGAAAATGCTTGGAACACAAAATACCACACTATTACAGGTGTGCCGGCACCAACTAATGAGTGCAAGCTTCAACACAGGCGACTTCTTAGATCAAGTCAACAACCAACCTTCTGCCTTCAGGGCCTTCACCTCCTTGGTTCAGGAGGGAAGACAATTAGATTTTCTAATTCTGGAAGAGGGCAGGCTCACTAAAAGCAAAGTTCCACAAACACAATTTGGGTACCCTGAGAAGATGTTACAAATTCTAAGGTTTTCACAGTATAGAAACTACAATCTGAAACCAGATATCTTTAGGACATTATACATGGAAACAAATTATCAAAGTAACTTTATCTTCTTGTTTGTCTAGGGGCTTGTCTTTATGTCGAATTAGTGTCAATTTTCATTGACTTTTTGCGGATGAAGTATTCATACGCATACAATATGAATATACCTTACTAGCAAGTAACTACCAATTGTGCAGACAAACATGTACTATAGAATTATCTAAATGCTTAAATGTTTTTTTATGTCCTCTATTTTATGGTGAGCATTATTGAGTTGGTTAAGCAAGCCTGACTAATTATTTTATGGCTTTGGTGAGCATTATTGAGTTGGTTGCTCCGATTTGTCCTCTAGGTTGTAAGGTAATAATGTTACCCCTTACCAGCTTATGGACTACCAATCTAGAATTCCCTGAATTGTGTCTCTTGGCATCAAATTGGAAGTCGTGTTAAGATCAACTGATCTCGTAATAAAGCACCATTTGCAAATCTGTGAAGCATCAAGACACTGATACACAAGAATGCTTTGCTCTTCGTCAATTAATCATGTTTGGAGTGAACAAAACATTAATAAACAAGAAAAGTTAAGATCGGAAAACATTCAACTTTTTCCTGACATTGAATTCAAGTACGAGGTGGTGACAACGGCGTACGTTGGCAGGAGGCCAAATCCAATAATTCATCAATCCTGCTGTGAAGTATACCACAAGGAATAACGTGTTGCTTAACCATTTTGCTTTTGTTAAGAATTCAGAAAAAAACAACTATCAAGACCACTGTCACAGTTTACAAATTAATAGTTACCGACCAAACATTTCATAATTTAAGTTCAGAGCACACAGAAGCGAGATGCCAAAGATATACACCCATATGCACATATGATGTTTGTCCTGTATATAAAAGAGAGCAAACAAATGACCACTAGGGCAAAAAAACAGTGGTAGCAATTGTTCAAAACTGTGGTGAGGTTTCAAAACCACCATTGAAACCAAGGGTTTACACAAGCATTATTCAGATAATGCCTATTAACGGTCATAATTTTATGAGAACATAATAGCGGTGAGAAAATAACAGTTAATAAAATGTCATTTCTAAGTAATATTTAATTTGCTATTGAGGATTATTAAGAAGTGAATATCACCAAAATTATGTACAGTTTGAAGACAATCTCAAATGTAATTTTTAATATGAGGATGGGAATATGCATCTTTCAAGAAGAATGGTAAACAGGTCTCCTTCGATGATAGTGGACCACTGTGTGCCAGCTCCCGGATGAAAGGTTCATTAGGTCTAAAGGCAGGACAAGGGTCTAGGAAACTTATGCAAAATTCCCAACACATATAACTATCATTTGAATAACTCACCTAACTGATTATATGAGCATAACTAGCTTAACAGTCCGTGGGGGTAATAAGTAATAAAGAAACAATACCTAAAACACATTGCAATTAACAAATAAACTTTAAGGGAAACTAAAGATGCAGACGAGGAATGCAGTAGGGGGTCTTGAACGAATTTTTTTGTCTGAAGCTACACCTGTTACATTTGAGAAAATAATATCTAGAAAGAACCTATGGGTTTGACAGGGAATTTACCTGTTGACGAGAAGAAAGCTGCATCTGCTGTGGCTGCTGCTTTTGTACTCGTTGTTCGAATAACAAGTACTCTTCAGGCTTCTCCCACTGCAACTCCAATGTTCAGACACTTCTACTATTTTAAGGAGTTACCAGAACCGAAATTAAGTGGAAACACCATGTTGAGTAGAAGCCGCTTACCCTGCTTTCACAAGTTGCACAATTATAATAGTACTTGTATCCATCGGGACAAGTGTGTTCGCTCCAATCACAATCTAGTGGATCAGCAGTTGAAGGCAAAACTAGTTCTGACACGGAAGAAGTCCTAGAAACTGTCTGTGACTTGCCTGCAGTCCCTTGAGACTGCAGGAAAACATCATTATTAAAGCATCCGTTATTTTTTGGAAGTCACTAATATGATTCGAAATGCAGGGAAGAAAAGCAGAATGCTCAAGTGAAAAACAGCCAAAGTCATGTAAACCAAGCTATAAGAAAAAGGGGGAGGGAAACTTTCTACACTACTGGGGTCAGCAAAACACTGCATAGATAAAGTTAGAACATTGCAATTTTAACGTGAAGGAGCTCCACCCACGGAACAGGTAAATCTGACCCCAGCAGCCTCCTTACACCCAAAATTAGGGGATTGGATGACTATACACCAAAACTTATAAACAGGTTGTTGCTCAGGCCTTCGAACTGCACTTTTCAGAAAATCCAGTGACCAGAAAATTTAAAAAATCAGGTTTATCTAGTTCTTTTACCTACAAAACCCAGGTTCCTTCTCTGCCTTAAAATCATTAGTTCACAAGCTCTGAAGGGTACATAATTAATTTCTTTGCTGAAATCATTACTGACTTGGGATGATGATGCCATAGCCTTTGAGCTTAGTGGAAGAGAAGCATCGGGCAATGCATGTCCAGCCCTTGGGTCATTAAGATATGGTGCTGGCCTGCAACAAGAAAAACCCAGAACACTAACAAAACTAACTACAGCAAAATGTGACAGACAGAGAGACATAGATGTTTAGCAGACCTAACATGATCATGAAGACGGGAACCACCAAATTTGCAACCATCCCTGAGGAGATAGAGGAGGAGGTCAGAAGAAGGTTATTCTTTAATTTCTGATTATCACGAACAGATTCAGATAAAGCGAGACGGACATGGATAGGGAAGGGAAGGGTAATATGTGGGTATTCAATTAAAATAAGCAAGTTGGGCAACCTTTTTCTAGTATTTTATCCCCCAAACTTTGACTGAAGCGCTAGTGAATGACCTAATAAAGGGCAAGTTGCGGCCCCTTGCATATTGCAATTTACATACGACTCAAACAAAATGGCTACTATCACTCATACATATGAAACGAAAATTGTTATCAGACAAAATAAATAAATTGAGACACAGAGTCTTTCAAGAGGGAAGGGGAGGTTGCCTTGGTTCTCCAATTCTGGGCTTCTTTGGATCCGCAAAGCGTACGATCAATGGTTGATCACATCCCTTAATAATGAGAAAAATGTGTGAACGAAGGAAAACATAGCAATGAATTAAAAGAGTGAGAAATGCACAAGTAAAATAATACCCTCATGATGTAGGTTCCATTTAGCGCATTCATTGCAGCTACTGCCATATCCCTGTGAGAAAATTGGATGAATCCGCATCCTTGAAAACAGAATGAATGTGCATCAGCTAACTTGGACTAGGAGAAATTTGCTTTGAAACATCCAAAGAAGAGATGAAAAGAGAATAGATCAAGCACCACCTTGCTTTAGGAAATGGGTCAACAGTTCAGAATTAGATAACTATATCAGCTAGAATATTTTGTATTAGATCTACGTGACAAACTTGTGCTAATAAGTAATAAAAGTTACATAGACTTTGAGTTAGATAACTTAAAATATCTGCTACATGAAGTAAATAAAAGCAAACAGAGAAACCCTTGACTTCAAGAATTAGTCAGTTAGTCCAAGGGCCACAAGGGATCAGGGGAAAGCAGAGGTATCTTCCAATAAGGTCCCCCACATTTTAGAGCAATGCTACTAACACATCACGTTATACATCAAGTTATATATCATGCTTACATGGCATCCACTAATTTGAACACATATCAACATTCATGAGACTCGCTTTTGTACTTTATACTTAAAATGACATGCCACGTAGGCATGATGTACCATTTGATGTACCATTTGATGTACAACTTGACGTGTTGGTAGACTTATTCCACATTTTATGCAGAACCAAAGATTCGGATAAGAAAATATACAAATACAATTGTAGGAGCAATAGACATACCGCGACTTTGTTTCACTTCATCAAGTACAATGTAGACACTTTCCACAACACCGTAAGCAGAAAATATCTGAAAGGGAAAGTGTTCATACATAGCTTATAACTTGGTCAGAGCCCAAAAGAAAACACACAATAATTACTGATCGAAATTTCTCAAAACAAATAACAATAAATGATGATATTTCCCATTATCCTGAGTTGGGAGGACCAACAAAAAGGTCCAATTAATCTGATGCAAAGGTCTTCTCTTGCATACGTCACCAAAGGCATTGAGGTATTATGGCATGCAGCATAAGTCATCATCAGCTATCATTCAGGAAATATGTTACCACATGCCTTTACCATCCTCACAATTGAATCAACCCTAATAGTGCACAACTCCATAGATACAGGAGTTGTTGTGCTGACTATATTCGATAGGACAACTAGTAATAACAGTTTACCGCAATGCCAGTCTTAAAAAGGGCCAACGGATGCATTGTACATGAGAAGCTTGCAATCAGTATGAGTGAAATTAGACAAAAAAAAGTACCAAAGATAAGCGCCATGCACAACTGCTTACATATCAAACATAAGTTACCCTTGCAGACACGTGCATGCATGGTATAACTTGAGAAGAAGGAGATTATAGTATCTTATTTGTTTGGATAGGCAAAAAGGTAATAGCTTGGACCGTACTTCTTCAATTTCCCTTCTGGAAGCTTGCTTGTTCAGGCAACCAACATACAATTTGTAGACAAGTTGGCCCAAGCCCCCTGCCATGAGAAAAATGATAACATCAGCGATAAAAGGGATTTAACAACAAGAATCGGGTTACAGGAAGGGTGCAACCACCTCACACAAGTCAAGATGAGAATCGGTTTAGCAAGGGTTTTAATCTGTCACCTCTCTGATAGTGGTGCTATCAGTGGTCCTATCCCTATGTTACCCCATTCTACAATCTTATTCATACATGCCAACCAAGATATTTGCATTCATAAAATCTACTAAACATATGAAAATATTTGACCCTACCACACTTGCAATGCTATCTCAAATAGTAAAGAAAGCCCAGGACTCGCATGAGTCAAGACAACTGCCATTATTGGTCCATAAGAACCTTAGTAGCACGAACACATGACATACAGTGATACCAATGAAATGTTGGCATGGTGGGTTTCTTAAAATCACGGGCATGGAACACCAGGGCCACATCAAAACATAAGCGACTCCTTAACTAAAAATGCAACATCACGGTACTTAGAAGTAGAAAAACCGTACAATGCATAACTTGCATTATCCAAGTCGTGATTGCATTACATAGAGAATGTAAAGTAAACTGCACATCAGATAAAAAATTGTTCTAGCAATCCATATTGCATAATAGATGGGATAAGATCTAACACCCTAGATCCATACGGCTAAAGACTTAATGTCTGTTTGTCAAGAACTCCAGACAACAAGACTGAAACAGCTTGTACTACAATAGTAAAGAATGATACAGCTTTAGCTCAGACACTTACCAAGGCGTTCACGTTCCCCGTCTGCATATCGAACTTTAATTGGACCAACTCCCTGGGAAAAACATAGAGCGCGGAACATTTATTTAATTGGAATACACAAACACAGAGTTCCCAATGCTTGCATGAGAGAACTCACTGCTGGAAAAGTATATTTATGGTGCAATGCTCCAATGGCCCGGTCCGCTTCCTCTAATGTTACATATTTAACAAACCCACATTCTGCAAAGTGAATAGTTTATGCTCACACCATCAGGTGTAGGAGTGAAAACATGTGCAAGTATGCAGATGTCAGAGTCGTGAATGCTCGTAATAGGTAATACTTTACCGTGTGGTAGGCCTGTTCTCTTGTCCTTAATTCGAACAACCTCAACAATCTTCCCATGTTCCTCAAACAATGAGTGAATCTAACATGAAAGAAGGAATTAGCAATGCATTTGCATAGACGGGCGGGATAATTTCCAGCTCACACATGACAACAACAGTTGCACCAAAGAGTTAAAGAGGAAAAGAATAAGACGAACCGACTACAAGCCAAGAATTGTTTCAAATACATCTTTGTGTACTAAACTGCAATTGTATGAATCCATCATTATGTACTAAGCTACAAACGAAATAGCGCTTGAATTGTATATGTAAGGACATGTATTTAAGAAACCAATGAACAAAACCAATTCATTAAACCACATCCAACTTGATTTTAAGGACATTAATGTTCCCGCTGTGTTGCAACGAAAAGCTAGCTATCAGAGAAAAAGACACTTGCGTTAAGGCCCAATTTAGAAAAAAAATATGTGCAAACACTTACTAAAGCAATAATACTCTGAATATAATTTGCAGCCCCAACGGGACAAACAATAGTACTAAGGGCATTAATAGTGGGCTGGCCAAAGGCAAAATTAGTGTCAGCAGCTAAATTAGCTAGCAAAGGTTCCCAAAATTGCTCCAATGGAGCTGTTAGCAAGCCCATAAGACTGGCAGCCATTATATTTCCCACTAACTGCAACTAGCAGTTTAGCAAACAGAGAGAGGGGATAGAGAGAGAAAGAGGGAGAGGGAGGTGGGGTTGTCCTTTTATGGTTTTATTCATTTTATACCACATTGAAGCGGGTCCCCTTCTCAATAACGAACACTTAAAACGCAAAATCGGGTCCCACTTTTACCAATTCTTTGTAACTCAATTCACCGAGAACATAGATAAAGTCAAGGCCTCACACGCTTTCATGCAGAAATTGACCATCCACTACTGATGCATTATGAAGCTAAGAAACGTGACAGAGTTAGTTAACTGGTCATTAAGCAAACAAAACATAGCAGTAAGATGGACAATAGATGATACGACTTACCTCTTCCTCTGTTGCTGTTCTTGGTATGCCCCCAACATAAAGTTTCACAAAACTGCCACCCTCAATGCAATCTAAGAATATCCTTAATTCAGCTATCTTTATTGAAAGAATGACAACTTCAAAATTATTTATAGGCATGATGAGACAATAACAAACTCAGCAAAAAACAGAAAAACTAGAGCTACAAATGAACAAGAAGGAAAGAAAGACCGTCAGTGCTTCATATTAAAAATGAACAACAAAGAAAGACCAATATCCCTAAATAAATTACAGCAAGGTAATGGAGCTACGAAGTCCATGGTATTGTGGAGAAGACGATTATCACTTCTGCGTCAGCTTGTGCAGAAGATTAAAGACTGAAAATCTATGAAGGCACGATGGAACTATGTCTACTCTTTCGGGTAGTGATTTGATTGTTTTGCCTAGCCTCCCGGGGTTTGTGAGATTTTTTCCCCAAGGCTAGTCGTGTTTTTCTCTTGTTACAGTTGGCTTTACTTGCGGTGTTTTGCCTGTGCACCCACTGGAAAGTGTATTGAGCCACATTCTAATATCTAGTGTTTTTTAGAAGTACAGCCAAACTGTTTACTAACCAACAAAACGGAAATAGATGAAAGGAAATATTTACAAGCCGCACCTGAAGATACACCATAGCCGGAGTGAGAAAACTGTCTCTTCCGCCCGAAATTACCGGAATTATTATCGGCCTCACTGCCAGCGACTGTGTCATTCTGTTCGGAGTTGAAATTTTGTTGGTGGTTGTAGCGTTGGTTGGAGTGGTGGCGGTGACTTTGGGGATAATTATGATGACGGTGGTGGTGGTGGTTACCGTCGCCGGAGGAACCACCTCTGTGTGACTCGAAGTTTAGGTCATGGTGAGGGGGAGGAGGAGGAGGAGGAGGAGGAGGAGGATCCTCGGAGGACCAAGAAGACGTCGAGGAATGCAAATTGCGGTGAGAGTCGGAGAGATCCCCGTACAGCTCTGCCCCCTGTCTCTCTCTATCCATCTGCGACCAAGACAAATTCGCAACCCTAGGCTGCAGGAGACGACTGGAAGATTAAAATGGATTTTAGGATTATACGGGCATCAAACACAGCCTTAACCGAATTAACTGGAGGGAGGGAAAAAATTAACAGAAAGGAATTGTTTGATCTTTCGTTGATTTCTTTCAAAAACTCTGCCTTTTTCCTCCCTTTTTGTCACACTGTTTGTATATAACTTAAAATCGATTATTATGAATTTAGGACAATATTCTTTTATTATTTATTACTTCATCGTTCATACTGATAATTTTTATTTGGACAAAAATTAAATTAAATTAGTGCTTAAATTAACTCACAGAAGTCGTAATTTTTAAATTTTCAGTCGTTAAACTTCCAACTAAGAACTTTTTTTAATGTTTATAACATTTGATTGATTGGTATGTATTTTGTGGCAACAATCAATCACATTTTGTAATAGGTGGATTGGATTTGTTGCGATTCTAAAAGTGATATTATTTTAGTAATATTACTATGCATATATTCTTAACAATAATCTTATTTTTTACCCAACTTGATATATGTAGGGGTGTATAAATTTATAAATTAATTAGTTCATCGTATAAAAACAGACATTTAAATTAAAAATTTTGACATTAAAAAAAAAATTTATCATCCTAATTATTGGATTAGTATTATTTTTGGGGGTCAATTTTTTCTTAATAATTCCTTCAAACATGGGTTATAACTAACATATACACATGTGTATGTTAAGAAACTAGATTATTATTAAAAAGCAATGTTCGTTTGTCTCAAATTTATAATTTTCATCCACAAAAAATAATCTCAACAATATAGATCACGTTGGATAGGCCACAATAATTTAAAACTACACATCATAATAGTTTATAAGCAATAAAATATGTCTATGTATTTGTCAATAGTTTGAAGAGAAATAATTATAATTTTTTCAACATATGTTTGGTGCGTCTTCTCCATAAAAACATTGACCACTATAAAAAAAATTATTTGAACAAAATAATTTTTCTTATTGCTTGTTAAGGATTTCTTCGTACAAAAGTAGTATCAAATCAATTGCAACTAATGCGATTGAGCGTTCCCTTTGTTGTGATTTTTGGCATTGAATTTTATTTATTTTTTAAAAATATTTGAGTGAATATTTTGTTCAAATTTATGATTTTCCCTGTAAATTAGAACGTTTTTCTAACTGAATTAGTCTCCTCCATAGTTTAAAAGTAAACTAAACCAGTTTAGTTTTAAGATTTTCGGGTTCATCTCGAATTTATTTTGATGTTCAGAATTGTTTATTTTATGAAATTCGTCAAGACAGGGGCAAAAGTGAGAATTCAGAAAGACTAGTGGAGTTATTTTACATATCTAAAAATGTAGTAGAGGGCCGGAGGGGAGTCGATATTTATAGAAAGCAGAAGCTGGAGAGAGAACATACAGAAACCGAAATCCGGAAGGGATTAACGAGCCCTAGCTGTTCTTCTTAATCAGCTCTCACCGACTCTCTTCTGCTTGCCGCTCTCACTTCCTTCCATCTCATCTCTCTCTCTCAAGGTAAAACTCTTCGTTATGCTTTCCTCTTATTATCCTTCCAATCTGCTCCCTTGTTTCAGCGAATGAGCAAACGGATGTAGAAATTACAGGAACTCGTATATATAGATTTAATAGACATGTTCAAGCTATGAAGTCCTTTTCGTTTTCGTTTGTCCCTTATGTCAAAAACCGGTTTGTTGAGAAGCCGTAGTAGCGACTGTAGTTTGTAAACGGCGAAACCAGTTTGTTGAGAAGCCCTAATAGTGACTGTAGTTCGTAAATGTCATCACAGCGGCGCGATTTAAAAAACCCTTGACATGTTGCTACATTTGCTCAAAAAATAACATTCTTGAAAAGCATATAGAAACATGGCGTTGAAATGTGAGATCCTACCTTAGATAATTTAGATGACGGAAATTGTTTCTCAATCGCACAACTATGTTTGTGGTGTTGTTTGACTATTTCTAGTCCATTTTTGGCCGGGAAATCCTTAAAAAAAAGTTGTTTTCTGATTGACTGGGGCATTAAGTTTGACTTAAGATTTCTAAGTAATCACCAGTACTCTAACACTCAAAACCTCTGCAACAAAGTAGAGAACAAAGGACTCACTGGAGAATGAACACGAAGACTGCTAGCAGCAATTTGGCAGTTACTCTGTTGTTTTATGGTTGACTGCCTAGAAGCATTGTTTTAGGTTACTGAATGGTACATGCTAGTTGAAGGGGATATATACTTTATGTTCAATCATCCTCTGTTGTTTTACTCTTTGTGCGATCGGTCAACCACAAGTCATGCAATATGTTCATGAATGCAGGACCCGCAGGCTGACACTTTGTAAATGGCAAATAGTCCTGATCCTGACAATGATGATGATTTTAGTGAACTTTATAAGGAATATACTGGCCCTCTAGGTTCTAATGTCGCAAATGTAGAAGACAAAACAAAAGCTAGTAAAAGGTCCCATGCAGGTTCTGATGATGAAGAGGAAGCTCATGACCCTAATGCTGTCCCGACAGATTTTACTAGCAGAGAAGCTAAGGTTTGGGAGGCTAAATCTAAAGCTACTGAGAGGAACTGGAAGAAAAGGAAAGAAGAAGAAATGATTTGTAAAATATGCGGGGAATCTGGTCACTTTACTCAGGTTTTTTTGCTTTCTATCCCTCAATTGTTTCTGATTTTTAATGTATCTTCATGAATGTTCAATATGCATATGGAAAAAGACTACTACCTTGTGTGGTTACAGTTTTGCAGTAGCTTTGCTTGTTTGTTTTCACTTTTTAGTAGTTCAACCTGCTTATTAGTTGACATTTGGTGGCAATCAGGGTAGAAATTTAGCAGCTGCAATTATAGTTGGTGTTCTGTTGGGATTTTTGTTGATGTATATGCCTTCATCTGTGTGTTTGTGTTAACACAGTTATCTGTCTGACAATTGTTTTGGGGGTCGCGGGACATGAAAACATGAATCATTTTATGTTAACAACCCACATCTTGTCAACTGAAGTTTTCCAATTCTGTCGGATTTATATTTATCTCATAATATTCCCGAATTTCGCACGTTGCATCGTTCTAGAATCTGATGTAGGGATGCCAAACATCTTCTTTGTGCTTCCTATTATGTTTCTTTTTATCTTTCTGAACATTTCTCAGACTCTCAGTCATCTTATTCTTGTTGCTTTTTATGGACTAATAACTTCAAGTTTTGCTGTTTTTTTCCCTTCTTTTGGTTTGGCCTTTCTTATTTTGCTTTATAAGTCATCTGTGTATACCTATTTGGAGTTATGGAATGATACTTGTTATATGTATAGGGATGTCCATCAACTCTTGGAGCAAATCGCAAGTCTCAAGATTTCTTTGAAAGAGTTCCCGCGAGAGAGAAACACGTGAAAGCACTTTTCACAGAGAAAGTGATTCAAAAGATTGAAAAAGATGTTGGGTGCAAAATCAAAGTAGATGAAAAATTTATCATTGTCAGTGGCAAGGACAGATTGATTTTGGCGAAAGGTGTGGATTCTGTTCACAAAGTTAAAGAAGATGGTGAAAAAAAGGGTTCCTCTTCTCACATGAGTAGATCTAAGTCGCCCGAGCGGAGAAGCCCTGTTAGCTCACGGTTTGGACGATCTGATTCCCAGAGGTCTCTCCCCAGCCCACGCAATCCATCCCAGGTCCAACCAAGGCTTGGTAGACAGGATAAGGTTGTTGAAGACCGTATTCATGAGGATTTGCATAAACTGGCGAGGGGTTCCCCACAAGGTAGGGACAGCATAGGATACATTTACGGCGTCAATAGGAAACTGGTAATTCCATGATTGTAGCTTGTTAGGCCCAACAAAATATTTTATTGTTTCTCAGTTGTATTCATTTTATTCCTTTGTGAATGTTGTAGTAATATTGTTTGTGATTTGTTTGCAGCGAGAGGTAAGTTTCTTATGTTCAAGCATTTTGTGTTCGATTCTGAAGTTGCGTGTACAGGGGTATGTCTGAATCGATTGGGTTGTCTCGTACAAAATTTACTTGCTGAAAGCATTTCGACATTTGCTTGCTTCGCATAGGTGCATTGAGAGTATTTAAGATGGATTGTGTAGTTAACTTTCATAGCTATGTTAGACATCTCAAATGGAAGTGATTAACAGACTCTTCCTTTGGTGATAGCTTATGTTAATAACAGAGCAAGAGGCCGTTCAAGCAATTCGAAATCTCCTGCTCGCGGCCCTTTTACAGGAAACTCATATGATTCGTATGATGGTCGTAGTCAAAGCATAGGGGCTCAGAGGACTGATGTTTGGGGTAGTGAAAGACGAGGATCAGACATTCAGTCTAGCCGTAATTTTGAGCACCCTGCCTTCCCACATTCTTTAGAAGAATTAGAGTTGGAATATAGGAGGGAGGCGATGGAACTTGGAAGAATTCGTGACAAGGAAGAAGATGAAGAGAATTACAAGCATCGCGAGGTGTGTATATACCTTGAAATCCTGTTATGAGCTACTCCACAATGTTTAGCGGTTTATTTGAGTACTTACGAGAATTTTTGACAAGCAAAAGAAAAATGCTGCTGTTTTGATGAAACCAGGTGGGCTTTCCATTTTTCCTTTTTTGATAAAAGATAAATACTTGTGTAAATGATTTTGCTTCTGTTACCCTGGATCTTTAGTAGGAGTAGAACCACATGCCACTTGTTTTGTTTTCCATATTGTTTAGAGAAAAATGTTTTTGCCTATCAGTGCCACTTTTTTGGTTCATTAGGAGATATTTTGCCCAATCTCTCGGTAACTTTGGGGTTTTACCACCTTTAAGGCTGTCAGGGAGATGAAGGAGAATTACATGAAGAAATTGGCTTTGCAAAGGGGGATCCATGCGAAGCAATGGGAAGAATTTCTTCAACTTGATGCCCAAAGGCGGCAACAGCGGTCACGCCAGCATATATCCTCTTCTGGGTTTGGTGGTTATAAACAGCCCAGTTATCCTGAGTATGATAGCCCATCAGGCAGTGCTCACCATGCGGGAGCTAGTATACCGATGGACACAAGGGGCAGATATCCGAACCCTATAGATAATTACGCTACTTTGAGGCCCCATGATACTTATGGAGACTTTCAGCGCCAGAGGCGTGAGGATTATGGGAAAGCGTATAATCGGTACTAAATTGGTACATGGGAGCTAAGTTTGGTGAGTTATCTTTCTCCTCCATCAAGCTAAGAATCCGAATCTTCTTGTTGTCTTCTTTTTTGTCTTGTTAAGCTGAAGCATTGAAGAAATCGTGAGGTAAGTCGAAAGTTAATGTCTTGGTTCTTGGGGGCTGATCAGGCGTGGATTGGCTACAGTTCCAAATGGCATTTGGCTGTCCTTGAATGTGTCTTGCTTAATTTTGTAGAGTTCATAATGGTGCAAGTTTTTTTGAATTTAGTAGGATTTTTTCTTTGCTTTTTTGCTGGTAGGGGTGGCCATTGCTGTGAAGTTTCCTTCGTGTTGTCTATTTACTTTAGTCTAATATGTGTTAGCTTAAGTTTTCACTCCAAAAATTTTCAGGGTCCAGTTGTTCGGATAGGAGTAATGCACATGGAAGTTTCAAATTTAGGTGAGTTTTTTCATGATGTCTCTGGACTCGGTAATGAACCCTGGATTTCATATTTCCAATTGTGGAGTGTACTTTTGTGCCTCCTAAATGATTCTGTTGTTCTTTTTAAACATTGTCATTGTGAACAAGAGAAATGAAGACATTGTTTTGGCTTATCTGCAACAGCTTTTAGTCTCTGATTGTGGCTTCTTAAAAGTGGATTCCCATGATTAGAATTGCATGTTGTTTCTTCTTCTTTGTTTCTTATCATATGGTAGCTTGTGTCTTGGTAGCTAGCGATTAGCTACTCATATCCTACTGCAATTTGTCGACCGCATGTGGTAGCTTACCGTCAGGAGCAGAAGGTTCAAGGAATGTAGGGGGAAATCACGCCATATGACAGTCTTTCTGTCATTTTGAGTATAATCAGTCTTTTCATCCAGGATATCTGTGAATTAATAATTTGAAGTCGGAATTGTGCCTACAACTGCACTGAGGTTGGTTTTACTAAGTTGAATTCTTAAAGCACAACGTCAGGTTACTCAATGCTAGAAGTTGTGGCAGCGAGGTTCACTATGACACTACATATTGTAATACGTAGAAATTCAGTTGACATGTTCAAATATTGCTACATGTCAATATGCTGATACTTCCTGTTTCCTGTTTAAATATTGCTACATGTCAGTATGCTGATACTTCCTGTTTCCTGGAGCCCTGAGCTTGTGGGCCTCCTTTGATTGTGGGTTCAATTGGATGAATTTGTCAAGTCAAGGTCAACGTACATGGCAGCAAGTTTGGTGCATCGCCTATTTCTCGTTCTCGCCTAGGAGCCAAAACGAACATGCCTGCTGCTACCTACTGTACTGGACGTTTGACCAGGCATTCTACCTTTGTAGAATCGGAACCAAGCAGTTGGTACATTAACAACATTAACTACTGGTTTCAACTTCTGCTGATGATGTCAAAGTGGTAGTAGGAAGAAGATTAGGTTGTTACTGAAGAGGTAAAAACAATTAGGCGTCTCGTCTTTTGTTAATCCAACATTGTGGAATTGCGGCTAGAACCATAGTAGTAGCCTCATGTTGTGACCATTACAGTTCTGGCAATGTTCTGGAGATACCATACTTAGTACTAACCATAGATTTTAGTTGACTGGTCATCAGAGTGGTAATGTTGGCTGAGAATTGATAGGTGTGGTGAAGGATGAAGGTCAAGGTGTTTGCGTGGCACTTTGTATACCCCTGAATATGAAGGCCCGTGTTTAAGCTATGTTATTTAACTGACTGATATCCAGTTTTCACGGAAGACGGTGGAACAGGAAACGAAGAGTCAAAGACAGAGCCTCTGCGTCTTCTGGGTCTGGTGAATGCATCCTCTTCGGCTTCCAATCCAGAGACATGTACATATAGATGGAGACCCGTGAGAGAGAGAGAGAGAGAGAGAGAGAGAGAGAGAGAGAGGAATGATGGGAGCGAACTACTCTTGGTCTCCTTGTCAGGTGAATCATAGAAACAACAGTTGCTGACAAGGCTTCCATGGTAGACGACTGGGTGAACAATGTTCGGTCCACTCGCATTGGTCAACAGTTAGTAATAGGCTTGGACTGTAAATATAGCCCTCACCCGATAAACTGGATGAGTGGCAAAATTTCTATCTTACAACTATGTCTAGGCACCAAGTGTCTCGTACTCCAACTAATCCACATGAACCCTTTCCCCAAATCTATTAAGATGTTTCTTTCAGACCACATTATCACATTTTTTGGTGTCAATATCCTTGAAAATACATCGAAGCTACGGAACGAGTATCAAATCATTTGCAGTAAAAAGGTCAATATTCGTGCATTGGTAAAGATCTGGTTCCCAATTAGCTACCGTGGGAAACCTAGTTTGAGAGCTCTGGCATATAAAGTTGCTGGGATTTGTTCGTGGAAGACTGAGAATCCATGCAAGTGTGATTGGGAATCAAGGGTTCTTGATGAGAAGTTGATTGAACAAGCTTGCATTGATGCTTTTGCTTTTTATAGGATTGCCAACAAGTTGCTCCAGAAGATTTAGCGTCTTCAGTTTTTTCTTTTTTTCCAACTCTTGGCTTATATGAGGAAATGCAAATTTTCTGCTCATGTTACTATTAAATATGCAAGTAATCAAAATCAAGCCGATGAAAAGTATTTGCCTTAGAGCATGTGCAAGAGGCTAGCTAAATGCCTTATTTAGGTATTTTAGCTAGCCAAAATAAAAAAAAAGACCTCAAACAGCCTCAATTAAAAGTGGCTAAACTAGTTTTATGAACAATAACTAGTTAAAATTATTTTTATTGTATTTTAATTAGATATTTTACTCTCTCTCTCTCTCTCTTTTTCTTTTCTACGTTTTGGGTTCTTCCCCAGTGTTTATCCTTCCTTTGTTTTGACTATGATCCTGTTTTATGTGATTTGGATTGTCGAAGGCATTGTTCTGTTGCTGCATATAGTAAAACCTAGGTATGTGATTGGAAAAACATACCCATGTGTACATATATACTGCCTATATGTATACTGATTACCATTACAATTTTTGACTTTGTTTACAAATTGATGAAATCTGAAAATTAAACACTAGACAAACTGATCAAAATCTGGACAAATTGTAATGTTATTTCTTTCTTTTTTTCTGAATTATTGAGGAAACTTTTTATGGAGATTTGGTTTGAGGAGTATTTGGTGTTGTGTTTCTCGAACTAAATTTGAACTGTTCTGCCCTAAATGATCAGAATAGTTCATTTTTGTTGGAAGTAAAAAAATTACTATTGTTCTTGTCCATTTTATTGCAAAAAGATAAAGGAAAAAGACAAAGGAACAAAATAATATTTAAAGGTAAGGATAGCTATATTAGATAGAATTGTTAGAATGATGATTGACGTGTGGCTAGCTAAAATAAAAAAGTAGATCTTTGGCTAGGTATTTTAGATAGAAGCTGTTGGACATGCTCTTAGGACCTCTGGCCTTCGCCTATAATGCAATGGTCTTACTTCTTTTGCTCGAGGGATTTTTTTTCATTCCTTGTCCCGAAATCCCAAAAAGAAACTCCTGTTTCCCGATAGTTAGGTAGCCAATATAGCCAATAGTAGTAGAAGCTCTAAGGCTGCTATTCCTGACAAGGAATAGAGCGAGGCCTTTATCGATCTGTTTTGGTCATCCGTTCTCCAAACGTTGTCTATATCAAATGTAGTTATATACACGCATGTACAGATTCGAACGCAGATGTATTTGGAATTGTTTGATGTCCGTAAAGTTCATATTATTTTTAAGGACTTCACGTGCATCAAATGATTAGCAGGGGTGGACCATAGTGGAGGGGGGAGGTGGCTGGTGCCACCCCCCATTTTGGAAAAAAAAAGATTATTTTTTAATGTGAAAATATTTTTTGTTTAGGAAACTTCATTCAGTGCTTTCGAAACACAACCTCGAGTGTTTCTAGTCCCTTTTTTTATCACATATTTATATAAAATTTATACTCATACCATATGTGGTGAAAAAAATATATGTGCATTTCGTTGCGATGCCCGTGAACCATCAAATAATTTTTTATTATGCAAGTTAATTAATAAATCTACACAATAAGAAGGAATTGAGACAAATGGTGATAATGAATGAATACTAAAGAGTGACGACTTAATTTGCCGCCACCCTCAAATTTTAATTCTGGGTCCGTCACTAATGATTAGGAACACATTTGTATATAGACGTATAAGATTTGTATGTGTAGTCTTGCTTTGATAGCCCTTGACTAATCAACCCCGATATTCTTGACTCCTCATGTTATGAAAAACATCTCATGGTAGTCAAGCACGGCTAGTGCAATAGTTTTGCTTGCAAAAACTTTAAAGATCAAGACTACGCACGGAATTCTCAAATAGATTTGGACATAGATGTATCAATAGTAGTTTGATGCACTCCAATTTTTTAAAAATAATTTAGATTTTATGTACATTGAACAATTTTGAACGCATTATGTCCAAATATGTGCATGAGACTGGCAGTGAAATGTGATTTATTTTGGGATATAAAAGCTTGGACCACTAAAGTAGTATAAAAAAAAAGCATTCGTGTAATAAAGGCTACAAAATATTATTTCCTTTTGTGCATGAAAACTTTTTGCATAATATTGTTCAACATCAAGATTTAGGAGTTTGCTTATTGTTAAGATTTCAAGTTTAAAATCTCTTAGGTATTATTAACTCATATAAATGAGTTCATATAAGGTCGATGAGTGGAGCAAGCTACATTTCCTTACTTGAGAGCTCTATAAAATAAGGTAGCCATCTGGCTTTCATGGCTGTTCACAAGTGGAGGAGCCAAGGGAGGCCGGCTCATTTGACGGAAATAGAAGGATTTATAAAGCAATTGAAATGAATAGATAGAGTTAACGGTACGACAGATAGAGTTGTTGACACATGAATTAACTTTCACGGTTAAACAATCTCAATTTTACTATAGGATTTGTGAATGAATGTTGGGCTTTAAATGGGGAGCTCGTTAATGCACATTGAGATTAGTTCTATAGAAATTAATCGAGGTGATCGGACGTATTAAAAATTTACAGAAAAAAGTGTCATCGCATGTTTTTGACGGAACCAATTAGCCCCCAAATAAATTGAATTAGGTATATCCATGAACTAAAAATTTATCAGTAAGCGTTACAGGGTACAGGTACAAGTCCATTAATGGTGGTGCATATATCGAGAGTATTTTTATGATAGTCGTGTTGGGTATTTGCACGTAGTTAAATTGGAACACACAATTGAATTAAAACCGATGGAAATTCCAAAGCCAAGCTAATTGCCTTCTGGTCTCCCTTCTGAATGCACCCTTCGGATTCCATGTCCTTATCAATTCTCTCTCTCTATATAAAGACTCAACCCCCCAGTCAGACAACCAGAAGATATCTGCACTCGAGCTAGAGGGATGGCTAACAATTACAAACACTCCGTCAATTTCTCCGGCAAAGTTATCGAAGTGACTGTCACAGACAAAGCTTCCATGGTCGATGAGTGGGTCCAAAACGTCCTCTCTCTTCACGCCGGAGATGGCCAAATGATCGTAGGACTAGACTGTGAATGGAGGCCTAACCATATCAGCTCAATGAGCAACAAAACCGCCACACTGCAGCTATGCATCGGCACCAAATGCCTCATCCTCCAAATGTTCTATGCGGACTACATTCCACAATCCCTTAAGAATTTCCTTAGCGACCCTAACGTTAATTTTGTGGGTGTTGAGGTTGGGGACGATGCGGTGAAGCTTAGTGATGAGTATGGCTTGAGGGTTGCCAAGACGACTGACATTCAAGCAGTGGCTATGATGAGGTGGCCGACACAGTTTTATCGCAAACCTGGTCTGAAAAACCTTGCTTATGAAGTGGTGGGGATTTTTATGGAGAAGCCGATGCATGTTACAAGGAGTAATTGGGAGGCTAGGGTTCTTGATGAGAATCAAGTTGAGTATGCTTGTATTGATGCTTATGCTTGTTATAGGATTGGAGTTAAACTACTCGAGGGGAAGTGATGGAATGTGGCCTTATAATTAATATTGGACTACTAGTAATTCTGGGTTGTTTCTAAATTCAAATGATTATGGGTATTTATATTATCGATCAATATTATTATTCAGTGCTTTGTTTAGCTTAATTTGATCTTATTATATACATCGAGAGCATTTATCACAGTTTCTTGGAATGTGTATGGACATTTAGTTTACTACTCGAGCACCAAATCGTGTATGGACATTTAGTTTACTATTCCAGCACCAAATCGTGAGCCCAAGAAGAAAGTTTTCACATCATGTTCTTTCGTTTTGAGGAAGGTATATAGTACGTACGAATGTATGTTTACGGAAAACTATAAAGCCAAATATTTTGTTGTGTTCTTCTGGATGCACTCTTTGGATTCCCATATCATATCCATCATTTGTCTATGTAAAGATATTGAGCCAAAGCGACAATTGAGAGGCGTGGCTACTAATTTTGATCACATGGTCCATAACTCCGACAAGTTCATTGAAACAACCACTTTCGTACAATGCTTGCTGACCGATGAGTTGGTCCAAAATATATACTCTCTTGAAGTCATCAAAGTGGAGAAAAGGAAAAAAAGAAAAAAAAGCAATCAAGAAAAGCAAAACAAAACAAAACGCTCACACAATTGAACAGTTTCGTCATTGCGAATGTAAGACAGTTCTGCAGTCTTCGGTGCCGGCCGATGATTTCTTCGCCGTCGGCTCTTCCTGTTCTCTGAAAAGGGTATATCCTTGGTTCCACATTTTCTTAGTAAATTATATTTGATCTTATGTTCTTTGTTACGGTTTCCTGATTTTTGTACTTCTCTTCCTTATTTTCTTGGTGGTTGCTGTCGTTTAGCCTTTTCACCATTGTTCTTGAGTCCCTAGTTATGCTTGTTTTGTTTTCCAGATCTAAAACGGTGTTTTTGATGAGCAATTGAGTTTGAAACAGTTCTTATTGCTGTATTATTACCTCTTAATTTTGGTCGTGTCTATGTAATTACAGGACCATTTCGAGTGCTTGAAGATTATAGGCTATCTGGCTTTCATATTTTGAGGGTGTTCCCTGTTCCCATCCTCTATACCCGTCAACCAAACTACGGGAGAAAATAGTATAAATTGGATTTAGTTACTGATGAAGAAAAATCGTTCAGCAAAATTGTGCTTTTCTCCTACACAGTTCTTTGTTTCTGGCCTTACGTATCTGCCGTTGGATCTTTGATCTGAATACTGTACTGCCTTTGTTGCCGAAGCTTATTATGTGACGTTGGATATTGGGTCTGAATATGGTACGCCCTTTTTTACTTGTATCTCGTTGTGTTTTTGGTTTCCTACTGTATTTCTTTCTTTGCTTTTTTTGTTTTTGTTATTGCCGATCTTATGTATTTTGCTCGACTTTTCTGTTTTGGTTTGAAGATATTTTTGCTGCACATCTCTGTTATCTCTTGGTTGCATTTGTGACCTCAAACCAAAATCTTTGAGGATTTCGGGTTAACCTAAGATAATAACATTGGGGATGGATGAAAAACCCTCTCAAAACGTTCAATTTTTGTTTTCTCGCTCTTCCATGATGTAAAACCCTCAAGAATTTATCCATGGTTTCTTCTCCAAGGAAACTTGGGAAGAACAAAGCCACTTGGACATATGCTTATGAGCTTGATTGCATCTAAATAGCTAGAGGAGTCAACATTGTATTGGGCCTTGGCGGGTCAACACACTCTGAGTGCTGGCTTGCAAACTTTATCTGGAATTTGCAAAACCTTTTCTGAGAATGCATAGATTAACATTTTGACAAAATTCATTTGCATTTGAGTTCTCCACCCCATTATTTTGCTTTCAATCGCTGGGTGTAAGAAATGGAGGGGTGAACTGGAGACGGTATCTGGATTCCATTGTAAGTGGAATTGCGTATTAATGCTTCATTGACCCTTGACTACATGTTTGATTTTAAACTTGTTCATGTTTGGTACGTTCCACTCACAAGTTGATAGAAAAGAAAGCTACTTGTTTAACTTTGGAGAAGTATTCTAGTGGATTCTGAAAGAAACACAGATCTTCTTTTTCCATATCGGGTAGGTAAACCAATGTAATTTGGACCCATTGAAATCAGAGTGCATTATTAATTCCGTTTTCTACACTTTAAAAGACTATGTATGCTTTTACGTAGTGTAAAATATGATAGTTCATGTTCATCTAAGGTTGTGCTACTCAATTCCTTGCTTAAGCACTTTGCAACGCTCCATAGCAAAGGAATGGGGATATCACCATGGCAGGAATGTCACTTCTTTTTCTTTGGGTCCTCTTCACTCTAAGCTACCATTTGCAGGCTGATTTAATAGGTAAACCTGCAAGAAAACTCAATTTCCAGATCTTTGCATTTCTACTATAAGATCAAACCCTCGTAGCATGACTGCAGATGTCAAAGGGCAGATGTCAAAGGGCTCACTTACATCGTGTTTGATCCTGTGCTAGTTAAAGCTACTCCTACTGGCAAGTGTCAACCAAATAAACGAGTTACTGAAAAAAACAGATGACCATTGTATAAAGTAATGTCTTGTCGTTTGTGCCGCTATGCAGACGCTCTTGATGAAATCCCTGAGACCATTCAATATCTGGACAACTCCAAATACTTGATGCTTCAGTAGAAGGGCGGTGATGGTATTGAGATGCTCGAATTTGTGAGGAGACCTTTACTGATTTACCAAAAAAGAGCTTAAATGGCCTTTTACAGCTGAAAATGATGAACAATTAGCTTCTAATGCTCTTGGAATTGTAGACTCTTTTGGTTGATTTCCTCTTTGTTACTCATTATTGTGCTTCCTTAGGATTGTGGAATGAACAAATCTCAAAAAGGATAACTTTCCTTATTTTTCGCTTTTATTGCCTTGCCTTGTAGAGGTCTCCTATATTTTCTTTGACGTTCATAACTCATAAGTATAAAACATAAAAGAATACATCATTTACTTGATAATTATGTCTCATTTGATCAAATTCTTATTGTCTCCCTACTGTTTATTGAAGAGTTGGGAGGAAGTCTATTGTAATCTTTGTTGACATGGGTAGTACTTTTCCTGTTAGTCATAAGGATCGAACCCCCATATTCGAGGACCCGATGAGTCAGTTACATGAGATGCATCAAAACCAAAGCAAGCCACCCTTGAGAGAAACAAATACATTCCTAATATCTTGAGCGAATAGGAGAAGTTTTCGTGCACCTTCATCCTAAAATATTTCTATACGGAATGTGCAACTTTTCAATTCCCAGCAGCTCCTCTGCTTTTTTCATCATTTGAGCTGAAGAAACCTCAACCCCGCGATAGCCTTGGGTTTTTTGGACTCTTATTTCGGAAGCCTCTTTAGGGAAGTTTCTAAAATTAAATTAGAAAAACAATTTAGGATAATTTTCAAAAACATCTTTAACAAGGTTTCCATGGGGGTTTTATCCAAAAATCAGATTATGCAATCATGGAGACTCTCCTGCTTGATCCACAAAGCAAGACAATCGAATAAACTTCCATGTATGTGCATTGAATCATCCTAGCATGTGGCTAAATCCTGAAATCACACACAAGGCTTAAAAAATATACAAACAAAATTTTCCAGCAACTGTTGTCTTGGGAAAATCATGACCGTGAAGGCCTAAGTATGCTCCTAATCATGCTAAAACAACACCGGAGCATGTAACATTCCAGTAAGGATCCTTGTAAGGCTTAAACACAATAAAAATGTGACTAAATACTAGCCCACAACCAGGGCAAACTAATCCTAAAAGTATAGGATGCTTACCTTTGAAAGAGAAATCAAAGGAAAGAACAAAACTGTAGCTTGAAAATTTATCCCCAACTTTTTAAAAAAGGACTCAAGCTTTTTGAAAGTCAAAACCAACTGGGCCTCTTGGGTTACAGCAAAAATTATGGGATCTAACCTACCATGTGACAATCCGATATGACTTTCGACTAATTATCTCTTACATCTATTAGGTGATCTCTTTGAGCCTGAGTTGCCTGACTCGTTACTGTTTTTCTTGGGCTGGGATAGCAACTTCTCTCTCTTGTGAGTTGTGACCTTCCCATCTAAGCTCCCAAGGTATCACGTTTGTCTTCCTGGAACAAATATTGAGCAACAGAGGGGATTTGATCCCAGTAAATAGAAGACCGCAAATGAGGCTTGGTGGATACGTCGCCTCCCCAACAAATCCAACTGTGTAGTAGGGGAGACCACCAATTGTGATCCTCTATGGTTGGTGGTAAAGTCACATGGTATCACCATTATATATTTTCTACCCTTCCTTGCCTTCAGGCTTCTATGGTCATTTGATGTGACAAAGTTACCTCAGATGGTCAACTTCCCCTTCTACTCTCCATCACACTTGAAGCGGAATGAATGGACAGTTTCAAACTCAAAACTTTACTTCCCCTAATGCATAACAGGGGATCAAGGGTTTGTTGAGATCAATCTCAGCTCATAGCCTAGCATATTTACCTGTTGCTGCTGCACAAGTATTTGGATTCACACTTTACCAGATGTTCTATATTGCCACGTCCAAGTACACTTAAAACAGGACATCCTTTTGCTAATATCGATTTCATCAGGGATTTTAACTCAAGCACAAGATAAATCTTGACATGCACAAGGGATGCTTATTATGGACGCAGGGAGATGAGTTCCATGGCCCTCCCTGACCTTGGGAAAACCCCTTGACTTAGTGAAGATGTCCTTCCCCATCTCACGAATCCCTGGTTCTTCTAAAAGAAAATCGAGTATCAACTCCATGTGTCATTCGTTGGAACTTGGAAATGCACTCGTGCATATACATCATTGCTATGATTACCAGTACATTTGGTTCAGTTTGACGGTGAGACTGATGATAATGCAACAGGCATATTAGAAGTTTTGAGAGTTTTCCAAATGATGTCTCAATTAGATGATTGAGTACACAACAGAATTTTACATTAACACGCTTTGGTCTTTGCCTTCCCATTCCAGCTTACCTACTATTTTTAGCTCCCAGACCCCTGTTGTCATAATCAGCACAGACAACTTATCCATGCTTTGGTCTTTGCCTTCCCCCGTGTCCTCGGGGTCAATCAGATCGTCACAAAAGCCTTGCAAAATTATTGTTCTTGAGAAATATCCGCATGGCCTACCCAAATATGTTTTAAACTTCAAACTCTCTTGGTGGAGTTCCTCAGAAGATTTTATTGTGCAGTTGTGGATGACTACCAGTTTTTTTTGTTTGGGGCGTCTCTTTTTTGTGCAGTAATGGTGTTTTCTGAGACTTAATAGGTGTGAGTGCGTAAATAATACTGTTTTGAAGCTCTACAGATGAATCTCAAAAAATAAAGTCTACAGTGCCATAGATTTTTCACTCTCTATAAAATTGAGATTTTCTTCTGGTATATAGGGTATCTGAGATACCCTCTAAAAAGGTATCTTCAGAAGGAAGAATGGTTTGCTTCAACTCTTAATACTACAGCTTGGATATTTTGTTCTCCGGCTTTGTTTTGACAGTAATATTCCATGCGACAAATCCTGGACCTTCTAAGCTGTAGCATTAAGAGTTGCTTCATCATCCATTCACTGTCTTATCCATCATAAGACCACGCAAAACTATGAAAGCCATCTGTGATAAACATCTCATTGTATCGGTATGCTTGTGCAAACAGTTATTTAATATCTAATCTCAGTGGGCATAAGGATTTGATCTGGATAATACCATTTGCAGATTTAACAATGCGCTCCAGGTCAACAATTTTTTTTGCTTAATAAGCCAGCTTTGTTACAAAAAAAGACAGCTTTTGCTAATGGACTTTGGCATTTTGTATACAGCTGGTAACTGTGTATTATGTTGATATTCCTACTTATATTGAGTCGACCATTTGCTTTTCTTCTCTTAATAACGCAGTAATTCACCAGCTTTTGTCGTTTGATATCCTAGGGTGCCTCCTGCACTGCTTCTGTTGCCTGATATGGTTGTCTTGTCCTTCCCAGCTCCGACTAGCATAAGTTTTGTCTCTTGTTTTGGCAAAATTGCGTTCTAAATGTAGAAACCCTCTCGAGATCTTTATTTTGTATCTTCTTGGACTGAAGTTTGGAGCATGGTCGATCGCCTGTGTACTTTTGAGAAGTTTCCTGATCCATCTTTGGTTATAGCATCATCTATGTCCATTATCTGGCTTAGTGCACTCGAGGAAAAAAGTCATCGACAAGAGGATTGCTGACAGCTTTGTGTGCCACTGTTGCGGATTTTGATTAGTAAATAAGCTTATTACCTTGCTGTAGCTGACAATTATGAATTTTTCCACAGAGGATTAAGTGGAATTAAGGGATAATCAGCAGGCATTTTGGGCCACCTCACCTGTGTATCTTACTTATCTTCACATCAATGAAATCTTTTCTTCACTGATAAAAAAATTATGAATTTTTGGGTCAAAAGTGGTGGAACCTGTTAAAAACAAGTTACAGTTTTCTTAAAAACTCATGCTCCTTGGGAGTGCATGGAATTGGAAACCACTGATTCATTTCATACAATTTTGAGTTGGAAATGAAAAATGCTCGTTCTCTCTCTCGACCCTTGGAATGAATCCAAAGGGATTATGGAAACCCTTGGAATGAGTGGTTTTGCAAAAAACTAAAGAATAAGAATGCTCATTTCGATAACATTGCTTGGTGTAATCTGTTTACTGTGTTGCTCTTTGGCAACTTTGGAATGACTAAGAGAGGCTGTTTTTTTTATTCTTCTTCTTCTTTTTTTCTCTTCTTCATTTGGAGATTATTTTCCATAATGTGAATAAGACAGGATGTATAGATGCATGTGGATGAATTGCCAGTTTTACAGTAATCAACAGGTCTTCCAAGCTAGCTTCATTCCCAGTCATCTTGATACCTGCTTTCCAACAACCATGTAGCCATTATTCCATAGCTAGCTAATTTCTAAAGTATAAATAGGTAGTTTACACTTTGCAGAGATCGTCAGTGTGCAAGCTAGCATTATTATTTTCTCATACTCTGAAAGAACAAGTCCCTTGCATTTTCCAAAAATATGTTAGTGGTTGCTTTTCCTCTAAGTTTCCCTTATCGAATGAGTGCTGCCTCAATAGCTTTCTTTTTTAGTGGCCCATCTCTATCTTTCTTGACTCTATCCTCCCTCATACTTGTGTTCACAAGTAGTATCAGGCTAGCATTCATGCAATCAGGCAGGCTTAATTTTGCTCGTTCTGATGTACTTATCTATTCCCTAGTTGCAATTCTGCCTTTGTCTTTTTTTGTCCACACCTTGAATTTACGTGGAGCAAGTGGTAATTGCTAGTTTGGTCTGATGATGTATAAGGATTCCGTAGCTAGATTGTTGTTTTCGTTAAGCATGTATTATGGGTAGTATGTCATTTACGTATAAATCAAGATGCATGTATCATTATTTTCTCATAATCTAACAGAACTGATGCATCAGATTTCACTTATACTCATGGTTGTTTATTCTTTTATCTTATAGTAATAAATAGAGAATTTCAATCTTGAAATCAGATTTTTGGGAGGACCCAATTCTTCAACATATCCCAAATTGGCATGTTGTTCTATGGGAATGGGGTAAGTTAAGTGTATATTGTCCAAAAGTATAGATAATATACTTTTGGATAATAGAAGATATACAGTGAGACTCAATAGACACCTCAAGGGCCAAACAAGAGGATGTCGCAGCAACAATTGCGAAGACTAGAAACAGAAATGGCTAGCATCACAAAGCCGGGTATGCATCATTGTCTGTAAAGTTAACTATGAGAAGGATGTCTTACCTTCTGCTCTCTCTCACTCTCTCTCTCATGCATGATGAACTCTTTATGTCTAACAAGTTGTCTTTTGACTTGTATACTGAATGACAAGTTTGACAGTAACAATTCTTGAAAGGTAACTTTATCTTTAGATGCTTAAAATGCATAAAACACAATGCCCCTAACCATCCATAGGTAGAATGCTATTTTTTGTAAGCATATGTAGAGAGTGCCACATTTGTAGAATTCAATGTGCGCCTATTCTTGTTGCCTTGTGATGTAAAGGAGAATGATGCATCAAGTACCTTCCAACGTGTTGCTTTCAAGATTAAAAATGCGTTAATCTAGAATTGAACAGAAAATCAAATTTTAATGTTTCATTTTTAACATCATTTTGAAGATATGATGTATGTATAAGTACTTAATTTGAATTGTAATATGGAATGATGGCAGCACTTGTTGAGAGAATAGGATAATGGGGGTGGGTTATGTTATTAATGACAGACAATTCAGAGTGGGACAAGTTAGGGATGGCCAGGCAGCAAGGTGGTTGTCAACTCTGGTGAGGAGTGGAAATGGTGATGGTAGAGGGAGTGGTGCTGTGCCGAGGACTTAGGGACTAGTTATTGATAGTGCTCTTAGGAAATTAGCAACTTTGGGTATGGGTTATGATGACTTTTTAATATGTCTAATTGGGTATGGTGGTGAATATGAAATTTGGATTTCAAGTATATGCAATGAGTATTCCGGTTTAAATTCGACCAATTGCCTCACTGAAGTTATGATTTTTCATCTCCTATCCCTCTGTTTTACCAACCGAGTGTGTTGGTTGAAGAGATTACAAAACAAGAGATGGTCTTAAGATAATTTGATTAGTTCATATGAATGATTGTACTAATTCTAGTAATCTTGACTCTAGCAAAACCGAATCCATATTAAAGACCATATCTTACTTGACACTGCGATTGAAAGACCGTATCTTGTTATGTTGACCATATACTAGACAAAGTTTTGGTAAGTAAATCAACGTAATCTGGATGCATCAAAATCAGATTGCACCATCTTTGGAAAATTAATGTGATCGGTCATGATATCATCTTAAGGTCGTACTATATATCTTTTCTCTGATTCATCTCAATTCCTTAAACACTTTGCAACGTTTCCTTGTAAAGCAATGGGGATATCTATCACCACAGGAAGAATGTCACTTATTTTTTTTTGGGTCCTCTTCGCTCTAAGTGACCATTCGAAGGCTGATTTAATTGGTGACACCTGCAAGAAAACTTTATTTCCAGAAATGTGCATTTCAACTCTACGATCGGCCCCTGGTAGTAGTACTGCAGATCTCAAGGAGCTTGCTCGCATCGCGTTCAAAGCTACAATTGTTAAAGCGACTAATAATCTCAACCTAGTGGACGAGTTACTTAAAAACACAGGTGATGATAATGTTCTAAAGGAATGTCTCATCATTTGTGCCTCGAATTACGAAGATGCTATTAATGACAGTCGTATGGGCATTCAGAATGTGGGACCAAATAACATTCAAGCCGCGGTAAATGCTGCTAATATTATTGATGAGGCTCGGACTTGTAAAGAGATATTTGAGGATTTAAAGCGTAAATTGACTTTCACAGCTGAAAATGAAGTTGTGAGACAATTAGCTGTAATCCTTACTAGTATCGTAAAGTCTCTTGGTTGATTTTCTCTTCGTTGTTCAATTTCTTCTTCCTTTACGATACCAAATAAATAGAATAAAATAAAGGATTACTGTTGTTTTATTACCCATTGGTCTTCCCCAATAATCGTGAATCCATGATACCTCTTATGACTGTATGCACTCTTATTATTGTTACAAGTCTCTTTAATTCAACCCATATGAGAATTAATTGACAACTCTTATAGCCATATTGAGGAGCATGGTTAGATAATATTGTGTTGGAATATTATCAAAACGGGTTTTTTTATTTTGGGGTTTTCTATAAAGTTGTCTTGTTTCTTGAGTCCCGCATTAAAAGGTGAGACGAATGGGAAAGAGTTAAATAAATGTCTAACCAATTAGGTAGGCTTGTCATATTGATGTCACGTCCTTGCATTAGGGAGTGACATTGCGATTGTCAATCTTTTGTGTCCCTCTCATTCTCATCCTACATTACCTGTTCAAAGATGAGAAGCTCCCCTATAAGAGCTCTATATGGAGAGAGAACATTGCTTGCCCCTCAGACCATTTGGTCCTCCTATTGTTTATTCACAGGTCGTTTGGTTTTCCAAGTATCCTTTACTTTTCAAAGAGTATCCAATTACAAATACCACTATTATATATACACCCGTCCACTGCATAGAAGATCCACCCAGTGGATTGGTTTTCCATGTGTTCTATTCAAGTATAAACCCCATTGATTTTATTAGTAGTCACCGTATGTATAATGGACTACTGGGGAAGTGATATCCAATTGCTGCGTCAAGTTACATGAAGTTGGGAACATATCGAATTCCTGGCAACTAAGTATACTGTCAGAAATTTCATGAAGTTGGGAACATATCGAATTCATGTGTCCCCCTTGATGAAATTTCTGACAGTATACTTAGTTGCTTCACTGGAGCTATTGATCACTCTTGCCCAAGGCACCCTACCAACTGTATTAGCTCCTGGTCCTCTATTGGCATACTCAGTATAGCCAACTTTATCCACACTACTGGGTTCTCGGCCCTCCCCCACTCCAGCCTGCCCCTGGGGTTGATCAGATCATCAAGAAAACTTTCCATTGTGATTGTTCTTGAGTATATACCCCGTGGCCTCCCCAAAAAAGTTGTCAACTTTGTACCCTGCTGACGAAAATCCTCTGCAACTATTATTGTATAGTTATGAATGATTATACTGGTTTTTTTCATTTGGGTTCTCTTTCTTTTGGGAGGTTATTGTATTCTTTTTACTTCCAAGAGGCTTGAGTGCGTATATTATACAGTTTTAGAATACTATCGATGAATCTCTAAAGATGAAATCTGCATTGCCATAAATTTTACACCCCCAAAAAATTAAGATTGTCTTCTGATGTAAAGATTATCTTGATACCCTAGGAATTGGCATATGTAGAAGGCACATTGGTTTGTGTTAATTTCTAAATTTTCGATAACATTGCTTGGTGTAATCTGTTTTCTGTACTGATCTTTGGCAACTTTGGAATGACTAAAAGAGAGTGTTTTTCTTCTTCTTCTTCTTCTTCTATTTGGAGATTTGTAGCCATAACATGAGTAAGACAGGATGTCTACATGCATTTGGATGATTGCCAGTATTATAGTAATGAACATAAATCTAGCCTCATATCCAGTCATGTTGATACCTGCTTTCTGACATCCATGCAACCATTATTCATAGCTAGCTAATCTGTAAAGTATAAATAGGTAGTTTACACTTTGCAGAGATCATCATTGTGCAAGCTAGTATTACTATTTCCCCATACTCTGAAAGAACAAGTGACCTGCATTTTCTCAAAATATGTTAGTGGTAGCTTTCCCTCTCATTTTCCTTATCGAATAAGTATTGCCTCAATAGCTTTGTTTTTAAGTGGATTGTCTCTATCTTTCATGACTCTACCACTCCCTCACACTTGTGTTCACAGGTAGTATCAGGCTAGCACTCATGCAATCAAATAGGCCTAATTCCACTCTTAATTTGTGATGTATTCACTAATTTCCAAGTTCCACTACTACCTTTGTCTCTTTTTGGTCCAAGCCTAGGAGTTACATGGAGCAAGTGGTAATTGCTTCTTCCATCAGGTGACAGGATAAGGATTCCATAACTAGATTGTTGTTTTCATTAAGCATGTACGGGTGGTATGTCCCGTAGGTAGAAATCAATATGCATGTATCTTTATTTCAAAGAATGGAAGAAAGAAAAGAGGCTGGAAAGAAACCAGCCACGAGAACCGATTGAAAACTAAACCAATAAAAAACAGACTACAACAGTCCAATTTGCACAAAACCCAGGCCAAACAGAGCAAGGGCTGATGCGGCAGAGGAAACTCTGAATTAAAGATGAGTTTTTGAGCCAAAAATAAAAAAGTAAAAATCTCTTGATCAGGAGTTTCATATTTTTTGGTAGAGAAACGTGATAGAGAAGGCTCGAACTCCATAAAGTCAGGGCGGATTTAACTCATAATTGAGAGAGAGAGAGAGTTTTATAATTTTTTGTTTTGCAAAAAGACGTAGTAGAGATCAAATTCTATAAACTCAGGGTTTTGATACCTAATGTGTTGGTTAGAAGAGTACAAAATAAGAGATGATCTTGAGAGATTTGATTGACTCATATCAATGATTCTACTAACTCTTGCAATTTTGACTCTTAACTAAACCGAATTCGTACTAAAGACCATATCTCACTTGATACTTCGAATGAAGATCGTATCTTGATTTTTATGAATTGATAGGTGCAATCCATAAAAAGATGTAAGATTTTAACCCATATGCATTAATTAACTTACTACAAATGTGTAAAAGCAATGGAAGAAATCTTGAATTTATATATTTCCAAAATTTATTGATGATGAGTCAAATGTAAGTGGGAATGGATGATTAACGCTTATTTTACCTTGATTCCATATTTAATTTCATTTGAAATGGATGATTAACGTAATCTAGATGCATTAAAATCAGATTACATTATTAATTCCATTTGCTCCTCTTCATCTTAAGGTTGTGCCATACATCTTTGTTGATTCATCTCAATTCCCTGCTAAAACACTCTTCGACATTTGGTGGTAAAGCAATGGGGATGTCTATCACAACAACTGGAACATCTCTTGTTTTTTTTTCCATCCTCTTCACTCTAAGTTGCCATTCGCAAGCTGATTTAATTGGCAACATCTGTAAGAAAACTTTATTTTCAGATCTTTGCATTTCAACTCTACGCTCATACCCTGGTAGTAGTACTGCAGATCTCAAAGGGCTCGCTCGCATCACCTTCAATGTTACACTTGTTAAAGCAACTTCTATTTTCAACCAAATAAACGAGTTACTTAAAAACACAACTGATGAATATGTAAAGCAAGGTCTCATTATCTGCGCTTCGCAGTATGATGATGCTATTGATGACAGTCGTATGGGCATTCAAAATGTGGGATCAAATAACTTTGCAGCTGCAAGTGATGCCGCTAGTATTATTGATGATGCTCGGACATGTACGGAGACATTTGATGAACTAAAGCGTACACTGACTTTTGCAGTTGAAAATGATGTTGTGAGACATTTAGGAGGAATCCTTTGTACTATCGTAGCTTCTCTTGATTGATTTTTTCATCGTTATACAGTTTTCTTCCTATGCAATATCGAATAAATAAAATAAAATAAAATAAAGGATTACCATTGTTTTATTTCCCAATTGCTTTCCCCAATAACCTTGAATACATGACTACTCTTATGATTGTTAGAAGACTCTTTAATCCTTATCCTTGTAGCCATTTTGAGGAGCATGGTTTGAGAATATTACCTTGAAATATTAGGAAAGCGGTTTTTTTCCCCTGTTGGGAGTTGGGATTATTCTATAAAATTGTCTTGTTTGTTGAGTCCCGTTTAAAAGGTGCGAGAAATAAGAAAGAGTTAATAAGTATCAGCAATTTAGTTTAGGCTTGTCAAAAACATGTGCTAGGCTATGCTATATGTATATATGTATTACTCGTATGCATATGTATATATTTAGTCGCCAAAAGAAAAACAAAAGCGATTCTTTTCCGACCAATTATTTTTTAGTCAGCCAAAACATGACATTCCACACATTCCCCGACCAAATATTTTGACGTCGCCAAAAGCATGACAGTTCCAGACGAAATAATTTTTAGTCGCCAAAACCGTGACATTTCCCGACCCACTATTTTTGGTCGTCAAAAGGTATACATTTCCCGACCAAATATTTTAGTCTCCAAAAGCACCATGTCCCGACAATATTATTTGGTCGCCAAAAGTGATACATTCTCCGACCCAATACTTCTGGTCACCAAAGGTTCTGGACCAAAAATTTTAGTCACTTATTTGGAAATTAAATATATTTTAGTCGCTATTTTGGCAGCTAAAAGTGTATTTTGTTGCAGGGCGGGTGCATGTATAGGTCGGTGAAACCATCCCTACGCCTAGAAGGAATAAATATGTTCATTTTTTCAAGTTTAAAACGACTATTTTGGTGGTTACAAACAGTTTTTTACAATTGAAACAGTTTGAAAGGTTTTCACTCTTTAAAAAGTTCGTGAACTGTCTATCCAAAGAGTAGGAAACCCCATTTCGGATTACCTCTTGCAATTTCCATATTTTTCCAATTGATCTTTTCACTATAAGGAATTTCATACTCATTTAATTTTTTTGGGGTTTGATTTTCTGTAAAAATAGAACTCCAAAACTTAGTTAGACTCGCGCATCCAAAAATATTTTGGCTTAGATTTCATTGTGTAGATGCATATTTAAGGGTCGGCTTCATTATATCTTGAGAGAAAATTTTCCAATAACCTATTGAATACCGAATTGGTGGGGGCAGATAACGTAATAAGGACAACAATTATGTGCCTTGAAGCAATCATTTGCGGAATTTATAGAGGTCTACCAAACTAATCTTTTCAACATATTGTCATTATCCATTTGATGTGTATAGAGAGGTAATAAGTCTTTAACATTTTGACTGAATTCACATTGATGTCACGTCTCGGCTATGATTTTTGTTACGAGCAATAAAGAGATGATATAGAGATAGATATTGATTCATGGAGTAAGTAGATAGATTCCATGCCCCTCCTTGACTTTGGAAACTACCCCCAACCCCGGATTATTTGATTAGTTTATTCACAGGTCGTTTGGTTTTGAATATTATCCAATTACAAAAGCCAGTATTATATACATATGGATCGCTGCATCATTCAATAAGTAGAAGATTCACCAAAATGGATTAGTTTTGCATGTATTCTATTCAAGTATAAACTCCATTGATTTTATTCAGAGCCACTATTTATAATGGAGTACTAGGGTATATCAGATCGCTGCGCCAAGTTAATGTATTGATCAGTGGAAAGACACAGAACTAGTTTACATTAAATTGAGAAAATAGGGAATTTGGGGAGGAATCCATGTGTCCCCCTGGATGAAATTTCTAACAGTATACTTATTTGCTTCACTGGAGCTATTGATCACTCTTGCCCAAGGCACCCTACCAGCTGTATTAGCTCCGGGCCCTCTGTTGGCATACTCAGCATAGTCAACTTTAGCTAAAGTACCTGGGTCTCGGCCCTCCCACTCCAGCCAGTCCTTGGGGTTGATCAGATCATCAAGAAAATTTTCCATTATGGTCGTTGTTGAGTAAATACCCCACGGTCTCCCCAGAAAGGTTGTCAACTTTGAACCCTGCTGACGCTGACGTAGATCCTCCGCAGCTATTATATATTGTACAATTATGAATGATTACACCCGCTTTTTCATTTGGGTTCTCTCTCTTTTGGGCGGTTATTGTATTCACTTTACTTCCAAGAGGCTTGAGTGCGTAGATTATATAGTTTTGGTACACTGCAGATGAATCTCCAAAGATGAAATCTACAGTGCCAAAGATTTCGCACTCTCTGAAAAATTGAAATTTCTTTTTGGTGTAAAGGTTATCTTGAAGCCCTTGGAATCGGCATCCATAGAAGGCAAATTGGTTTGCTTCAACTCCTAACGCTACATCTCAGTTTTCTGGTCCGGCTGTGTTTTGGAAAGTAATATCGCACGTGACAAATCCTAGATCTTCTATTCCTGCAGGTGAAGAAAAATATTAGTGTCTCAGTGAAGTATGAAGATCAATAACATTACAGATTTCTTCATCATACGTTTAACAGTACACTCAGAATCAACATAATTTAAGTGGTGTTATTTACATAATACTCACTTGGTGTCGCGCATTTTCATGTGGTGTGCATAATGTGTAACCTATAAAATTTGATTGTGACACATATTAGCTGCAACATTTTTACTATAATATTCATCCTTTTAACTTGGATTTCAGCTCAATTCCTGTAAAGTTGGTTCTATTAGATCTATGTCCTGAAAGAAAATTAACCTATAGCAGCGCTGTTAAAAATATCAAAAACCATTACTAGTGACCTCGTGAGTTTATACCACCGCTTTAAAAAATGCCGGGAGATTCCTGTCGGGGAAGGCCTATAGCAGCGCTTTTGGCTTTTGAATTTCGTATGCAACTGGTAATGGGTTATTATTTTCATGTGATTCCATACTTAAATTAAACGAACCAATCGATTTTCTTCACCTAATAATGCACTAACTAACCCGCTGTTGCCGTTTGATAGGTAGTGGAGGGTCCAACTCCATCAAAGCTCTTGTTGCCTGATATGGTAAAACGAATGAAGATCATATCCCACTTGCACAAAACCTTCTAAACAAGCCAAGCAGAGCAAGAGCAGATGCAGAAGAGGAGACTCTGAATGAAAAATGAGGTTTCGACCAAAAAAAAAAGAAGACTATTTAGAAGGCTCAAACTCCATAAAGTCAGGGGGGATTTAACTCGTAATTGAGAGAGAGAGAGAGAGTTTTATAAAAAGAAAAAATTGGTGGAGAAACGTGTCAGAGAGAGAGGAAATAGAAATTAAATTCTATTAACTCAGGGTTTTGATTCTTAATGCGTTGGCTGTTAACTCTAACAAAACCGAATCCGCATGGAAGATCATATCTCACTTGATACCACGAATGAAGACCATATCTTAATTTTTATGAAAAGATAGACACATCACAAAAAAAAGATGTAAGAAAATCTTAACCCTTATGCATTGATTAAGTTACTACAAATGTATAAAAGCAATGGAAGAAATCTTGATTTTATATTTCCAAAATTTATATATAATGAGTCAAATGTAAGTGGGAATGGATGATTAACGTTTATTTGACCTTAATAACGTATTTAATTTAATTTGAAATGGATGATTAACACAATCTGGATGCACTCAAATCAAATCAGATTACATTATTAATTTCATTTTCTCCTCTTCATCTTAAGGTTGTGCTATATATCCTTACTTCGATTCATCTTAATTCCTTACTTAAGCACTCTGCGACGTTTGGTTGTAAACCAATGGGGACGTCTATCACCACAACTACTGGAAGGTCTCTTGTGTTTTTTTCGATATTCTTCACTCTAAGCTGCCATTCGCAAGCTGATTTAATTGGCGACATCTGTAAGAAAACTTTATTTCCAGATCTTTGTATTTCAACTCTACGCTCTTACCCTGGTAGTAGTACTGCAGATCTCAAAGGGCTTGCTCGCATAACGTTCAATGTTACACTTGTTAAAGCGACTTCTATTTTTAACCAAATAAATGAGTTACTTAAAAATACAACAGATGAATCTGTAAAGCAAGGTCTCATCATTTGCGCTTCGCAGTATGATGATGCTATTGATGACAGTCATAATGGCATTCAGAATGTGGGATTAAATAACTTTGCAGCTGCAGAAGATGCCGCTAGTATTATCGATGATGCTCGGACTTGTACAGAGACATTTGATGAACTAAAGCGTACATTGACTTTTGCAACTGAAAATGACGTTGTGAGACATTTAGGTGCAATCCTTACTGCTCTCGTAGATTATCTCGGTTGATTTTATCGTCATTGTCTAGTTTTCTTCTTCCTTTGCAATATCAAATAAATAAAACAAAATAACAGATCACCGCTATCTATTACCCAATTGTTCTTTCCCAATAATCGTGAATCCATGATAGCTCTTATAATTGTGTGGACTCTTATGATTGTTAGAAGTCTCTTTAATTCATAAGATATGAGAATTGATCGACAACTCTTATAGCCATTTTGAGGAGCATGGTTCGAGAATATTGCTTTGAAATATTATCAAATTAAGCAGTTTTTTTTTTTTTTTTTTTTTGGGGGGGGGGGGGGGGGGGGTTTTCTATAGGCTTGTCAAAAAGATGTGCAAGGCTATGTGATGCAGCGCAGCCTATGGAAACGGAAATAATCGCGCAAGAGAAACACGAACAATAGATCGACCCAGAGGTGCTCCCTCCTTAAACGATCAAATATTCTTTAAAACTTGTTTTCCTGTAATTCAATCTACCTCCAAAAACCTATTACATGCCCTTATATAGGGGAAATCCCGAAAACAATAGGAAACCCTAATTTCGGGGCCAAAAAACAAAAGTTTCCAAAAATTGGGGAAAATACCAAATCCGAAAACTAGAAGAAAAGGAAAGACAATTCCCGCAAGAATCAACCCTTACGGAATTACGAGCTAAAAGTAATTAGAAAAAAGATTATTTCCTAAAACGGCAAAAAACATCAATTAAGGGCCTAAATGAAGGAATTTGGCCAAAATCCGCCATCAGTCACGACTTAAGGTGGTGAGTATTGATCGCAGCGCGATTTCAGGTCCAGCGGTCAAGTTTGGGCCAATTCCGAACTCGTCCGAAAATTGCCAAATCGGGTAAGTAACGAAATTGGACCAATTCCGCCAATTAAGCCCGTCCGGGTCTTAGGCCCTTTTAGGCCTACGAGGACGCAGCCGGTCCAGCCATGTTGACGCAACCCGGTCTGCATCATCCTCCCCTGCTGGAAAAGAATTCGCCCTCGAATTGCAATCATCAGAAGAGGAGCTATCCCCCACAAACGGAATCAAATGCTTGACGTTGAACACATCCGACGTGCGCACATGGCTAGGCAGATTCAGGCGGTACGCATTGGGATTTATCTTTTCAAGGACCTCCAAAGGCCCAATCTTCCTGGCCTTAAGCTTGTTGTACTCCCCCTCCGGAAAACGATCCTTGGTCAGCACAGCATAGACAAAATCCCCCACTTCAAACTCCACCAAACGCCGCTTACGGTCAGCTGCTGCCTTATACTTGGAAGTAGAAATCTCCAACTGTTGCCGGGTAGCCTCATGAATGTCCTTTAAGTGTGCCATAAAGTCTTGAGCCTGCCAATGCACGCGCTTCAAATCAGGCACCGGGGCAAGATCAACGGGAGACCGAGGATTGCTCCCATAGACAATCTGAAATGGAGAACGACCGGTACTCCGATTCACCGAATGGTTGTAAGCAAACTCAACCTGGGCTAGCTTCAGATCCCATGACCCAAGTTGGTCACCCACCAAACTGCGCAGCATGTTGCCCAAAGAACGGTTGACGACCTCAGTTTGACCATCAGTCTGTGGGTGATACAAAGTGCTAAAATCAAGCTGTGTGTTAGCCAACCTCCACAAACAACGCCAAAAGTGGCTCAGGAAACGAGTGTCCCTGTCTGAAACAATAGATACAGGCAACCCATGCAAACGATAAATACCGTCAAAATACAGCTGTGCTACTTTAACAGCATCAGTGGTCTTCGTGCAAGGAATGAAGTGAGCCATTTTCGAAAACCTGTCCACCACCACATAAATAGAATCCTTGCCCCGCTGGGTACGAGGAAGACCAAGGACAAAATCCATACTCACATCAGCCCATGGTTGCGTAGGGATAGGCAGAGGCATATAGAGTCCAGCGTTAGTGGCCCCACCCTTAGAAACACAACAGATATGACAAGCCTCCACAAACCGATAAACATCCCGCCGTAAAGTAGGCCAAAAATAAGATGCAGCCACCAATGCAAGGGTCTTATCACGCCCCACATGCCCCTCAGTATGCAAGTCAGTAATAATTTTGAGCCTCAAACTCGACTTAGGAACACATAAAGCATTACCCTTGAATAGAAAACCATCATGAAGGTGAAACGCACTTGGCTCCCCCTTTGAAAGAACATTCAACACACGCGAAAAAAAAGGATCCACAGCCAACAATTCACGAAAAGAATCAAAACCAAGTACCTCGGTGCGCATGAGAGTCAATAAGGAAGAGCGACGGCTGAGAGCATCAGCAACTCGGTTCAACGCCCCTGCCTTATGCTTAATCACAAAGGTGAATTGCTGGATATAAGCAGCCCACTTCGCATGTCGATGGTTGAGCTTGTCTTGGCTATTCAGATGTTTCAGCGCCTCATGATCAGAATACAGCACAAAGTCACTGTGAATGAGATAGTGGTACCAATGCTGCAAAGCCCGTACCACGACATAGAACTCCACGTCATACGTGCTGTAATTCGCCTTCGCCCCGTTAAGTTTCTCGCTAAAGTAAGCAACCGGCTTCGAATTCTGACTAAGAACAGCCCCAATTCCCACCTTCGAGGCATCACAATGTAACTCAAATGGCTGTGAAAAGTCTGGAAGGATTAGCACTGGAGCGCTAGTTAGCCTCCGCTTGATGTCTGTGAAAGCCACTGTCGCCTCTGTTGTCCATGTAAAACTCCCCCCCTTCATACATTCTGTGATTGGAGCCATAACAGTGCTGAAGTGGGGTATGAAACGGCGATAAAACGATGCCAACCCATGAAAGCTTCGAATATCAAACAAAGTACGTGGCTCGGGCCATTGTTTGATCGCCTCCACCTTAGACTCATCCACCGCGAGCCCCTCCTTCGAAACAATGTACCCCAAAAAGAGGACTGAGTCAGTCATGAAAGCACACTTCGAGATACCCCCAAACAGCTTCTCTCGACGGAGAACCTCCAGAACTTCTCTTAAATGCTGCATATGTAAGTCCGGTGTAGCACTATAGATCAGAATATCATCAAAATAGACTACAACAAACTTACCAATAAACGGTCACAGCGCTTGGTTCATCACGCGCATGAAAGTACTAGGCGCGTTGGACAAACCAAATGGCATAACCAGCCACTCGTACAAACCCTCACGGGTCTTAAAGGCAGTCTTCCACTCATCCCCCGGTCTGATCCGAATCTGATGGTAACCACTCTTCAAATCCAGCTTACTAAACACCTTAGCCCCTGATAACTGATCCAACAAATCATCTAAACGCGGAATAGGAAATCGGTACCTCACAGTGATTTTGTTGATAGCCCGGCTGTCTACGCACATCCTCCAAGATCCATCATTCTTTGGGGTTAGTAAAGCCGGAACTGCACAAGGACTGAGGCTCTCTTGAATGAACCCCTTGGACAGCAACTCCTCCACTTGCCTACGCAGCTCCTCGTGCTCCTTCGGGCTCATCCGATAATGGGCTCGATTGGGCAAACTTGCACCAGGAACCAAGTCAATTTGGTGCTGAATATCACGCAACGGTGGCAACCCCTCCGGTAGCTCCTCTGGAAAGACATCCTCAAATTCTGATAAAAGGGGCTGAACAATATCCGGAACCGCAGCCTTAGGTCGATTCTGCCCAATATCTTTCCCAACCGAAATATAAGCTATCCCAGACTCAGCGATTTCCTCCTCCATCTGCGCCCTTGCTAACAAGTTAGGACCCACAGGGTTTGATTCCCTTGATGGTAACAGTTTAATCTTTGTCCCACCATAAATTAAACTGTAAACATTAGTCCCTCCGTCATGCGCAACCTTACGATCATACTGCCACGGGCGCCCCAAAAGCAAATGACAAGCATCCATGGCCACAACATCGCACCATGCACTATCTTTATACTTAGAGGCCATTGAAAAAGAAACTAGACAGCGCTTAGAAACTTTTACCTCATTACCCCTTTTCAGCCAACTCAACTTGTAAGGATTGAGATGCACCTCTGTTTTCAAGTTCAACTTCTGCACTGCCTCTTCGGACACCACGTTCTCGCAACTGCCCGAGTCAATCACATAGCGGCAGACTTTGCCACCAACTGTGCAAGTGGATTGGAATATGTTGTTGCGCAACCAAGACTCCCCTTCCGATTCTCGGGGTGCGTAACACGGCCTTCGAACCACCAGCAATGGTACCCCTGTGTCACCCGCGCACTCCACCTCTTCCATCCCTCCATTGTTGTCATATACAGCTTCCTGGTCATAATCACCCTCGTCTTCATCCTGGGCAACCCCTTCTTGATCTAGGAACAAAGCTTTTCCTGGACGATCCCCTTTCCTGCATTCCGACATACGATGCCCTGGCTCGCCACACTTAAAACATTTAAAGCTAGCAGTCGCTGATTTGTTGACTGCTGGTACTGTGGGTTGAGGAATAGCTGCACGCGTAGGAGGGGTAACCCCCGCGGTTGTCCGAGCAGCACTGCCCCAATTACCTGCTGGCCTCCTACTGAACCGTTTTTCTAATATTAAAGCCCTCTGATGGGCGTCCGAAACAGAGCATAAATCATACATCACCAACTCATCTTGAATCTGTTGACGTAAACCACCAACATACCTCGCAACTTGCTGCTCCGCAGATTCTGATAAATCGTTCCTAGCCACAAGTTGATAGAACTCCTCGGTGTAATCATCGACATAACGCGTGTTCTGGCGAAGATTCTGCAGCCTCTGGTACATGATACGGGTATAATTATGGGGAAGGAACTCCACCCGCATCTTCTTCTTCAGCTTCTCCCAATCAATGATCTTGGACTTCCCATTCCGATTCCTACTGATTTTCAATTGCTGCCACCACGCAGAAGCCCTGCCCCTGAACCTGGTCGCTACAAGAGGCACCCTCCTATCCACAGGAACCTCTTTGAAATCCATGACTTCATCTATAGCGTTCAGCCAGTCCAGAAATTCCTCCGGTGATAGATGGCCCTGAAACTCTGGTAGGTCAATCTTGATACTCCTCTCCCACGAATGAAAATCATGGGTTCAAGCCATGATCCCCCTATCCCTCCCCCGTTGTTGGTACTGACCAGCAAAAGGGTTGGAACCTTCATCATCCGAAAAACCCTCCTCCTCCTGAAGAATAGGTCTAACAGGACGACGGCGAGTCCGGTCTCCAACTTCTAGGGCTTCAAGGCGTTGCGTGAGTGCCTCGAGCGCCGACCCTATCCGTTGAAACCCGTCCTCCATCCGAGCATCTCGAGCAACATCATCTCGTTCATAGATCTCGTCAACACCGGCTGTACGACCTCCTCGTCCACCTCGACCTCCAGCGCGTCTCGCGGCCATAATCAGGATTGGAACTTGGGCTCTGATACCAACTGATGCAGCGCAGCCTATGGAAACGGAAATAATCGCGCAAGAGAAACACGAACAATAGATCGACCCAGAGGTGCTCCCTCCTTAAACGATCAAATATTCTTTAAAACTTGTTTTCCTGTAATTCAATCTACCTCCAAAAACCTATTACATGCCCTTATATAGGGAAAATCCCGAAAACAATAGGAAACCCTAATTTCGGGGCCAAAAAACGAAAGTTTCCAAAAATTGGGGAAAATACCAAATCCGAAAACTAGAAGAAAAGGAAAGACAATTCCCACAAGAATCAACCCTTACGGAATTACGAGCTAAAAGTAATTAGGAAAAAGATTATTTCCTAAAACGGCAAAAAACATCAATTAAGGGCCTAAATGAAGGAATTTGGCCAAAATCCGCCATCAGTCACGACTTAAAGTGGTGAGTATTGATCGCAGCGCGATTTCAGGTCCAGCGGTCAAGTTTGGGCCAATTCCGAACTCGTCCGAAAATTGCCAAATCGGGTAAGTAACGAAATTGGACCAATTCCGCCAATTAAGCCCGTCCGGGTCTTAGGCCCTTTTAGGCCTACGAGGACGCAGCCGGTCCAGCCATGTTGACGCAACCCGGTCTGCATCACTATGCTATGGCACAAGTGGGTGCAAGCCATCCTTATGCGCATGGCAATGTGCCACTTTGTGGTGCACTTGGTACTTAGTAGCATATATTAAATCTATTAATTTTTCAATATAATTGATGAGATACTTGATATTCAAATCAACATGATAAGACGATTTAACGACAAGTTGGTGGGAAAAGAAAGTTCATTGTATTCATTTCTTTATTTTTTTTTGGGCTTAATGTTCTACGAAAATAAAACACTAGAACTAAGTCGGAGTCGCGCTCAAAAGCTATTTCAGGCTAGTTTTCATTGTGCAGATGCAAATTAACACAGTATGATTTTTGTTGTGAGCAATAAAGAGATAGATATTGATTCATGGAGTAAGTGAAATAGATTCCATGGCCCTTGGAAAATCATTTGATTAGTTTATGCTGCATCGTTAAATAAGTAAAAGATCCATCAAATGATTTGGTTTTTCATATATTCTGTTCAAGTGTAAACCCCATTGATTTTATTCAGAGCAACTGTATGTATAACGAAATACTAGGAAAGTCATATCAACTCACAAATTTACATTAAATCGGGAAAATAAGGAATTTCTGCAGGAATCCGTGAGTCCCCCTGGATGAAATTTCTGACAGTATACTTATTTGCTTCACTGGAGCTATTGATCACTCTTGCCCAAGGCACCCTACCAGCTGTATTAGCTCCCAGTCCTCTGTTGGCATACTCAGCATAGTCAACTTTATCCAAAGTAATGGGGTCTCGGCCCTCCCACTCTAGCCAGCCCTTGGGGTTGATCAGATCATCAAGAAAACTTTCCATTATGATTGTTCTTGAGTAAATACCCCATGGCCTCCCCAAATAGGTTGTCAAATTTGGACCCTGCTGATGTAGATCCTGTGCAGCTATTATTGTACTGTTATGAATGATTATACCAGTTTTATCATTTGAAGTTTCTCGCTTTTGGGCAGTTATTGTATTCTTTTTATTTTCAAGAGGTTTGAGTACATAGATTATACAATTTTGAAATACATCGGATGAATCTCCACATATAAAATCTACAGTGCCATAGATTTTGCACTCTCTAAAAAATTGAGATTTTTGTTTGGTGTAAAGGGTATCTTGATACCCTCGGAATCGACATCTGTAGAAGGCAGATTGATTTGCTTCAACTCTTAATGCTACAGCTCGGTTTTCTGGTCCGGCTATGTTTTGGAAAGTAATATCGCACGCGACAAATCTTGGACCTTCTATTCCTGTAGGTGAAGAAAAATATTAGTATCTTAGAAAATTATGAAGATCAATAATATCAGAGATGTGCTCCATGATACGTTTAGTACTTGAATGTATCATGAGGACAAGCAAGATTAGAGAAGCCATCTTAGCAAACAAAAAAAAATGATTGTAGGAGCTATCTGTGATTAAAATCACATCTTCTAGTAACAGTTTTTGTATTTCGGTAGTGACAAACACTCTGATTGTGCAAACATCGACCTCCATGCACTGAACAACCAAATGTTTCTATTAATTTGCATATTTAACGGTGCTCTGCCCCAGTTCTGCTGCAACTTAGTCTTCTTTTCAACCTTGGGAGAATTTGTTCCCAAGCATCCTACTAGTTCGTTTTAAGGGCTTCACTTTTGCCCTTTGCTTTCTCTCTTTCCGTTGGAGTTTCGCCAACCACATTCTCTATCTTAATATATAACTTTCATTACCGATAAAAAAAAAGTTGTTTCTTTTAATTTTAATTAAGCCATATTTACTACTATAAATTTCATCCTTATTACTTGGATTTCAGCTTGATTCTTGTAAAGCTGGTTTCAGTAGATCTATGTCCAAACAGTGCAAGAAAATCAACCTATAGCAGCGGCAAAAAGTGCTGCTAAAAGTATAAAAACAAAACATCGCTAGAGACCTCATGAGTTTACACCAGTGCTTCTCAGAAATGTTGGGAGATCCCCATCGGGAAAGCCTATAGCAGCGCTTTTGCATTTTGAATTTTGTATGCAACCTGGTAACTAACTATATGTTATTTTCATGTAACTCCATGCTTAAATTGAACGAACAAGTTGATTTTCTTCACCTAGTAATGCACTGACTGACCTATTTTTGCCGTTTGATAGGTAGTGGAGGGTCCAACTCCATCAAAGCTCTTGTTGCCTGATATGATCGTCTTGTCCATCCCAGCTCCAACAAGCGTAAGGTTTGGCTTGCGTTTGAGCACAGTTATGTACTCGTTGTAAAAACCCTCGCCAATGTATATTTTGTATCTTGTTGGACTAAAGTTTGGAGCATGATCTATTGCCTCTTGAATTGTGGAGAAGTTACCTGAGCTGTCTTTGGCCACAGTAACATCTATGTCCGTGATATGGCATTGTGTACTCGAGCTAACAGTCATCAACATGAGGATTGCAAATAGCTTTGCATGCCACCTGCGAAATGTAAGGCTATATTACAAAGCATGACAATAGCACTTACAGATATTCCTCCAAACCTGGTTTAGTCACTGTTTATGAGGATGATTTGTTTTTTTCCTTTCTTTCTTAAGTTATAAAGAATGGTGGTCAAACACTTGACATGAACGTTCATGTGCTCTCAAGTAATTAGATTATTAAAAAAAATTCTTAATTTTTTCTTTTAAAAATGCAAAAAAAAAAAAACCATGGAACACAAAATGAACCTTGTATCAAAGAGAAGAGAAGGCAAAAGGCTCGTGGAGGCAACACTAGCAAATGATGGTGGAGCCGTTGCAACACCTACACTGTCCGATGCTACTCCAAGATTCATTTTATCCCTTTGGAATGCCTCTCTCGAGCTGTGCTTACTAACTCTCCTAAGCATATAATAATCTCTAGCAAGAACTTTGTGTGCATATGCATGTGGATGAGTGCCAAATTTATAGTAATCTCATATCCAGTCATCTTATTGATATTTGCTTTGCAACAACCATGAAGCCATTATTCCATACTTTGTTACCTATTTTGCAGAAATTATCAATGTGCAAGCTGGTATTACTATTTCTTGATATACTTTGAAATAACAAGTTCCTTGCGTTTTTCCAAAATATGTTAGAGGTAGCTTTCCCTCTTAGTTTCATTATTGAATAGATATTGCCTCGATTTTAGTGCCCCATCTCTATGCTCTTCCCCTCCCTCACACTTGTGTTCACATGCAGTACCAGATTGCCTTCATGAAATCACGTAGGCCAGCCTAATCCTACTATCTGTGATGTATTCACTACCCCTCTTTACTAGAAACCAATATGTATGTATCATTATTTTCTCATAATCTAATAGAAGTAATACATCAAATTCCTTCTAAGATTTCACTCTCAAGGTTATCCAACTATTCACAAGGAGACACTATCATGATTGTTTTATTATTTTGTTCTTATGCTAATATTAGAAGATTCTAATGTTTAAATCAAATTTCCAAAAGGATCAATGTATCCCATATTAGTATTTATTGTTTGTTGGGTACGTAAATTAAGTCAAAAACTAAAAAATAAACAATGAGGCTCAACAGACACCCCAGCAGAAAAATAATAGACAAATAATAGAGAATACTTGCCAAAGAATACCAAGAAATCATCAAGCCAGTACCCGTCCATGTAGAAGTTAAGGGGTGTAGTGCTCACAACCCCTCTTTAGTAGAAATCAATATGCATGTATAATTATTTTCTCATAATTTAATGGAAGTGATGCATCAAATACCTTCTACAGTTTTAACTTTCAAGGTTATTCAACCATTCGCAAGGAAATACTGCCTCGTTTGTTTTATTCTTTTGTTCTATTGCTAAAAATAGAAGATTCTAATCTTTAAATCAAAATTTTGAGAGGATCAATATATATACTCTAAATTAGTATGTATCGTTTGTTGAGTGTATATGAATCCAAATTAGTATTTATTGTTTGAAGATATAAATCTTTATATTTTTATTTTTTTCACATCAATCCTCTTTCAAGAGCAGCAAGAATCATCGCCAGACCTTAGCAATGCATGTATGCAACAAAAGAGCTATCCATTTTCTTCGGTTTGAAAATATTTTGTTTTTACAAGAAAAAGAATAACATCTCTCTTTCTATATAATCTGCCTGAGATGAATGTATACAATATGCAATTCATAACACATTCTATTTGGATCAAATGCGAGCTATTTTTGGGCCCAAACCCAGACAACAGTAGCCGAGTGGCTATGGTGATTTGGGTCATTTGTAGGCTGACCCCAAATGTATAAATCTTTTTTTTTGATTAACTTATTTCAAATATTGTATATATAAATCTTGGTTTTCTCTTTCCAAAATTTTATAGATAATGAGGCAAATGTAAGTGAAAATGGATGGTAAATGCTTATTTGATCCTTTGATAATGAGTCAAATTTAAGTAGGAAAAATATAGTGAAAGAAAATGCTTTTTCCCTTTGCATCTTCGGTAAGTATATCAATGTAATCGGAATGCACTGAAACAACGTAATTTGAATGCACTGAAATCTGATTGCATTATCAACTATGAGAATGATGTCTTAACTTCTATGCTCTCTCTTTCTCTCTCATGCATGATGAACTCTAGGTTTAACAAGTTGTTACCAGAAACATTTTAAAAAAATAGAAACAAAATTGCCCAACATGATCACAATGCCAGTGCATGCATCATTGTTGTTAAACTTAGCTATGAGAGAAGGATGTCTTACCTTCTATGCGCTCTCTCTCTCTCTCTTTCATGCATGATGAACTCTTTAGGTTTAATGGGAAGTTTGACAGTAACAACTCTTTGGATGTAATCTTATATTTAGATGGTTAAACTGCAGTGTCCCTAAACATCCATACTTACAATGCTATTTTTTGTAAGGATATGTAAGGAGTCACATTTGTAGAAATCAATATGCCGTATTCTTATTACCTTGTGATGTAAAAGAAAATAGTGCACTACTTTCCAACGTTTTGCTTTCTGCAGCTCAAAAGTGTGTTAATCTAGAATTTGACAAAAAACTAAAATTTGATGGTTAATTTTAAAGAACAACGGCACCTGTTGAAAGACCAAATTCAACCCGTTAACTCACTGAAGTTATGATTTTTCATCTTTTATCCCTCTGTTTTACCAGACAATAAGAAATCCATTAGTAATCTTTATGAGTATCGCATGTACATCAATTGAAAAAATAAAACTCCAGCCATAGTTTTCTCACTCTATGGTAATGGAAAACTCTCCTGAATTTTGCCATAGTTTGCCAGAGTCTAGTCTGGTTTTAGAAGACGGATTTGTTTTTGCTAGAATCAAAATTGATATAGTTGATAGTCATTGATGCGAAACAATCAAATCTCTTAACACTATTTTTATATTGTGTTCTCTAGCTCTTCCCAGCAACAACACACTCTATTAGGAATTAAATCCCTCAATTAATGGAATTTGAGAAAAACAAATTTTTTTTTTTCCGGAAGGCACAGGAGAAATAATATATTGACAAGAGAGAATGATAGGCTCTACTCGGGCCTAGGGATTCCCAATTCGAGAAGGGAATCAATTCTCCCACTGACTAACTACAAAAATGTAAGAAAAGAAAGTTCTTAAAAATATTCCTCCCTTTCATCATTCTCTCTCATGCCTTATATGAAGGACGAGAAACGGTTACAGGAAAACGTGGATCTACTGCCACCTGGCTCATTAGCCTTACAGGAAATTGCAACAAGAATAAAAAAGAAAGAGAGTGCATCTACTCGTTAATCACACAAGCACGAAATCCTTCATCCAATTGGGCTTGTGAATAGCTCTCTTGGGCCTAGCATTTGGGTCGGCCTCATCCGTTTGGGTTGGACCCGTATCATTACTCACCCCTTGAAGATTGACCTTGTCCACAAGGTCCGAGTCAGGGAACCGGGTAGACAAAGTGGAAAGATCCTCCCATGTGGCTTCACTTTCCTCTTGAGAGTCCCACTGAACTAGAACTTGATCTTCGATTCCCTGTCTTCCTGTGATCGTTCTTCTTCCCAAAATACAGAGAGGTTCCAAAAGCGGATGTGACCCTTGGACTAGCTCAGGCAGCGGCCATATTTGGATTTCTGGTTTGCCACGACAAGGTCGGAGAAGAGAAATGTGGAACACTCGATGGATCTTGGCCGTGGGTGGCAGGTCAAGTTCGTACGCGACTTGACCAATGCGCCTCATAACCTGAAAGGGTCCATAGTACCTGCGAGCCAGCTTTTGCGAACGACGATTTGCCACTGTAGACTGTCGGTACGGTTGGAGTCGGAGATGTACCCAATCGCCCTCTTTAAACTCCAAACGCGCCTATGGCGATCTGCAACCTGCTTCATCCGGTGACGGACAGCGTTGAGAGTGGCCTTCAATTTTGTGAGAAGATCTTGGCGATGGGACAAATATTCGTCCAAGATCGCAACTTTGGTGCCACCTGCCAGATACGACGGTATAGTAGGGGGTGGACGACCGTATAGAGCTTCAAAGGGACTTATAGCGATAGACGTGTGGTGGGATGTGTTATACCAGAATTCGGCGAGATGCAGAAACAGAGTCCAACGTTGTGGTTCCTCACTGATAAAACAACGAAGATACCCCTCCAAGCAACGGTTGAGAACTTCAGTTTGACCGTCGGTTTGGGGATGGTAGGCGCTAGAATAAGCCAATGTGGTGCCCTGAATGTGGAAGAAAGCTTTCCAGAAGTTGCTTAGAAAGAGGGGATCGCGGTCTGAAACAATGGTTCTAGGCATACCATGCAACCGATAAATTTCTGAGGAAAAAACAGAAGCCAGAGACTGAGCTGTGAAATGGGTGGGCAAGGCGACGAAATGGCCATATTTGGTGAGCCTATCGACGACAACCCAGATAACCGTCTTCCCATGTGAGGAAGGTAAATGTGTAATGAAGTCCATAGAAATGTCCTCCCACACTTGGTTAGGGATTAGAAGAGGTTGTAAGAGACCGGCAGGGGCTTGAGTTGAGGCTTTGTGCTGCTGACAAACTTGACAGTGAGCGACGAACAACTTAACGGTCTTTTGCATCGCAGGCCAATAAAAAGAGGCAGCCAACCGTGCAAGAGTAGCTTTTACCCCCGAGTGGCCTCCTAGAGGCGAGGAATGAAACTCTTGTAGCAGGGCTGGTTGTAATTGAGAAGCTTCAGGTATGAACAAGCGGTCCCCAAAATAGAGCAACCCATCACAGAACTTGAACTGAGGTCGCAAGGAGGGATCATTGTGCCACTTGGAGACAAGAGCCATGCCTTCGGACTGGTGAAGATAAAATTGGCGGAGCTCTTCCACAAAACCCGGTACTGGGGATGAAATGGCAAAGAACCTAGAGGAAGGTTGCTCTACTTTTCGAGACAACGCATCCGCAACCAAGTTTGAACTTCCAGGTTTGTAATGTATCTCATAATCAAAGCCCAAAAGCTTTGTTAACCATTTTTGTTGCGCCGGGGTTTGAATAGTCTGATGCATCATGTTCCTAAGGCTCTGTTGATCTGTATAAATATGAAATTTGCGGCCTAGTAAATACTGACGCCATTTTTTTACTGCCTCAGTGATGGCATACATCTCGCGAACATAAGTGGAAGCAGCTTGCATTTGTGGAGTCATTTTCTTGCTGAAGAAAGCTAATGGGTGTCGGTTCTGTGATAAAACCGCACCAACAGCTATCGCTGAAGCATCGGTGTCCACTTGAAACGGAAGGGAAAAATCGGGCAAGCACAAAACCGGCATTGTGGTCATTGCTTGTTTTAACTGAGCAAAAGTAGTGTCAGCGGCTGGGGTCCAAGAAAAAGAATTCTTCTTAAGTAAATCTGTAAGGGGGCCAGCAATGGTTGCATAATGACGCACAAAGCGGCGATAGTATCCGGTAAGACCCAAAAAACCACGAAGGGTTGTTAACGACCGTGGGTTAGGCCAGTCTAGTATCGCCTGCACTTTGGATGGATCAGCACACACCCCTTTCTCGGAAATTATGTGACCAAGGTAATCAATAGAAGCTGCACCAAATACACATTTTGTCAATTTAGCATAAAACTGAGCATTGTGTAACAGGTTTAAAATCTGCTGCAAGTGTTTCAGATGTGAGGACCAATCCTTGCTGTAAATCAAGATGTCGTCAAAAAAAACTACGACAAATTTGCGAAGGAATGGGCGAAGGAGGTCATTCATAGCAGCCATGAAGGTGGAAGGGGCATTGGTCAGGCCGAACGGCATGACGAGGAATTCAAAGTGTCCATCATACGTTCGAAAAGCTGTTTTAGCTTCATCACCCGCTGCAATGCGGATTTGGTGATAACCGGAGTGAAGATCAATTTTGGAGAAAACGGAAGCACCAAACAGCTCATCGAGTAAGCCATCCACCGTGGGAATGGGAAAGCGATCTTTAATGGTGATGGCATTAAGGGCGCGGTAATCCACACAGAAACGCCAGGAGCCATCCTTCTTTTTTATCAGAACCACTGGTGATGAAAAAGGGCTAGTGCTGGGGCGAATAATGCCCTCGCTCAGCATATCAGAAATAAGTTTGGTCATGGCATCTTTTTGATAATGGGGGTACTGGTACGGTTTAATATTTACTGGTTGGGCGGTGGTGTTGAGGTGAATGTAATGATCATGTATGCGGGTGGTAGGTAAACCATGTGGAATGGCGAATACAGTGTGGTACTGAGATAGAAGCTGCTGCATCACTGGGTTAGAATGGGAAATCTGGTCAATGTTGGAGAGAGATATAGGGTCGGTTGCAGGTTTTCTAGGGATTGGGGTAAAGTCAGTGTTTGAGGTGGGTGATAATGTGAGATGCAAGGAGAATAAGGTGACTACTTGGGCCAAACCTCTGGTGGTCAGGGAGCGACACAATTGATGGTGTGACATCGGTGAAACCGTAGGGGTTTGTTGACCTCGCAGAGTGATGCTAGTGCCCTTATGCATAAAGGTCATAGAAGGAACGGCAAAATCCGAGAGTACCGACCCCAATGTGCTCAACCAAGACATGCCCAAAACGACATCCGCACCTTGGATAGGCAGTAGGTAAAGAGGGACTTGAAAAATCTGATGTTGTAGCTGTAATGGCACATCCGGACAGAGACCAGCACAATCAATATGGTCTCCATTGCCAACCATGACTGCGAAAGATGGAATCGGGGCAACAGGTAACTGCAAGAAGGAGGCAAACCGCGGCTGCAAGATGTTATGTGTGCTGCCGGTGTCAATTAATACCGAAATCGGATGCCCGCGAATTGTGCCCATCATGCGTAATGTCTTAGACCCCGGATCACCTAAGGAAGCAGTGGGTGATACTTGGAAAAAAGAAGAGTTAGGAGGAGTCAAGTTGCTGGAAGGCATTGGAGGCATAGGAGGTTCGGTTGGTGGTACGTCCGAGATGGACTCAACCTCTGTTACAGCAAGCTCGTCACTCAATAACAGTAAGAATTGTTTGGATCGGCATTTGTGGCCTGGAAAAAATTTGTCATCACAGTTGAAGCATAACCCTTTTGCTCGGCGGGCTTCCATCTCCGCTGGTGGTAATCGTCGGATTGGAAACAGAGACGGTAAGGGTTTTGGTGGTAATGCTGTAGGCTGTATGGGATTATATGGCTTGCGGAATGGGTTTGTAGCAACAGAGGATTTAGGGGTATCAAGAATATTGGCCTCAATCAATTTTGCAAGACCGATTACCTGAGATATAGAGAAAAGCTGATGTACAGCTAATTCCCGTTGAATGTCAGGTCTTAGGCCGGAGACAAAGCAATTAAGAAGTGCCTCCGGTGGTAAGCCCGTGATCCGATTAGAAATTTTCTCAAAAGCCGCTTGAAATTCATCCACTGATCCTACTTGTTGTAATTTGAATAAGGCAACCTGATGATTGACATACGACGATGGGCCGAAACGAAGTTCCATAGTTCGAAGTAGAACCTCCCACGTCGAAAGTTGATGGTTATGGTGCATCCATTTGAACCAGCTGAGAGCTTCACCTGTCATGAAAAACCCAACCATATCCATCCGTTGAGCAGGAGAAATGCCATGAAAAGTGAAATACTGATTGGCTTGAAACAACCAATCCAGAACATTTGAACCATCAAAAGGGGGTAGGGTAATTTTAGGGAACCTAGTAGCAGGGCCCTGGCCGGTGTTGAAGATTGGAGGGGGCGGCGGAAGGGGATGGTTTGAAGTGGTGAGAGCAGCAACCTTCTCCGCGAGCGCGTGAATGACCTCGGTGATTGAAGATTGTGAGGAATGAGAGACATCCATCTGGGTTTGCAACTGCTCTAATTTGTCATTAATGGCGGCCATGGCCTCCTCCATTTTCTGGGCAGGTTTGGGAGGCATGACGAAGAAATGAAAGCACCAATGATAGGCTCTACTCGGGCCTAGGGATTCCCAATTCGAGAAGGGAATCAATTCTCCCACTGACTAACTACAAAAATGTAAGAAAAGAAAGTTCTTAAAAATATTCCTCCCTTTCATCATTCTCTCTCACGCCTTATATGAAGGACGAGAAACGGTTACAGGAAAACGTGGATCTACTGCCACCTGGCTCATTAGCCTTACAGGAAATTGCAACAAGAATAAAAAAGAAAGAGAGTGCATCTACTCGTTAATCACACAAGCACGAAATCCTTCATCCAATTGGGCTTGTGAATAGCTCTCTTGGGCCTAGCATTTGGGTCGGCCTCATCCGTTTGGGTTGGACCCGTATCAGAGAAAGTACAAAGAGTGGAAGAAAAAAATGAGGTTGGACAGACCGAATTGAAAACTAAACCAAGTAAAAACAGACTACAGCAACCCAAATTGTACAAAACCTACTAAACAGAGCAAGGGCATGTGCAGCAGAGGAGACTCTGAATGAAGGATGAGTTTTTTAGCCAAAAAAAAAATACTTTCTCGATTAGGAGTTCCATATTTGAACAAGTCTAAGATTACAGATGTTCCGTGCACATCCGATCAACCGAGGCTCATTTAATTACGGAAGACCAACTGTGTATCCTATGGTTTATATTTTTTTGGGAGAGAAAGGTGGTAGAGAAGGCTCAAACTCCATAAAGTCAGGAGATTTTCCTTTTCCATTTTTTTAAAGAGAAACGTGGCAGAGAGGGAGGAAATAGAAATCAAATTCTATTAACTCAGGGTATTGATTCTTGATGTGTTGTTGGAAAAGAGTACAAAATAAGAGATGATCTTCAGATATTTGATTGGCTCATATCAATGACTCTACCAATTCTAGCAATTTTGACTCTAGAAAAACCGAATTCATATTGAAGATCATATCTCACTTAATATATAGTATGATTAAAGACCTTATCTCGATTTTTATGAAATAATAGGAGCATCGCATCCCATAAAAAGCTTTAAGAAAACGTTAACCCTTTGTCTTTGTGCTTTCATCGATTACTACAAATTTTTTTTTTGAAAGGCTAAAAACACACTATATATATTGATTGGTAAAAAAAGGAAACAAAGAGCCCATTTATACAAAGTCTCTGAAGGGAGGGAGACCTGCCTAACTCATCAACCCAACCAGGCCCTACCTCTCTACCGAATTAACTTACATAGGGAGGGTGTACCAACCCAAAATAAAAACTTGAATGCCCTAACTACTCACCCCCCCCCCCCCTCCCTCCTTAGTCTGATCACCCGAAGCCGTTAGAGGGCCGAAGAAATCCTTCCAGGTTGAATAGAATCTGATTCGCGCAGTTCCTGAGTTGAGCGTGGTGCGATACAACCCCCATGATCCATCTATGCTTCAGGCTCTCCAAAATCTTATCCCACTGCGGCGAGACTCCGTTGAAACGTGCGTTATTTCTAGCCCTCCAAACAAGCCATAATAACATACCAGGAATAGTTAGCCACAGATCCTTGTGAACCTTGCTGAACTGGGGTGAATTCCCCCAATCGGACCACCAAAGGAAGAGGTCAGCAATTGACCTAGGGGCAACCCACGTAATCCCCCACCACGACACCACTTTACTCCACACCGTCCAGGGGGATTTGCAGTGTAGCAGGAAATGCGATTGGGTTTCCACCTCAGAGTCACAGAAGATGCACATGGCCTGATTCATTGGAATGATGCCTCTATGAAGCAACAAATGACCCGATTTCACTCTTCCACGCCAAGCCAGCCAAGAGAATATCTGGATTTTGGGGGCACACACCTTCACCCACACACATTTGGGAGGAGTCATTTCTGGATTGAGGGGTTCTGGGTTTCCTAGAGGATGGCAGAAAGATTTGACCGAGTAGATAGAATCCGAGGCGCCTCTCCAAATTACGCTATCCTCACAGTCCGTCCTGCGTATCTGAAGGCCTTCCCAGATTGAAGATAAATTGGCGAACTCCTCTTCCTCCCACGAGTACAACCTGCGTCTACAGGTAATCCCCAATCTCAGATTTATAGAGTTGAGTACTGTAGATAGTTTGGTTTCTTTAATACTCGAGACTCTGAATAGCCTAGGAAACCTCTTTGAGAGGGGTTGTTCATTTTCGATCCATTGATCATACCAGAAGCTGATTCTATCCCCATTTCCAACTTTAAGTCCACACTGCTCCATGAATATAGTGAATGCCCGGGGCTCCGTATACTGTAATTTCGCGATCCCTCGCCAAATAGGAGATCCTGAGATTGTCTCCCCTGTCTTAGGTGTCCAAGAATCCAGAGCACTTTTATTTGTGTCACAAATCACCTGTTTCCATAAACACTCCTTATCAGTGGCAAATCTCCACCACCATTTAAATAGCAAACCTAAGTTCATGGCTTTTACATCTCTAATACCCAACCCACCTTGATCTTTCCTGGCTATGATGTTCTTCCAGCTGACTAGATTGATTTTCCTTTCCCCCTCTGCACCACCCCATAAGAAGTTCCTCTGGATCTTGTTGATCGCCTTAGCTACTTTAGAGGGCATCTTGAATAAAGCTAAGTAGTACACCGGCAGATTACTTAAAACCGATTTAATCAGAACCAATCTACCTCCCAGAGATAAGAATTTCCTTTTCCACCCTGCCAATCTTCGCTTAACTTTCTCAATCACAGCCTTCCAAGTGCTACACCTACTCGGGCTTGCACCCAGCGGCAACCCTAAGTAGTTGAAAGGAAGAGAAACCTTCTTGCATCTAAAAATCTCAGTGCATTGTGATACAAAATCGTCATCCCATCCTACGGCACAAATAGAAGATTTATGATAGTTGATTCTTATTCCAGAGATTACCTCAAAGCCTCTCAACAGCCTCTTTAGATTGACCACCTCCTCGATCTCCCCTTCGCAAAATAAAATCGTGTCATCTGCAAATTGGAGATGGGTGAGATTACCAGACAATGCTCCTAGTGATGCCCCTGTAATCAACTGGAGCTCCCTGGCCTTAATAAGCATGGCACTCAACCCTTCCGCTGCCATAATGTAGAGAAAATGAGAAAAGGGGTCACCTTGTCTAACTCCCTTTGCCATTGAGAATCGGGCCGTAGGGGACCCATTAACTAGGACAGATAGACTTGTAGAGGTAATGCATTCCTTCATCCACAAAATCCACTTCCCAGGTAATCCCAGATTACCCATCATGGATAATATAAAGTTCCAATTTAAGTTGTCATAGGCCTTTTCAAAATCCAATTTAATTAGGATACCCCTCTTCCTTCTAAGTTTCCAGTGATGTATGACCTCATTTGCAATCAAGATACTATCCTGTATGCCTCTGCCTCCCACGAAGGCAGATTGAAAATCGCCAATGATTTTAGGAAGAACTACTGCCAATCTCTTGGCCAAAACTTTAGACAGTATTTTATACGTACTCCCTATGAGGCTAATGGGTCTAAATTGACCAAGAGATGATGGGCTATCCACTTTAGGAATGAGGGTGATGAAAGCTGAATTAAGGTCCTTGAGAAACCTCCCATTCGAATGGAATTCTTGAAAGAATTGAACCATCTTGTTTCTGATTATGGGCCAGCATTTCTTAAAAAAGGATAGGTTGAAACCATCTGGTCCCGGAGCTTTATTCCCATCACTGGTCTTAATCACCCTCCAAATTTCCTCTTCAGAAAAAGGTTGAATCAATGCATTCACTTCCAACTGGTCCAGTAAAACTGGAGCTGACATTGATAGAATGGGTCTGACTACCCAATACTCTCTGTAGGCTTCCCGGAAATGATCAAGAACCTCCTGCTTGATTAAGATGGGATCATTCACCACCCCTCCTCTTGATTGCAATGAATCCAGAAGATTTGACCTGTGCCTATTAGATGCTACCATATGAAAGAATCTGGAATTCTTATGACCCTTTAGATTCCAATTCAGCCTAGATTTTTGCAGCCAGAAAGATTCATAAACCTTGCTAAGATTCCAAAAATCTTTCCTGGCAGTGTTGAGAATGGCCACTTCACCTGCATTTAACATCTCAGATTCTGATTTCAAATCCCAAGCAGAGATTACTGACTCCGCCATATTCAATCTATCTTTGATATTGGAGAATTCATCCCGACTCCAATTTTTGAGGACGCCTTTAGTGTCTTTAAGAAGCTGGAATATCTGGAAACCAGCCCACCCATCGTAGTTCTGACCCTCCCACACCTCTTTTACCAACCGATTAAAATCATGGTGAGACCCCCACGCGTTGAAAAACTTAAACGGTTTTGGACCCCAATTCCTATCATCCTCCTTTAAGATTATGGGGCAATGGTCAGACACCACTCTGTTTAGCCCCCACTGTTTGAGTTTGAATCGCTCCAACCATTCTGGTTGGAGCAGGAATCTATCTAATCTGCTTCATTTAGATGAATCATTGGGTCCTGCCCATGTAAAACTTCTGCCATGCAACGGGAGATCAATAACTTCCATACTTTGGATAAAGTTATTGAAATCATCCATCCCCCTCTCCCTTCTAATGCTTCCCCTTCTTTCTCCTGGCTTAGTGACTTCGTTAAAATCCCCACCTAGGCACCAAGGATGGGTAAACACCGATCTGCAGTTGATCAAACTCGTCCACATGATTCTCCTTTGGGTTACGTCATTAGATGCATACACATTGGAAAAAACACAACTAAAACCCCCAGCTAACTTGCCCTCCATAATAATAAAGTTTCTCGAGGCCACAAAAGAAGATGGCTGAAAGAAAATAGGATTCCAAATACAAAGTAAGCCCCCTGCTGAGCCTATAGCATTAACCTCCATGTAATCAAACATATCATTACCCCAGATAGACTTCACCCACCCTCTAGTAATAGAAGATTTTTTGGTTTCTTGCAAGAACACTATGTCAACATTATTACTCCTCAAGAGCTCTTTAACTCTCCTTCTTTTGTCTTTCCGCCCCAAGCCTCTCACATTCCAAGATATTAAAATCATAAATAAGGAAACAAAAAACCAGACCTTGACCTTTACAAGGAGAACTTTCAAGCTTTCCTTTCTTCCTCTTGGGCCACTACGGGCTCAACTCTACCAGCCTCCGCATCTTCCATATTTGCTATCTTCTGTATAACTTCAGCTTCCTTCTCTTGAGTGGAAATCCCAAGCCTTTTGCAAAGGTCCCAGGTAAGATGTGCCTCCTGCAAGATGATTTTATTCCTGTTGTTGATATCCTTTGAAGAAATTGAATTAGAAGACAATGAGGCCGCGGCAATTACTGCTGCAGCTGGCCTAAACATTGGTTGCTTTAACTTCCTCCTCTTAGGTACCTTTCCTCTCCTTAGTAAATGGCTGAACGTGCCCAAAATTTCATTAACCTGCCGCCTCTTGCCTTTGTTCTTCTTGAGTCTGTGTGTGGGTCTAACACTAGTCTGGGCCTGTGAAATAGGTTCTAGTAGGGCATGGTCAACTAGATCACTACCAGTAAGCTTGGCTACTACTGGGTCAGTTGTTGGGAGTGGATGCAGGACAGGCCCACAAGCCTGCCGGTCATCTGGGGGCTTTGCTGATCCAATTTGACTTGGCGAAGGGTTAGCCCACAGTAAATTAGGCCCACTACTACCAGTGGGGGTGTTAGGTTCTTGGTTAGCACAACATTGAGCCCCCAACACGTCCTTGTCATAAAGACCTGCACTAGTGTGACTAGACATCTCTTTTGCTCCTGTCCTGTAGCTGTCCTTGACTGAGTTTGACACCCATGATGGTGAAAAAGAGTTGACCTCCTTAAGGCTAGCATCAGAGCTACCTTTCTCCTTTTTCTGTTGTCCTGCCTCCTTCGCTCTAGACTCCTGACAGACCAAGTCAGCAGACCTATCAGTAGCTTCTGGTATAGGCTGAATCTTCTCTTGAACAACAGCCACCCTCAAGAACTCTCCTTCTTCCAGCTCTTGGTTACCTTCTCTACTGGGGTCATACTCCTTTCTAATGCGAGGTGAATCCCAGCATTTGCATTGCTGAATTTCCGTTACTCGAACTTTGAATAGCTTACCATCGCAATCCAAAGTAATAACTTGGTTAATGCCTTCTAAACATGGAGTAAGAACTTGGACTTTTCCATACAAGAAATGTTGATCCCTGATAGTTTCGCCATCAAGGGTGATGACTTCACCCCAGAGCTTTCCAATACTTGATGACGAGGGTAAAATATAATTGAGAAAATACATTTAGACCCCCCGAGTAAATTCGGAGTTCGGCCGAGACCGAATAGCACACCCGGAAGCACGTGCTGATCACGTGAGATAACGGCCGACACGAGAAGTGCCGACTCTACCCAAATCAGGATAAAAGAACCAGGTGTTGAGGTGCCGACCTGGGAAAGGCGGAACGACGACCCGCCGAACTGAGAAAGTCGGTCAGGATTATGGGCAGCCCGTGGGAAGTGACAGATAACCGCTCTTCCGAAAAGGGTATGGAGCCCCGGATATGATGGGACAAGACAAGACTCTGTCAGGAGGGGCATGGACGTGAAATCCATGTCCAATCAGAAGACACTTCGGTGGAAAAGAAGGTTCCAAGAGAATTAGAGCAGAATGGAAAGTCTATAAATAGAGCTGGAGATGAACAAAAAAGGTACGCCTGAATATACTGTTTTGGCTTGCTAATAGAGAATATTAGCCTGAGCTAGCATTTTCCCTGTGAGATTGTGCCTGACTTAATCATCGGAGTGTTCTCCTGCCACAGCGGCAGAGGACTCTTTGACAGATTATTCTTTTGCAGATCACAGGTACACATATTGAGAGAAGCACCATTTCGGCTGGATAGTGAGTCTCTAGCTTTCCGTCCCGATTTTCTAAATCAACCCACTTACAATTGGCGCCGTCTGTGGGAAAGTTAAAGATTCATGGCTGAAACACCTAGGAGAGATCAGGGAAGGGAGAGGGATAACAGGGAAAAGTCAAGATCCCCCCCTCCGGTTCCACACAAATCAAAGGGTCCTAGGAGAGAGATCCCCAAGGTTCCCCCACCAAGGATAGTAGGAGAACAGCCCGGGGAACAGGCGATACCTCCTACCGTTCTGTCAGCTGCCAACACATTGGGAGCTCCAGCGCTACCCACACCGATGAATCTGGAGCAACGTACAGATCGTCCGCGAGAAGCGGAACGATCGAGAAATAGGGACAGGTCCCTAACTCAATCCCGAAATGAGGAAGGGAGAGAATCCCGAACTCATGAAGGGTCTCGACGACACGAGGAATACAACGACGCCGATCGGATCCGGAAGAGGGATCAGGAAATAGACGACATGAGGCGTTACATCCGACGTATGGAGAGGGAGAACCAAACTCTCCGTAAACGCAAAGATCCAGTCTACCATTCAATGTCCGGACGTGACGAACGATCTGAGACTGGACCATCTCGGCAAGATAGCCGACACGAGCCCAGTAAAAGGCCCCGAGGAAGGGAAAAGCAGATGGGGGCATCGTCTAAGCGAGCCGGACCACCCCAGGCTCGGCCAATTCCGGACATGAGGGAATGGTTAAATCAGCGGGCGGAGTCAGCCCCAGACGTCCAGCCGAAGCTCCCGCAACAGCCTTTGCCGCCGGTAGCTCCACCGACCGACATGAGGGCTTGGCTAAACCAACAATTGGGACTCAACCGCCCAGAGGACGATCAAAACCACAAGGAGTTGCTCGGGAAGAGCATGGAGGTCTACATCGACGACATGGTGATCAAAACCGAGGAGGCAGAGTCCCACATAAGCGACCTCGGCAAAACTTTCCAGGTATTGAGAAAATACCAGCTCAAGCTCAACGCATCGAAGTGCGCCTTCGGGGTCAGCTCGGGGAAGTTTTTGGGGCATCTGGTTACACGGAGGGGGATAGAAGCCAATCCCGACCAGATTGTCGCCTTGCAAAATTTACAGAGTCCCCGAACTGTGAAAGAGGTTCAAAGACTAACCGGGATGGTGGCAGCCCTCAACAGGTTCATCAGCCGATCTTCTGATCGATGTCGGCCATTCTTCCAGCTGTTGAGAAAACGGTCCAAGTATGCATGGGGGGAAGAATGCGAGAAGGCTTTTCTGGAAATGAAGAGCTACTTGGCCAACCCCCCGCTGATCATAACTCCCGAGAAGGGAGATGTGTTAACACTCTATGTGGCCGTATCCGAGCATGCGGTCAGTGCGGTTCTGTTAAAAAACAAAGATGGTCAGCAGACGCCGGTCTACTATATAAGTAAGACGCTCCTGGATTCGGAGACAAGGTATCTCCCCCTGGAGAAGCTGATCCTGTCCCTCGTGGTGGCATCCAGAAAGTTGCAGCACTATTTCCTGGCCCATACAGTAGAAGTACCGACCAAACATCCCATCAGTACTGCCTTGAGAAGAGCAGAGCTGTCGGGAAGGGTAGCAGCTTGGTCTGTGGAGCTTGGGGAATATGACATCAGATTCCTCCCGAGGACAGCAATAAAAGGACAGGTCTTGGCAGATTTTGTTGCAGAATTCTCCTACGAACCAGTAGAGAGTGTCGCTTCAATCTCAGAGGACGATGCGCCCGAACAGGGGGAAATAGTTCCCGACCAGATGCCGTATTGGAAGCTGTATGTTGACGGGTCATCTTGTTCGAGGGGGTCTGGAGTCGGCATCGTGATAGAAGAGCCAGATGGGTGCTATTTTGAGCAATCCTTCCGGTTGAACTTCAGCGCTTCCAACAATGTTGCTGAATACGAGGCGCTGATACTCGGACTCAAGTGCGCACGAAATCTGGGGGCGGAACATGTGGAGGTCTTCTGTGATTCACAATTGGTCCTCAACCAGCTCAGTGGAGATTATGCCACCCGGGACGAGAGGATGACTGCCTATGCAGAGAGGGCCAGAGCAGAGTTATCAAAGTTCAAAAGAACAATGATGACACATATCAGTTCAAGACAGAACGACCACGCTGATGCCTTGGCATGTCTGGCTTCGGCAATACCCAGAGATAAATTCAGAACTATATATGTGGACTCCATTGAGTATCCGAGCATCGACATCCCAATTGCCGAGAAGGCTTTGGAAATCGATCTCGGCCCAAGCTGGATGGATCCCATTATCGCCTACCTCGCTGGGGGAACTGTCCCCGAAGAAAAGAGAGAAGCCCACAAGCTGCGGATCAAGGCAACACGCTTCTGGCTATCGCCAAAGCAAGAACTTTACCGTAAGTCCTACACTGGCCCCTATTTAAAATGCGTACATCCTACTTTAGTTCAGAAATTCTTGTATGAAATCCATGAGGGGATATGTGGGAGTCACGCTGGGGGCAGGTCCATAGCCCATCGTGCCATATCTCAAGGGTATTGGTGGCCATATATGCAAGAGGACGCAAAGAAGTATGTCCAGATTTGCGAAAAGTGTCAGAAGTTCGCCCCGATCACACATCTGCCTGCAGCCGATCTGTCGCCGCTTACTAGTCCATGGCCCTTTGCACAGTGGGGGATGGATATCGTCGGCCCACTTCCTAAAGCAACTGGGGAAAGGAAGTACCTGTTGGTTGCCACGGATTATTTTACCAAATGGATAGAAGCCGAACCACTGGCTAAAATCACCGAGAAGAACGTCGAGCGATTCGTATGGCAGAACATCATCACCAGATTCGGCATCCCATACGCCATCGTCTCGGACAACGGGACCCAGTTCCAGGATAAGTTCAAGGCTTTCTGCTCACAATACAAAATCAAGAACTACTACGCCTCCGTGGCGTACCCTCAATGCAACGGGCAGGCAGAAGCTTCAAACAAGACGATATTGGGAGGAATGAAGAAACGGTTAGAGAAAGCCAAGGGCAAGTGGGTGGAAGAGTTGCCACTCGTCTTATGGGCGTACAGGACCACTCCTCGCCGATCTACGGGAGTAACCCCATATTCACTTGCTTATGGCACAGAGGCTGTCATTCCACTTGAAGTCGGCATCCCGACTCTCCGAACTGAAATGATGGAACAAGGTAGCAATGATCAAGCATTGGCAACAGAGCTCGATTTTGCCGAAGAGAAACGGGAACGAGCCATGATCAGACTCGTTGCCTATCAATCAACTCTGTCTAGAACCTATAACAAGAAAGTCCATCAGAGGGAATTCAATCTCGGCGACCTAGTCCTGCGCAAGGTCATGGGGAACACGAAAGATCCAACTGATGGCAAGCTCGGGGCTAATTGGGAAGGTCCATACAGAGTAATAGGCCGACTCGGGAAGGGCGCCTACAAGCTGCAAGATCTGGATGATAAAGAAATACCAAGGACTTGGAATGTCTCCAACCTTAAGAAGTTTTATCAATAATTTCTTTATTCCAGTACTCATGTCTATTTCTCAATGAATGAAAGTTCCAGTTTCAATGGTTCGACTAGATATTCCGAAAATTTGTCAATCACGTCACTACTGGATTATAATGTTCAACACTTGAGAAAAGTTTGAACTCCTGGACACACTCGAGAAGAGTATAGGTTGAACAGCCGAACATACTTGAGAAAGGTTTGTTCGGCTCAAAACCTGAGAATTGTTGGAATATCCGAACATGTTTGAGAAAAATATGTTTGGACTTAGAGTACAAGTTAAACAGCCGAATAGATTTGAGAAAAGTTTGTTCGGCTCAATACTTGAAGATATTTAATACTTGAGAAAAGTTCAGTGCGTTAAGAGAAATATTCACATCAAGACAAAGAGTTGCCGACGAAAGATTCAACTTGTATTCATTTATGTGTGAAGTACAAAAGCAAAAGAGCAGAAATGAATACAAAAGACTTGTGGCTACAAGGGAAAAACGACAGAATTACAAGAAGAAGAACACAGTCAACCGGGACACGACCCTTCCCAGACGTCCTTCAGGCGATGTCGGCGACGTCTTCCAGGATCTGGCCCTCTTCTGCAAAGTTGTCTTCCGGGACTCGACCCTTCCCAGACGCAGAGCCTGCCCCGATGCCGGCTTCATCATAGTCTTCAACGGTCAGCTCGGCCTCGGGAATAGGTTCCTCCTCCTCGCCAAGATCAGAAGAGTGGGGAATCTCCTTGAACAGGGTCGAGTCGGCAGGAACGTTGCAGGCCTTCAGAGCAGCCTTCCAGCCAAGGGCCAAGAACTCCTCCTGCATCTCGGGAATCTGGTTATTGAGGAAGTCCTCGGCGGCTTCGTCCATGCCGAGCTTGCGGGCCTTGTTCTTCTCCTCGGCCATCTCCTCGGCATGCTTGGCCTTCAGCGCAACCAGCTCCGCCGCCAGCTCGGCTGTTCTTTTCTTCTCCTCAACCAGGAGATGGTCGAGGGATTCGGCTCTCCTGGCTACCTCGTGAGCCTTCTTCTTGTAGCCCTCAGCCTCATCATGAGCGATGGAGAACTTCAACTTGAATTCTCTCACCTCGGCTTCGGCTCTATTTAGTTTTTCCGCCCGATCCTGGCTCTGCCCAATGCAGAGCATGGCCTTCTGGATCGCCTACAGCATCAAAAGAAGAGTTAAGACAAACCCGGTTCAAGTATACAGAGGGTGTTACCAAAGTAAGAAACTTACAAACATGTTGTGGGCAATAGTTGTCCGAAGCATCACATGGTCTTCGGAGTCGTCATAGGGCGCAAGGTCCCTCGGCAGCATCACGGCCTCAGCCAGAGCCGTGGCAGTCCCCAGATCCATGACCGAGTCAGCGGTAGTGATCGGGGTCACTCATTTATCAGCAGCTGCGGAGCCCAGATCTCGGCCTTTCTTGAGACCTTTGACTTGCCCTTCCCCTTGGAGGGGCCGACCTCATGAGCCTTCACCAGCCGCCGTTTTTTGTAAACGGCTTGATCCTCCTCGGCAGCAGCAGGGGTGGGGTTCGGCAGGTTCCCCCCCTCTTCTGGCTTCCTTTTAACCAGAACGACTCCGGAAGGCTTCTTCGCCCCGGCTGGAGTCGACTTCTTCTTGGCCTCGGCAGCCTCCTTGGCCCGTTGCCTCATCATGTCCTTCAAGCTCGGCATACTTGGATTTGCAGACATGATATCGGCGTCTGATTCCTCCTCGCCCTCGGCGTCCCAGGTGATTCGGGGTGGGGACCGAGTCCGTTCGGAAGAGGATGACGGTGAGGAGCTGGAAGATTCGGCAACCGCAGCGACTGTTACGCGGCCGGGTTCCCTAAGATATGGCAGAGGTATGGCCTCGGGGACAGCAACTATAGAAGTCTCTGCTACCGCCTCGGCCACGTATTTTTTCTCTTTGATATAACCCTTGTAGGACGGGTTATATCGCAGCAGCACTTCGGCGGACCTTGCTTCGGTTTGCCCTGCAACGCCCTTATATTGCAGAACTTTTTTTAGATCTTCGGGGTGTGTACCTTGCGAAGAGCGACCGCGGTTTGCGTTTTGAGCTGAAAATGACAAGACAAACACAGTTAGAAGCCTAAGGTCGGCAGAAATGCAAAAATCAGAAATAGAGGGGAAAGGAACTAACGGGGTTGCCCGAATCTACGGGGAACTGGTATCCTCTTGACCTCGGGCTCATCAGAAGAGAATTCCCAATTCCCCGAGACGATCAGGAAGTCGTCATCATTTCCTCTATTCGAATCGACAAGTTGGGTGACTATCTTCTCTCGGCCTCTACGGGACTTGAGATACCACTTATCGTCTTTATTATACACCATGTCGTAATTATGGTTGATGTCCCAGAGATCTAAGTTCGTGTTGCATAGTTCGTTCAAACGAACTATGCCCATGATAATCCTATATGTGTTTATGGAAATCTGCATAGGATTCAGCCGATACCAGGACAGAACCCTACGCAGTAAAGGGTGGAGGGGGAATCTGACCCCACCCTCAGTGACGGCCATCAGAGGGATATGGATGGAGTCCTCATCCCGAATCTCAGGATGAGTCTCAGGTCTATTTATTTCTATTGCTACGTCATCTGGGATGTTGTAATGTCTACGGAACTCTGCTATGCTCGCCGGAGAGGCGAAGTGCTTACGGAAGATTCCCATGTTCAGAGAATAAGCGAGGAAGAAAGATGAAGAAAAAAGACAAAAGACGAGTTCTACAGGGACGACTTACGGAGGATGGGAGAACAGTAGCAAGAAAAGAAAAATGAAAGTGACGAAGTTGGTTTTATAGGGTTCAGGGCAGGTGAATCTGATACGTCGCACGATTTTAAACCCCAACCGTCGGATCCATTACTCTTGGACCAATCAAAGAAGCGCATCTGGGATACTGGAACGACACGTCAGAGCACGCGCCGGAAAAGGGCACGTCTTTCACCAGAAGGGAAACAAACGGTCACTTCGCATTTATGGCAAGACAGGGCATGCCTCAAACGGACCAGATACGGATGAGCATCCTCTGGATCGATACAAAGTTCATCATGAATACGCTAGATAGCCTCGCCTACTCCGACAGGTCGGTTCAGAGCAGCCGAAGCTAGGGGGCAAGGGGAAAGTCTGAGAACACCTGTTCGGCTCGACATTTGCTCGGCGCCATACTTGAGAAAAGTATGTTTGGCCCCACGCAGATTCGGCTCAATGCTTGAGAAATTCAACACTTGAGAAAAGTTTGAATCCCAGGACATGCTTGAGAAAAGTATGTGTTTAAGCCTAATCCGAGGTTAAACAGCCTTACAGATTTGAGAAAAAATCTGAGAATATTCAACACTTGAGAAAAGTTTGAATTCTAGAATATGCTTGAGAAAAGTGTAAGTTTAAGCCTAATCCGAGGTTAAACAGCCTTACAGATTTGAGAAAAATCTGAGAATATTCAACACTTGAGAAAAGTTTGAATTCTAGAATATGCTTGAGAAAAGTGTAAGTTTAAGCCTAATCCGAGGTTAAACAGCCTTACAGATTTGAGAAAAATCTGAGAATATTCAACACTTGAGAAAAGTTTGAATTCTAGAATATGCTTGAGAAAAGTGTAAGTTTAAGCCTAATCCGAGGTTAAACAGCCTTACAGATTTGAGAAAAATCTGAGAATATTCAACACTTGAGAAAAGTTTGAATTCTAGAATATGCTTGAGAAAAGTGTAAGTTTAAGCCTAATCCGGGGTTAAACAGCCCTACAGATTTGAGAAAAATTTGAGACAGTTCGACACTTGAGAACGGTGAGAACATCCGAACAGACTTGAGAAGTGTTTGTTCGGCACAGAATCGAGAAAAGTTTGTTCGGCAAAAACTTGAGAAAAGTTTGAGTTTAATTTAGGACTTGAGAAAAGTATGATATTCAGAAGGTTTGAAGACATTCCATTTAGTGCAAACACGTTGTTCAAAGGGAGGCAATTACAGTCCAGATCCAGCATCATGCAATAAGAAGGCTATAAAGGAAGTCCAAGCCTGTTTCATTGATTCTTGAAAAAGTGGGTTACATACGAGTTACAGAAATCAAAGAAACAACAGAAATCCTATGGCGCAACGTCGGCAGCCTGAACTACAACTACGTCAGCATCGGCTGCCTGACCCGCCTCTCCCTCCTTAGCAGCAGCAGGCTGGCCTCCGCCGGCTTCGGGTTCCCTGTTCTCCAGTTCGGCAACGGTCGAAACCCTGGAGAAGAGAGGAGAACCCCTTGGCACTTGGGCGGCCTCCAGAGCGGCCTTCCAACACAAACCGACGAGGTCGGCCTGGATCTCGGGCATCTGGTTCTCCAAGAAGTCGGCAGCAGCATCCGACATGCCCTTGGCATAGGAGCTCTCCTGAAGCCGTCTCAGCTCGGCCTCATGCTGGGAGTTGAGATTGGCCAGCTGCTCTTCCAACCCAGCCGACCTCGCCCTTTCAGCCCCGAGCTGGGACTGAGCAGTCTTAGCCGCCAGTTCGGCTTCCTGGGCCCTCTTCTTGTGCGAGGCCATGCCTCCCTGGATTTTCAGGAACCTGGCGTTGGACGCCCTCAGCTCCAACTCGATAGTGTTGTATCGAGTCTCCAGGTCCTGGCAACGGCTCAGGCACATCAGGGATTTCTGCGCAGTCTGCAACAAAGTCAAGAAGTATGAAATCAGAAACGAAATCGCGAGTAAAACAATGGAAAAAGCCGAGACAGGATACTTACGAAAACTCCATGAGCCATCACAGATCGCATCATGGTTGGTAGGTCGAGGCCTTGGTAAGGCTCGACGTCCTTGGGCAGCATCAGCGCACCCGTCAGGGTTTGCGCGACGTCGAGATCAACCGCCGAGTCGGCGACGGTGATGGGATCGACCCCATTTACCAGCAGAGAAGGGCGCCAGGGGGCAGCCCCCTCGATAGCCTTGGCCTTATCGGCCGTTTTGCTCCTCTTCGGCGAAGAAGTTGTGGCGGCATCCTCTTGAGCAAGGTCCCTTTGCCTCCGCTTCAGGACGAGAGGAACGTCATCCTCAATCGGAGCCTCTTCAGACACAGAGATCGGTCCTCCCCGCGGCAAGCTCGGGCCAGTGTCAGGCTGCTTCTTCTTCTGCTGCCTCATCAGCTCGCGGAGATTCGGGACGCTGGGGTTTCGGGCCATTATATCCGAACTCTGCTCAGACGCCGCGTCGTCTTCAGAATTCCAATTGCCAGGCGACCGGGAAGAACTATGTTCCGAGCTGGTAGAGCTAAATCTTATCGGGGAATTCCCGATATCAGCTACTGTCACCGGGACTGGCCGCTGAGCTTGGGAAGTCGGCACTGCCTCAGGAAAGTATCCTGGGAGATCGGCACCAACAGTTGCGGCGTCAGGAATCGATTTTTTGATGTACCCCCTGTAACTCCCAACGTATCTCAGGAGCACTTCGGGGGAGCGGGCCCAACTTCGGCCAAAGGATCCCGTGTATCGGGCGATCCTTTTAACAGCGTCGAGATTTATTGATTGTTTGCTCCGGCCCTGGTTGGCGTTGGAAGCTGCAAAAGGAATAAAGAAAAAGAAAACGTAGTCAGCTTCAAGATATGTACAAAGTGAAAAAGAAAGAGACGAGAGACAAAGTCGGGGCACTAACGGATGGCTCCGAACCGGGTTGGAATATGGAACTTGGGACGGTCAGGCTCGTCTCGGCCGATTTCCCAGTTGCCAGTAACGATAAGGAAGTCATCGTCGTTACCGCGGTTGGAGTCCGTCAGGTAGGTGACGATCCGCTCAATATTAGGCCTATTCTTCAGGTAATAGGCATCAGAGCCCTTCCTGACCATGTCATAGCAGAAGCGAATCTCCCGAAGCCCTATATCGGTGCGGTTCAGCCTATTCAACTCTACTATGGAATGGATGATCCTATAGGTATTGATGGATATTTGCATCGGGTGAAGCCGATACCAGCAAAGCACTTCGCGGAGAAGGCGATTGAGCGGGAATCGGACTCCACCCTCGACGACCGCCATCAAAGGGACGTGAAGGGTGTCAGGGTCATTCCCGTCACGAGGAGTGTGGGGGTCATTGATCCCGACGGCAACATCAGCGGGGATGTTGTACCGTCGCCGGAACTCTGCCATTTTTTCCGGCGTGTTCACTAATTGCCTAAAAATCCCCATTACAGAAGAGGGAAGGAGGCGAAAGATCAAAGAGAAGAGGGGAAACCTAAGACTCTAGTTGAAAGAACTTACAAAAATGGTAGATTTCTTTCTCTGGTACGACGACGATGGAAAGTTGCAAAGGGAAAGTAAAAAGAGAAGGGCGAGCGAGTATTTAAAGGGAGAGAAGCCAGACGGATCAGACCCTACGCCTCCCCAATGAGGATGCTCCACCTATGGGGACGCGCGGGAGGCGCGTGGCCCCAAAGCCATTAAAGCCAGCTGCACGCCCTGCCAGACTTCAATGCGACGTCAAATCCAAGAGAGGTGGTTCAGAAACCGCCCGATCTTGCATAAGAGAGGGCACCGCGGGTATACTGTATAGCCTCGACTGCTTCGCCGAGACGGTTCAAAGCAGCCGAAGCTAGGGGGCAATTGACGAGGGTAAAATATAATTGAGAAAATACATTTAGACCCCCCGAGTAAATTCGGAGTTCGGCCGAGACCGAATAGCACACCCGGAAGCACGTGCTGATCACGTGAGATAACGGCCGACACGAGAAGTGCCGACTCTACCCAAATCAGGATAAAAGAACCAGGTGTTGAGGTGCCGACCTGGGAAAGGCGGAACGACGACCCGCCGAACTGAGAAAGTCGGTCAGGATTATGGGCAGCCCGTGGGAAGTGACAGATAACCGCTCTTCCGAAAAGGGTATGGAGCCCCGGATATGATGGGACAAGACAAGACTCTGTCAGGAGGGGCATGGACGTGAAATCCATGTCCAATCAGAAGACACTTCGGTGGAAAAGAAGGTTCCAAGAGAATTAGAGCAGAATGGAAAGTCTATAAATAGAGCTGGAGATGAACAAAAAAGGTACGCCTGAATATACTGTTTTGGCTTGCTAATAGAGAATATTAGCCTGAGCTAGCATTTTCCCTGTGAGATTGTGCCTGACTTAATCATCGGAGTGTTCTCCTGCCACAGCGGCAGAGGACTCTTTGACAGATTATTCTTTTGCAGATCACAGGTACACATATTGAGAGAAGCACCATTTCGGCTGGATAGTGAGTCTCTAGCTTTCCGTCCCGATTTTCTAAATCAACCCACTTACACTTGAAAAAGTAGATGGATTCCATAACTGAAGAGGAACACCGTAACAAGATAACCATACTGCCCTGGCCGAATGAACATCCACTTGCGGGTTCCACTTAGAAAATTTGGAAAACCAGGTATTAAGAGCCTTAAGCTTACTTCCCATGTAAACAGATTCCATCTCTGAGATGGATTTGAAAGTGATAATAGCACTGAGGCCTCCCGCTTGACGAAAAGCAATATCATCTCCCAGTACCTCTTTAACTCGCTCTGAGATCGCGTTCCAGCATCTCATAAATCTGAGCTCACCAATGATACTTCTCCAAAGTCACTCATTACCCATCTGTTTAACTTGTATAGATATAGTGGACTTCATTCTCGGTTCATCTGTACCTCTTACTTTGTCTGCATAAGAAATAACTCCACTGTTTGCAAAGCCAGCCTTGAAACCCCCAATGTTTTCTTTCCATAAGCCTTCAGCAGGAACATTATTTGCCACCACAGCTGGCCTCCCAGAGAATCCTCCCTGGGGGATCCTTTCCCTCCTCCTGTGATTGGTGTTGTAATGTGACTTGACTGGATAGGAGGCTAACTTAACGTGTAACATGTTTCCCCTAACCACTGTGCCATTCATTTCTCGAATTGCTACCAAAGCATCCTTCTTCAAGTAGTATCTAATGAACTCGAACCTCTTGTTTGATTTGGATCGTTTAGCAGGAATAAAGACTTCATGCACACTCCCGAAAGATTTGAAGATCTGAAAAAGCCACTCTCCATCCATGGCATTTGGCAGGTTATCAACAAAAATGGGAAATGTGGGAGATGACTGATCCATCATTTGATGACTGAGAGATACACCAATGTTTTTCCTCCCCACATGCTTTTTTGTGACATAGTTCCAGTTGTGTAGCTTGGAAGTTTCAGATAGTGTGGCCTCTCTGAGACTTCCTCCAGCTCTCCTGCTCTCTCTTCCTCCATGCTCATCTCTCCATTCTTCTCTCGCACTCTCTTCCATGCTTCAGCAGGATCTTTTCGCATCCAAGAAAGAGACTAATTTTAGAAGATCATCGATTACTACAAATGTATAAAGCAATGGAAGAAATCTTGATTTTATCAATTGTATGTCGAAATGGATTATTAATTCTTATTTGACGTTGGTTACGCATTTAAATTTAAATTGAATTTGGTTAGTATTTTTGCTGACAAATTGTAAAAGAAAAAGAAAAGTTTTTTTTTTTTCCTTTCCCCATCTTTGGTAAGTAAATCAACGTAATCCGAATGCACTGAAATAACATAATCTGAATACATTAAAATCAGATTGCATTATTAATTTCATTTTCTCCTCTTCATCTTAAGGCTGTGCTATATATCCTTGCTCTGATTCATCTTAATTCCTTGCTTAAACTCTTTTGCAACGTTTGCTTGTAAGGCAATGACGATATCTATCACCACAACAGGAATGTGTCTTATTTTTTTTTCGGTCCTTTTCACTCTAAGCTACCATTCGAATGCTGATTTAATTGGCGACATCTGTAAGAAAACTTTATTTCCAGATCTTTGCATTTCAACTCTTCGCTCATACTCAGGTAGTAGTACTGCAGATCTCAAAGGGCTTGCTCGCATTATGTTCAACGTTACGCTTGTAAAAGCGACTTCTATTTTCAACCAAATAAACGAGTTACTTAAAAACGCAACCGATGAATCTGTAAAGCAAGGTCTCATCGTTTGCGCCTCGCAGTATGATGATGCTCTTGATGACAGTAGTATGGGCATTCAGAATGTGGGATCAAATAACTTTGCAGCTGCAGCAAATGCCGCTAATATTATTGATGAGGCTCGGACTTGTACGGAGACATTTGATGAAGTAAAGCGTACAATGCCTTTTGCAACTGAAAATAATGTTGTGAGACATTTAGGTGCAATCCTTAGTGCTCTCGTGTATTATCTTGGTTGATTTTGTCGTGGTGCGTTATCCAATTTTCTTCCTCCCTTGCAATATCAAATAAATAAAACAAAATAATGGATTATCGTTGTTTTATTACCCAATAATCATGAATCCATGATATTGATAGCTCTTATAATTGTTAGAAGTCTCTTTAATTCATACTGTACAACTCTTGTAGCCGTTTTGAGGAGCATGGTTCGAGAATATTGCCTTGAAATATTATCAAAGGTGGTTTATTTTTTGGGGTTTTCTATAGAGTTGTCTTGTTTATTGAGTCCCGAATTAAAAGGTGAGTTGTTTTCTGGCACAAGTGGGTGCACGCAAAGGATGGTGAAACCATGCCTATGCGCTTGGCACAATGTGCCACTTTGTACTTTGTGGCGCACCTGGCACTTGTTAGCACACCTAGCGTCTGACTAAATTTGTTTTAATTTTTCAAATCTAAATTATAATGAATGGGAGGCTTGATATTCGAATCAACGCGATATCGATCAAACGATTGAGATTAAACGACTATTTGATGGTGGTGAAGAAATGATTGTTAAAAATAATTTATAATTATTGGAAAGAGTTCGAAGTTTGAAGGGTTACGAACTGTTCCCAATTGATCTTCTTATGAATTTGATGTTGTACATTACTTTCACTCTCATTGGTTGAGAGGAAGTGAGTCCTACTAAAAATAATATCATTCTTACCAAAAAGTGTTTGCACGGGTGTGACATAATCTCTCAACCAATGAGATTGAAATTAATATTTACCTCTTTAAATAAAGGTACTCAACAAAATCGCACTCCCTTCCTATAAGGAAGTTCATAATTATACTTTTTTATATTCTTTTTTGGGGTCTACGTTCGGCAAAAATAAAACTCCAAAACTTAATCGGATCACTCGTGCATCAAAATGTATTTGCTGTTAGTTTTTGTTGTGCATAATTAACTCACATTATGTAGGAAAGCTCAGCTACGATTTTTGTTGCGAGCAATAAAGAGATGAGAGGGAGATAGAAATGGATTCATGGGGTAAGAGAGATAGATTTCATGGCTCTATTGACCTTGGAAAATCTCCCCTCCCCCCATCATTTGATTAGTTTATCCACAGGTTGTTTGGTTTTCCAAGTATCATATATTTTTCAAAGATTATCCAACTACAAATATCATTAATCCATTAAGTAGATTGGTTCATATATTCTATTCAAGTATAAACCCCATTCATTATAGTCGGATCTACTGTATGTATAGTGGAATTTTAGAGAAGTGATATCAAATCACTAATTTACATTAAATCGGGAAAATAGGGAATTCCAGCAGGAATCCATGAGTCCTCTTGGATGAAATTTCTGACAGTGTACTTATTTGCTTCATTGGAGCTATTGATCACTCTTGCCCACGACACCCTACCAGCGGTATTAGCTCCCGGTCCTCTACTGGCATACTCAGCGTAGTCAACTTTATCCAAAGTACTGGGGTCTCGGCCCTCCCACTCTAGCTAGCCCTTGGGGTTGATCAGATCATCAAGAAAACTTTCCATTATGATCGTTGTCGAGTAAATACCCCATGGCCTCCCCAAAAAGGTTGTCAACTTTGGACCCTGCTGACGTAGATCCTCTGCAGCTATTATTGAACTGTTGTGAATGATTATACCAGTTTTATCAGTTGGGTTCTCTCGCTTTTGTGCAGTTATTGTATTCTTTTTACTTCCAAGAGGTTTGAGTGCGTAGATTATACAATTTTGAAACACTACAGATGAATCTCCAAAGATGAAATCTACAGTTCCATAGATTTCGCACTCTCTGAAAAATTGATATTGTTTTTTGGTGTAAAGGGTATCTTGATGCCCTCGGAACCGGCATCTGTAGAAGGCTGAATGGTTTGCTTCAACTCTTAATCCTACAGCTCGGTTTTCTGGTACGGCTGTGTTTTCGAAAGTTATATCGCACGCAACAAATCCTGGACCTTCTATTCCTGTGGGGGAAGAAAAATATTAGTATCTTGAAAATATATAATATCAGAGAATTGCTTCAACATACATTTATGTATCATGAGGACTAGCAGGATTTAGAAGCCATATGCGGTTAACATCTAATCTTTTAGTATGATTGTTCAAACAGTTTTTGTATTTTCGATAGTGGCAAGCACTGTGATCGTACAAACATTGACCTCCATATGCACTGAACAACCAGATATTTCTATTAATTTGCAGATTTAAGTACGTACACGAATCACCGAATAAGAATATATATAGGATATTATTTGCATGTTCAATGTGTAGTGTGCATGAAATGTAACCTATAAAATCCCATTGTTTCTTTTAATTTTAATGAAGCCATCTTTGTTACTATAATGTTCACATTGAACTTGGATTTCAGCTCAATTCCTGTAAAGCTGGTTCTAGAGATCTATGTCCAAATTAACACTGCAAGAATATCAACCTATATATAACAGCGGTAAAAAATGCTGCTAAAAATATGAAGAACCGTTGAGACCATGTGAGTTTATACCACCTCTTGTCAGAAACATTATATTAGTAGATCCCCGTCAGGGAAGGCCTATAACAGCGCTTTCGCTTTTTGAATTTCATATGCAACAGGTAACTGTATATTATTTTCATGCGATTACATACTTAAATTAAACGAACCCATTGATTTTCTTCAACTAATAATGCACTGATTGACCTACTGTTGCCGTTTGATAGGTACTGGAGGGTCCAATTCCAGCGTAGCTCTTATTGCCTGATATGATCGTCTTGTCCATCCTAGCTCCAACAAGCGTGAGGTTTGGCTTGTGTTTAAGCACAATTAGGTACTCATTATAGAAGCCCTCACCAATGAATATTTTGTATCTTGTTGGACTGAAGTTTGGGGCATGATCTATCGCCTCTTGAATTGTGGAGAAGTTTCCTGAGCCATCTTTTGTCACAGTAACATCTTTGTCCATGATCTGGCATTGTGTACTCAAGCTAACAGTCATCAACATGAGGATTGCAAATAGCTTTGCATGCCACCTGCAAAATATAAGGCTATATTACAAGGCATGACAATGGCATTTTTAGATAATCCTTCAGGGATGGTTTGTTTTTTTCTTTGTTTTTGTTAAAAATGGATACCGTTTGGTTAAATAAGCATATTTCCATTCTCTATCTAACGGACATAATTTTTAATTCGTTCAAAGAACCATAATATAATAAGGCTATTGCACTGATTGACCTACTGTTGCCGTTTGATAGGTAGTGGAGGGTCCAACTCCATCAAAGCTCTTGTTGCCTGATATAATCGTCTTGTCCATCCCAGCTCCAACAAGCGTAAGGTTTGGCTTGCGTTTGAGCACAGTTATGTACTCGTTGTAGAAACCCTTGCCAATGTATATTTTGTATCTCGTTGGACTGAAGTTTGGAGCATGATCTAGATCTATTGCCTCTTGAATTGTGGAGAAGCTACCTGAGCCGTCTTTGGCCACAGTAACATCTATGTCCGTGATTTGGCATTGTGTACTCGAGCTAATAGTCACCAACATGAGGATTGCAAATAGCTTTGCATGCCACCTGCGAAATGTAAGGCTATATTACAAGGCATGGTAATAGCACTTTTAGATATTCCTCCAAACCTGGTTCAGTCACTGTTTATGGGGATGATTTGGTTTTTTCCTTTTTTTCTTAAGTTAAAAAGAATGGTGGTCAAACACTTGACATGAAAGTTCATGTGCTCTCAAGTGATTAGACTATTAAAAAAATTCTTAATTTTTTCTTTTAAAAATGCAAAAAAAAAAAAATGGAACACAAAATGAACCTTGTATCAAAGAGAAGAGAAGGCAAAAGGCTCATGGAGGCAACACTAGCAAATGATGGTGGAGCCCTTGCAAGACGTAGACTGTCCGGTGCTACTCCAAGATTCATTTTATCCCTTTGGAATGCCTCTCTCGAGCTGTGCTTATTTACTCTCCAAAGCATATAATCTGTAGCAAGAAGTCTGTGTGCATATGCATGTGGATGAGTGCCAAATTTATAGTAATCAACAGGTCTTCCAAGCTAGCCTCATATCCAGTCATCTTGATATTTACTTTGTAACAACCATAAAGCCATTATTTCATACATTACTTACCTATTTTGCAGAAATTATGAATGTGCAAGCTGGTATTACTATTTCCTCATATACTTTGAAAGAACCAGTTCCTTGCATTTTTCCAAAATATGTTAAGAGGTAGCTTTCCCTCTTAGTTTCATTATTGAATAGATATTGCCTCGATTTTAGTGCCCCATCTCTATGCTCTTCCCCTCCCTCACACTTGTGTTCACATGCAGTATCAGATTGCCTTCATGAAATCACGTAGGCCAGCCTAATCCCACTCTCTGTGATGTATTCACTACCCCTCTTTACTAGAAACCAATATGTACGTATCATTATTTTCTCATAATCTAATAGAAGTAATACATCAAATTCCTTCTAAGATTTCACTCTCAAGGTTATCCAACTATTCACAGGAAGACACTATCATGATTGTTTTATTATTTTGTTCTTATGCCAATAATAGACGATTCTAATGTTTAAATCAAATTTCCAAAAGGATCAATGTATCCCATATTAGTATTTATTGTTTCTTGGGTACGTAAATTAAGTCAAAAACTAAAAAATATACAATGAGGCTCAACAGACACCCCAACAGAAAAATAATAGACAAATAATAGAGAATACTTGCCAAAGAATACCAAGAAATCATCAAGCCAGTACCCGTCCATGTAGAAGTTAAGGGGTGTAGTGTTCACAACCCCTCTTTAGTAGAAATCAATATGCATGTATAATTATTTTCTCATAATTTAATGGAAGTGATGCATCAAATACCTTCTACAGTTTTAACTTTCAAGGTTATTCAACCATTCGCAAGGAAATACTGCCTCGTTTGTTTTATTCTTTTGTTCTATTGCTAAAAATAGAAGATTCTAATATTTAAATCAAAATTTTGAGAGGATCAATATATATACTCTAAATTAGTATGTATCGTTTGTTGAGTAAATTGAGTGTATATGAATCCAAATTAGTATTTATTGTTTGAAGATATAAATCTTTATATTTTTATTTTTTTCACATCAATCCTCTTTCAAGAGCAGCAAGAATCATCGCCAGACCTTAGCAATGCATGTATGCAACAAAAGAGCTATCCATTTTCTCCGGTTTGAAAATATTTTGTTTTTACAAGAAAAAGAATAACATCTCTCTTTCTATATAATCTGCCTGAGATGAATGTATACAATATGCAATTCATAACACATTCTATTTGGATCAAATGTGAGCTATTTTTGGGCCCAAACCCAGAAAACAGTAGCCGAGTGGCTATGGTGATTTGGGTCATTTGTAGGCTGACCCCAAATGTATAAATCTTGATTAACTTATTTCAAATGTATAAATCTTGGTTTTATCTTTCCAAAATTTTATAGATAATGAGGCAAATGTAAGTGAAAATGGATGGTAAATGCTTATTTGATCTTTTATAATGAGTCAAATGTAAGTAGGAAAAATATAGTGAAAGAAATTTTTTCCCTTTGCATCTTTGGTGAGTATATCAATGTAATCGGAATGCAGTGAAACAACGTAATTTGAATGCATTGAAATTAGATTGCATTATTAATGAGAACGATGTCTCAACTTCTATGCTCTCTGTCTCTCTCTCTCTCTCATGCATGATGAACTCTAGGTTTAACAAGTTGTTACCAGGAACATTTTCAAAAAATAGAAACAAAATTGCCCAACATGATCACAATGCCAGTGCATGCATCATTGTTTTTTTTTTGAAAGATAAAGGAAAATGTATTAGAACCAAATAGGTACAGAGTGGCGAATAAATTTAGGTTGGTGAGAACCCAACCATATCAAAACATCAGCCATCAATACTCCTCCTACCTAACAAAGCCCTAACAATGGAGCCCTAGACGACCATAGACCGCCACCCACTGGAGCCAGAAATCACCCACCCGTTCCCTGATTCCCCGCCGATCTGGCCCGCAGCAAACCACCATGAACGAATCCCTTCATATTGTACGCGATGTCAGCAATAGAGAATGGTTTAGCTTTCAGGCGGTCCAAAACCCAGGTAAAGATTCTAACCTTGAATGCCTCTGCGAAATTTCCCCAAATTGGCTTCGAATTAGTAAACCTAGCTTTGTTTCTTGTAATCCAGATGGACCAGATCAACATCCCCGGGATTGCCCTCCAAACCAGAAGCGGCCACGGTTCAGATTTTCTTCTCACCGTGCAATCTGACCACCAGGTAAACAAACTCGAAACTGAACTTGGAGTAGCCCACTTTACATCCCACCACGTTAACACCTCACCCCAGATTCTCCACACTGGGTCACAATGCACCAATAAGTGGTCCTGTGCTTCCATGACCTGCTCACAGAACACACACAGGGCTTGATTATGAGGGATAATTCTTCTCATAAAGGAGAGACTCTCCTGACTTAACTCTTCCTTTCCACGCTAACCAAGAGAAAAATGTGACCTTAGGAGGGCACTTGGCTTTCCAGATGCACGAAGGAGGCTCAGAGAGATTCTGGCCTCTCCCTACCTGGATAAGGTCACTCATACCTTTAACCGAAAACAGCTCACCAGGCCCATTCCTGAAAATCATCACATCTTCTCTGCTGGCTCTTTGGATACCCAGAATTTCCCATCTAGCAATAAGCTCTTGGAGCTCTCCCCTCTCCCATGAATATAAAGGCCTTCTGATGTTTAAAGATGCCTCCAATCCAACCCCATTGAATAGCCTAGTCAGTTTCAATTGTTTATCAACCACTGTCCGAAAAATGCGCGGGAATTTTGTACACCAAAGTTGGCCATCCTGGTCCCAACAATCCAACCACAACCTAATGGTTTCCCCATCCCCCACCCTAACCCTTAGCTAATTCCTGAAGCTATCAAAGATCATGGGTTCCTTAGATTGGATAGACATAATACCTCTCCACAGAGGAGACCCTCTATTGGACAACCCCTCAGTAGGAAGCCAAGCTCCCCTTTGAATTCTGCTCACATCACACACCACCTGCCTCCATAGACTTTCTTTCTCTCTCGCAAACCTCCACCACCATTTAAGAAGCATGGCAGAATTCATGATCCTGCAATCTATAACCCCTAGGCCCCCCTGAGACGTAGGACTTAGAATTGTCTTCCACTTGACTAGGGGAAACTTCTTATCCCCACCTGCACCCCCCCATAAAAAATTCTTCTGGATCTTGTCAATTTTTGAGGCAACTTTGACTGGAAGTTTAAAAAGAGAAAGATAGTAGATTGGGAGGTTGTTTAGGACCGCCTTGATTAGAGTAAGCCTACCTCCAGCTGAGAGGAATTTCCTCTTCCAAGAAGCCAGCTTGGACCTACACTTCGCCAGCACTGGGTACCAGGTGGAAAACCTAAGGGGGTTAGCCCCTAATGGGAGACCCAGATACTGAAAGGGGAGGGTAGAAATCTTACAATTGAGGATCCTACTGCAGTTCGTAAGAAAGTCCTCCTCCCTGCCTACACCGCAAACCGAAGACTTTTGATAGTTGATCTTGAGGCCTGAAATGATTTCAAATCCCCTCAAAACTTTCTTAATTACCCGGAATTCCTCAATTCCTCCCTCACAAAATAGCATAGTGTCGTCTGCAAACTGAAGATGAGTAATGTTTCCCGATGACTCGCCCAATTTAGCTCCTGTAATTAGGTTCAGATTACTAGCTCTTGAAAAAAGAACATTAAGCCCTTCTGCAGCCAAAATGTACAGGAACGGGGATAGCGGGTCTCCTTGCCTGACCCCTTTCTCCATCTTAAACTCCTCTGTTGGTGATCCATTGACAAGAACAGAAAGAGTTGGAGTTGAGATACACTCTCTAATCCAGGATACCCACTTATTAGGTGCATGCATCATTGTTGTTAAACTTAGCTATGAGAGAAGGATGTCTTACCTTCTATGCTCTCTCTCTCTCTTTCATGCATGATGAACTCTTTAGGTTTAATGAGAAGTTTGACAGTAACAACTCTTTGGATGTAATCTTATATTTAGATGGTTAAACTGCAGTGCCCCTAATCATCCATACTTACAATATTGCTATTTTTTGTAAGCATATGTGTAAGGAGTCACATTTGTAGAAATCAATGTGCCGTATTCTTATTACCTTGTGATGTAAAAGAAAATAGTGCATTACTTTCCAACGTTTTGCTTTCTGCAGGTCAAAAGTGTGTTAATCTAGAATTTGACAAAAAACTAAAATTTGATGTTTAATTTTAACATTAGTTTGATGATAGACATATGTATAGATATTTAATTTGAATTGTAAGATGGGAGAACATGAGGTTCGAGTATTATATAAAATGAGTAGCCTGATCCAAATTCAACCCGTTAACTCACAGAAGTTATGATTTTTCATCTTTTACCCCTCTGTTTTACCAAACAATAAGAACTCCATTAGTGATCTTTATGAGTCTCGCATGTACATCAATTGAAAAATACAACTCCAGCCATAGTTTTCTCACTCTTTTGGTAATGTAAAAATCTCCCGAATTTTGCCATAGTTTGCCACACTCTAATCTGGTTTTAGAAGACGGATTTGCTTTTTGCTAGAATCAAAATTGATATAGTTGATAGAGTCATAGATGTGAAACAATCAAATCTCTTAACACTATTTTTATATTGTGTTCTCTAGCTCTTCCCAGCAACAACACACTCTATTAGGAATTAAATCCCTCAATTAATGGAATTTGAGCAAAACAAAATTGCACAAAACCTTCTAAACAGGACAAACAGAGGAAGGGCATATGCAGCAGAGGAGACTCTGAATGAAGGATGAGTTTTTTTAGCAAAACCAACTCTTTCGATTAGGAGTTTCATATCTGAACAAGTCTAGAAATACAAATGTTCCGTGCACATCCGAACAATCGTCGGATGCGCGTGAGGCTTACATGCTATGGAAGACCACACATGTATCCGACAGTTTATATTTTTTTGATAGAGAGAGGTGGTACAGAAGGCTCAAACTCCATAAAGTCGATCAGGGGAGATTTAACTCGAGAGAATTTTTTTCTTTTTTTTTTATAGAGAAACATAGGAGAGAGGGAGAAAATAGAAATCAAAATCTATACACTCAGGTTTTGGATTCTTAATGTGTTGGTTGGAGGAGAGTAAAAAATAAGAGATGATCTTGAGAGATTTGATTGGTTCATATCAATGACTCTACCAACTCTAGCAATTTTGACTCTAGCAATATCGGGTCTGTATTGAAGCTAGATTATATCTCACCGAATACTACGATTAAAGATCCGTATCTTGATTTTTATGAAATGATAGGTGCATTCCATTTCCATCCCATAAAAAGATTTAAGGAAATGTTAACCCTTTATGCATTCATTAAATTACTACAAATGTATAAAGCAATGGAAGAAACCTTGATTTTACCAATTGTATGTCGAAACGGATTATTAATTCTTATTTGACCTTGATTACGCATTTAAATTTCATTTGAACTTGCTCATGCCGACCAGATGTACTAGACAAAGTTGGTTAGTATTTATGCTGACAAATTATAAAACAAAAAAATTGCTACATTGTTCACATTTTTTGACTTGGGAAAGATACAATGAAAGAAAAGATTCTTTTTGGGTAATTTAAATCAGGGTCCTCTTAACTTTTACAGCATAAGTTTTCATCTCATCCACTTTTTGAAGTTCTGTTCTCATTCCATTTTTGCATGTTTTGACATTTTTGCTATTACTTTTGAGTGTTTGTAAAGACCTCAAATTTTAATTTTAATTTTATGCGCAACGTTTTTTTTAATATTTAAATCCGAATTTTATTAAATAAGATTTATTTAATATAATTATAAATAACCATTAAACCACCCACTAACCCATTCCTTATCCCCACTCTCTCCTCCACTTTGTTCTCAACTTCCTAAATTCAAATTTTCCCCATAAATCCTCTCTCTCTCTCTCGGCAGAAAACTCTCTCTCTCTCTCTCTATAAGTCTCTCTCTCTCTCTAAGCCCCTCTCTCTTTCTCTTTAGATCTCTCGTTTTCGCTCTATTCGCACGCGATCTAACGGATTTTTGTGGGTGGAAAGACGAATCGAAGTGTTTATTCACACGCGCAAGAGAAACACAGGTAAGTACTTCATTATCGTTTTTATGAAATTCATGCGTGTACGTATGTAGTGTGTTAGGTTATTAGTATAAACGGATTAATAAATCAATTTCGGACAGCCACTTCGGGGGCTGCAAAACGATAATTTTTATAGATATAAATCACGTGTTTATTGATCTAGAAACATAGAAAATTGTCTAAGGTTCGTTTTGACATCTCACGGGTCTAAAACGGACATCGGAAAAGGAAAATATGGCCGTTTTAGCGGTCGGCAATCTCGCAACAGATTCTGTCCGAAAATTCTAGCCACTTTGGGCTATCGTTTGGAAATCGAAACAAAACTAAATTGAGATCATTTCTTCAGGAAAGATGTAGATCTTAATCTTATGTACGTTCTGGAATTTTCCGGGGCTCAAACGGAGTCCCGGAGTGGGTTTTATGGCCGTTTTCGTGACAAGGGTATAAAACTGCGTGAATTACGTTAATTTGGAATTTTGAAGTAGTTACCTTGAGAACTGAATAAAGTGATAAACATGAAATAGTTAGGGTTCAGTCTTAGCTTCGCAACGGCGCAAACTAGAGTATAATCGGACCATCGGGCGATTTTATATGATTTTTTTTACAAGACTGACCTTCGTAGGTATATTTTGAGATATGCAAGTGTTGAATTATTATTATTGATAGCATGTTCTTTTATGTTTTTAGTTATTAATTGCGGAGAATTTTGCATGAAAAACGTAGTCACCCCACGTATTGCATGCAACTTAGGATTAATAATAAAAATGGAAAAATTTTAATGTGTTATGTGCCATGGCTTAGTTTAGGGGACTTAACCTGGCGAAAATTGGAGGGTACCATCCATACGGTCTAGGCCGACTGCCACCACCTGATATGTACGGGATCGAGGCTGGCGGAAAGCTCGACACGCATGATCATGGTATAGCATGTACGGGATCGAGGCTGGTTAAAAGCTCGACACGCATGGGTTGGGGGGCTGAGGACGCGGATGGTGGTACCAAAGGTGGGAGGTCTATGAGACCGTTGATTGTGGATTGACTATGTGATGGATTGGAGAATTGTTACATGCTAGATCTTGAGCCGTGCTGGTGTTGCGAGTCGAGTTAGATCTTGAGCCGTGCGGGTTCGCGACCCGTGTATGGGAATCTATCGCTTGGAACACAGCGTATGGGAATCTAAGCATGGGTGTAAGGATGGAAATGGTAATTTGAACCACGCAATAATATTAAAAGTTAGAATTAATCTAGTCATTATATACTTGCATTCATGGGGGTTTCATAAGGGATAATTAGTATATTACTGGGTTTCAATACTCATGGTACGTTGTACCCTGACCCTGAGCCAGATGTAGGAGACGATCTCGAATTTAAACCTGAACCAGAAGCAGAAATGGTGGCTACCGAAGTGGAGGAGAAAGATCCCGAGATAACGGAACCTTGGCTGTACCAGTAATCAGTCCGTCGGAAGTTCACTGAAGGTCCCCGTGTGTGGGGTTAATTTTTAGTCATGTTATTTAAATTATTCGCCACTATTACTATTTAGAAATTGAGATAATACTTTAATTGTTTTATTATGCTTTAAATTTTAAACTTGAGAAATTTCTTTTTAAATTAATATTAATTAAGTATTAAATTCTAATTGACTAATTATAGATCATTTTAAAAATTTTAAGTTAAAATAAAAAAAAAATCATTTAAATTTTCGGGTCGTTACAGTTGGTATCAGAGTTTTAGGTTCATCACCTCTTGACCTTGGGTTATTGGGTAGCATCAGATTTCGTGGGCACAACTCGGTTAGATAACGTTGTAGTTACTACTATTTTTTTTTTCTCGTAAAAAAAAAAAATTATTAATTTTCAATAAGTATTATAAAAAAAAAAATTTAAATAGGACGTTATTATTAGCATTAGCTATAGCTCGTATTGTCACGCGACGGCCCAATTCGAACGTCAACGAGGTACAAGAACTGCATCACTCACTGAGAAGATTTCACTTACTACCGCTGCGCGAGGAACAAAGATTGGTGCGACGACGGTTGAAAAGCCATACTGAGAGTACAGCCGCACTTTTCAAACGAAACAGACTAATAAGCTTATATCCATCTACTGATGAGGACCCCTCTGAGCTTGATAGTCCAAAATCTTAGGATGGTAGGACCCATCACATTTAGTAGCATGAGCATACATGAACATATTTGCATACGTGCCAGTGATAGTTTACGTGCTATATTATATTAACATGTGCATTTAATAATCTAATATTATATAAAAAAAAATTTGTCATTTACTTTGTCATCTAATTATAATATTTTAATTTAAGAATAGTATACACACGTAACGAAGCTCACTCGTGCAAACAACCGAAGGCCAACAACAACTAACATCAAAATCTCAGTACTGGATCGGGAATTACTATCAACGGAGCAACACCATCCGCCCAACAACCACAACTGCCACCTATGTCACCTTGTTATTACGGTCGATCCAACAGAAGTATTTTGCTAAACGAGTTCTACAAGAAACAACCACTGGTCTTTGTTGAAAATACCCACTCGAGAGCTGCCGGAATTTCGTTGAAACAAACCTAGAAGTTACTATACATCGTTCAAGTTCCAAACGATGGGGATCGAGTGACATTGGCTACTTATCAGCTACAAGGCGAGGTAGACTATTGGTGGAATTTAGTGAAATCCTACTACAACAACGACCAATACAATGCACTAAAACTCCATCAGAATAACAACCCTATGCCTCAACAACCGTACCAGCAGCAAACTAATCACTACGAAAAGCAACCACAACAACAATAGAGAAAGACCAGCAGTATCACTCGAGATATCAACCCAGGGCACCAATCACCTGCTTCATCTACAGGAGGGACGGACACGTCAGAAACATCTGTCCCTAATTAACCGGAGGATAAGAAGCAAATCAATAAGCGCTAGGCCCCCGCGAGGAAATTGAAATTTGCACGGACAACACCAGCAGACGGGAGATAGGATGCATGAGCTCCAAGAAAACGAAGAGAGAGAATAGGACCCAATAGGTCATACGAGGTACTCTGATACTTATATTTTTCAATATAAACCGTACTTTAGCATGCGTTTATAGCTTACCTTTCATTCTTCAGATTCGTATCGTACGTTAAAATAGGGCCACCTCAGACCACTACATCCCGAACAACCAGGACGATCGCCTCGACATTTCCAAGACGAATCGACCACCCACTTGCCAAGTTATGATCGCACTACTACCAAGTAGGAGGACAACTCAATTATTGAAAGGAAGCAATTCCTTATTAAGGGGATAGACGATACTTATCATCAGCTTGTACGACTTATATTCGCTCGACTAGTTGTCAACACTCAATTAAATCATACCTTATCATTCTTGATCACGTCACCTGTACCTCTTTATCTTCATTGAAATCTTAGGTGTATCGACCTCTTTATTCTGAATTGATCAATTGAACAATTTCGAAACATCCTTATTCACCTAACACTTACCCCTTGAAAATCACTTGAAATCTTGAATTTATCAATCTATCTTGAACTGAGCTTATTACAAATCATTTTGCATTTCGAATGCAAAATCTTTATAACACTTCCTTCATCTAGAGAATGTACTTTCGAAAAACATTTCGTTTTAAGTTCTCTCGAACAATAACTTTTCATCAGTCATTTTTATACGTGATTTCCTTCAATCTTGACACTTAACTAGACTTAGATACTTGATTTAAAACCCGTTTAACTGACACAGTTTTAGGACAATTATCTAGATTAGCTTCCATCACCTATGTTTATGATTTTTCCAAACCATTGACACGGACGAGTTCATTCTCACCGTAAGAGATCTCTTTTGAAAACTTCATATAGAACATTTTTTTTATCAATCATTGAATTCCAACTCATCGCGGCCAGCGTGAAGTCACTCTTCTTTTTCACTCCATTGACCATGAGTAAATTTAACCTCATATTCTACACGACGCTCTGAATCTCAAGTCAACTTTAAAAAAAAAATTAAAAAAAAAAGGGTCAAAGAATCTACACGAGAGCAAAAAAAAAAAAAGTTAGATGCACGCATTACAGTCAACCATCCATACCTTCGATGTTAAATTTCAGAGACGCTTCAGCCATTGTCGATGCCCTAATGGAAGTGGAAACATGTCAATATAGATTTCGTCACTAGCATATCTCGTTCCGTCAAGAAAAACGACGCTATTTGGGTCATAATGAATCGACTGACGAAGCGCTCACTTTTTAGCAGTGCAGACTTCAGATACGATGGAGTCGTATAGCCAATAATATGTCAATGAGATCATCCGTCTTCATGGAATGCTAGTATCTATTATTTTTGATAGGGACCTCAGTTCACCTCTCAGTTTTGGCAAAGCCTGCAGACGACTTTAGGAATCGATCTTTGTTTTATACTGCATATCACCCTCAGACTGACGAGCAAGCAGAGAGTACGATACAGACTTTGGAAGATATGCTTAGGGCTTGTGTGATGGATGCTGGAGGGAGTTGGGAACGACACCTACCTCTTGTGGAATTTGCCTACAATAACAGTTTTCAGGCAAGTATAGGTATGGCTCCATATGAGGCGTTATACGGGAGACCTTGTCGATCGCCGGTATGTTGGACCGATGTGGGAGAGTCTAGCTTGTTGGGACCAGATTTAGTACGAGAAACTACGGAGAAGATACAACTCATCAAGCAACGACTACTTACAGCTCAGAGTTGACAAAAGAGTTATGCAGATCGTCGAACTCGACCATTAGTCTTCAACATTGGAGACCATGTATTCTTGAAGATACAGCCGCGATGAGGAGTCATCAGATTTGGACAAAGAGGAAAGTTAGCTCCAAGGTACATCGGACCGTTTGAGGTACTTGAACGAATCGGGGAGGTAGCCTATAGGATCGCCTTGCCACCTCAGATAGCAAGGGTTCACAATGTGTTCCATGTCTCAATGCTACGGAAGTACCTGGCACGCCCTGACCATGTGCTGAACTGGAAAGAGATCACTGTCGACGAGGGGATTACCTTCGAGGAGCAAGCTGTGCGAATTGTTGATCGAATGGAGAAGACACTCAGGAGGAAGAAGCTCGTACTGGTTAAAGTTTTATGGCGCCATCAGAATTTGGAGGAGACTACCTGGGAACGTGAGGACGCCATGCGAGAAGCTCACCCTCAACTGTTTAAGTAGAGTAGATCTAGTAGAAATTTCAGGGACGAAATTTATTTAAGGGGGGTAGGATGTAAAGACCTCAAATTTTAATTTTAATTTTATGCGCAACGTTTTTTTTTAATATTTAAATCCGAATTTTATTAAATAAGATTTATTTAATATAATTATAAATAACCATTAAACCACCCACTAACCCATTCATTATCCCCACTCTCTCCTCCACTTTGTTCTCAACTTCCTAAATTCAAATTTTCCCCATAAATCTTCTCTCTCTCTCTCGGCAGAAAACTCTCTCTCTCTCTCTCTCTCTCTCTCTCTCTATAAGTCTCTCTCTCTCTAAGCCCCTCTCTCTTTCTCTTTAGATCTCTCGTTTTCGCTCTATTCGCACGCGATCTAACGGATTTTTGTGGGTGGAAAGACGAATCGAAGTGTTTATTCACACGCGCAAGAGAAACACAGGTAAGTACTTCATTATCGTTTTTATGAAATTCATGCGTGTACGTATGTAGTGTGTTAGGTTATTAGTATAAACGGATTAATAAATCAATTTCGGACAGCCACTTCGGGGGCTGCAAAACGATAATTTTTATGGATATAAATCACGTGTTTATTGATCTAGAAACATAGAAAATTGTCTAAGGTTCGTTTTGACATCTCACGGGTCTAAAACGGACATCGGAAAAGGAAAATATGGCCGTTTTAGCGGTCGGCAATCTCGCAACAGATTCTGTCCGAAAATTCCAGCCACTTTGGGCTATCGTTTGGAAATTGAAAAAAAACTAAATTGAGATCATTTCTTCAGGAAAGATGTAGATCTTAATCTTATGTACGTTCTGGAATTTTCCGGGGCTCAAACGGAGTCCCGGAGTGGGTTTTATGGCCGTTTTCGTGACAAGGGTATAAAACTGCGTGAATTACGTTAATTTGGAATTTTGAAGTAGTTACCTTGAGAACTGAATAAAGTGATAAACATGAAATAGTTAGGGTTCAGTCTTAGCTTCGCAACGGCGCAAACTAGAGTATAATCGGACCATCGGGCGATTTTATATGATTTTTTTTACAAGACTGACCTTCGTAGGTATATTTTGAGATATGCAAGTGTTGAATTATTATTATTGATAGCATGTTCTTTTATGTTTTTAGTTATTAATTGCGGAGAATTTTGCATGAAAAACGTGTTCACCCCACGTATTGCATGCAACTTAGGATTAATAATAAAAATGAAAAAATTTTAATGTGTTATGTGCCATGGCTTAGTTTAGGGGACTTAACCTGGCGAAAATTGGAGGGTACCATCCATACGGTCTAGGCCGGCTGCCACCACCTTATATGTACGGGATCGAGGCTGGCGGAAAGCTCGACACGCATGATCATGGTATAGCATGTACGGAATCGAGGCTGGTTAAAAGCTCGACACGCATGGGTTGGGGGGCTGAGGACGCGGATGGTGGTACCAAAGGTGGGAGGTCTATGAGACCGTTGATTGTGGATTGACTATGTGATGGATTGGAGAATTGTTACATGCTAGATCTTGAGCCGTGTTGGTGTTGCGAGTCGAGTTAGATCTTGAGCCGTGCGGGTTCGCGACCCGTGTATGGGAATCTATCGCTTGGAAACACAGCGTATGGGAATCTAAGCATGGGTGTAAGGATGGAAATGGTAATTTGAACCACGCAATAATATTAAATGTTAGAATTAATCTAGTCATTATATACTTGCATTCATGGGGGTTTCATAAGGGATAATTAGTATATTACTGGGTTTCAATACTCATGGTACGTTGTACCCTGACCCTGAGCCAGATGTAGGAGACGATCTCGAATTTAAACCTGAACCAGAAGCAGAAATTGTGGCTACCGAAGTGGAGGAGAAAGATCCCAAGATAACGGAACCTTGGCTGTACCAGTAATCAGTCCGTCGGAAGTTCACTGAAGGTCCCCGTGTGTGGGGTTAATTTTTAGTCATGTTATTTAAATTATTCGCCACTATTACTATTTAGAAATTGAGATAATACTTTAATTGTTTTATTATGCTTTAAATTTTAAACTTGAGAAATTTCTTTTTAAATTAATATTAATTAAGTATTAAATTCTAATTGACTAATTATAGATCATTTTAAAAATTTTAAGTTAAAATAAAAAAAAAATCATTTAAATTTTCGGGTCGTTACAGTGTTAATTTATCCTCTTATTATTTTTTTAAGTCAGAATATATAATTCCTGATTTGATAGGTTTAAAATCGTAACGCTAAATTAGGCTTTAATTATGGAATCACATATGATAATTATTTTTTACTGAATAGTGAGAATATTGGCCGGAATCTTAAATCACCAGAATGGTACTTTACTAATGGTGAGTTTTGATGCTACAGATTTCTCTAGAATCTTGAAATTAAATCACCAAAATATTAATGATTCATGAAGTTATTGATCCTATCTTTTAATTTTTTGCATGAAATCACATAAATATTATGTTCTTATATTACACATCATATATCACATAGACGCGCCACTTTTATGTTCTTGTTCATCGGAAACCGAGTGTTGCGGGTTAAGAGGAAGATTTCATCGTCAAACATAGAATATTTTTACGAAGATTGTTCGGATTACTTGGTGAGTGAAGAATATTTAATTGTCGTCCTTATTTTTGTAGTATCCATTTTGAGTTTGTGAATTTTACCATGATCTGTACTTTTGAACCTTGATGATCGTAAAAGAACAAAAAAAATTAGAGTTGCAGAAATTTACCATAATTCAGAAATTTACCATAATTTGCAAATTGTCGTTCTTTATCATAATATGGTAAATTTACCATAATCTAACCATCACATGAAATTTATCATGATTTGTAAATTGACAGATTACTTTTTTTTTGGAGTTGTAGAAATTTATCATAATCTGTAAATTTACAATAATATATACCATAATAACTAAATAGGTAAACCTATTTGGAGTCTTAAAACTGAATGCTATAGAAAGAAACTTGACAATTCAAGAAAAACCCATTTGAGAAGGCAAAACATAATAAATTTTGTATTTAGTAAGAGGGAAGAAGTGATATGGAATGCACTAAGTGCATTCGTTTTTTTTTGGGATTTAGTTCTGAAATTACTCAATTTGAAAATTAGGGTAAATTTGGTATTTTTAAAAAAATGGAACCAAAACATAATATTTAAAAGTGTATAGGATGAAAAACTACAAAAAGTTATAGACGAGACCATAAAATAAGTTCCCCCTTCTTTTTTTCCTTTCCCCATCTTTGGTAAGTAAATCAACGTAATCTGGATGCAATGAAATAATGTAATCTGTATGCATTAAAATCAGATTGCATTATTAATTTCATTTTTTCTTCTTCATCTTAAGGTTGTGCTATATATCTTGACTCTGATTCATCTTAATTCCTTGCTTAAACACTTGTGCGAAGTTTGCTTGTAAGGGGATGGCGATATCTATCACTTTAACAGCAATCTCTCTTATTTTTTTTTCGGTCCTCTTCACTCTAAGCTACCATTCGAATGCTGATTTAATTGGCGACATTTGTAAGAAAACTTTATTTCCAGATCTTTGCATGTCAACTCTACGCTCATACCCCGGTAGTAGTACTGCAGATCTCAAAGGGCTTGCTCGCATTACTTTCAACGTTACACTTATTAAAGCGACTTCCATTTTCAATCAAATAAACGAGTTACTTAAAAACACAACCGATGAATCTGTAAAGGAAGGTCTCAACATTTGCGCCTCGCAGTATGATGATGCTCTTGATGACAGTCGTGATGGCATTCGGAATGTGGGATCAAATAACATTGCAGCTGCAACAAATGCCGCTAATATTATTGATGAGGCACGGACTTGTACGGAGTCATTTGATGAACTAAAGCGTACAATGACTTTCGCGACTGAAAATGATGTTGTGAGACATCTAGGTGCAATCCTTACTGCTCTCGTATATTATCTTGGTTGATTTTGTCGTTGTACGTTATATATCCAGTTTTCTTCTTCCTTTGCAATATCCAATAAATAAACCAAATTAAATAATGGATTACCGTTGTCTTATAATTGTTAGAAGTATATTTAATTCATACCATACGAGACTTGATTGACAACTCTTGTAGCCATTCTGAGGAGCATGGTTCGAGAACACTGCCTTGAAATATTATCAAATTAAGGTGGTTTATTTTTTGGGATTTTCTGTAGAGTTGTCTTGTTTGCTGAGTCTCAAATTAAAAGGCGAGAAGAATATGAAAGAGTTAGCAAATGTTAACAAAAACTAGGTAGGCTTGTCAAAAACATGTGCTGGGCTATATATGCTATGGCACAAGTGGGTGCACGCATAGGAAGGTGAAACCATACCTATGCGCTTGGCACTAGGTAGCACGCCTGGCGTCTGACTATATATGTTCAATTTGTCAAGTCCAAATTGTAATGAATGGGAGGCTTGATATTCGAATCAACACGATCAAACGATTGAGTAAACGACTATTTGGTTGCGGTGAAGAAATGATTGCTAAAAATAATTTCTAATTGTTAGAAATAGTTCAAAGTTTGAAGGGTCATGAACTGTTCCCAATTGATCTTCTTATGAATTTGATGTTGAACATTCATTTCACTCTCTTCCTATAAGGAAGTTTTTTTTTTTGCTAAGTCTTCCTATAAGGAAGTTCATAATTATTTTTTTTAATACTTTTTGGGTTCTATTCTCTGCAAAAATAAAACTCCAAAACTTAATTGGACTCGTGCATCAAAATGTATTTGTGGTAAGTTTTCATTGTGCATATGCAAATTAACACAGTAGGAAATCTCGGCTATGATTTTTGTTGTGAGTAATAAAGAGATGAGAGGGAAATAGATATTGATTCATGGGGTAAGAAAGATTTCATGGCCCTATGAGACCTTGGAAAATCCCCCCTCCCCCCATCATTTGATTAGTTTATCCACAGGTCGTTTGGTTTTCCAAGTATTATTTATTCTTCAAAGATTATCCAACTACGTACAAATATCATTAATCTATTAAGTAGATTGGTTTTCCATATATTCTATTCAACTATAAACCCCATTGATTTTGTTTGGATTCAGTACTGGATGTATAGTGGAATACTAGAGAAGTGATATCAAATCACAAATTTACATTAAATCGGGAAAATAGGGAATTTCAGCAGGAATCCATGAGTCCCCCTGGATGAAATTTCTGACAGTATACTTATTTGCTTCACTGGAGCTATTGATCACTCTTGCCCAAGGCACCCTACCAGCTGTATTAGCTCCCGGTCCTCTGTTTGCATACTCAGCATAGTCAACTTTATCCAAAGTAATGGGGTCTCGGCCCTCCCACTCTAGCCAGCCCTTGGGGTTGATCAGATCATCAAGAAAACTTTCCATTATGATCGTTGTTGAGTAAATACCCCATGGCCTCCCCAAAAAGGTTGTCAACTTTGGACCCTGCTGACGTAGATCCTCTGCAGCTATTATTGTACTGTTGTGAATGATTATACCAGTTTTATCAGTTGGGGTCTCTCGCTTTTGTGCAGTTATTGTATTCTTTTTACTTCCAAGAGGTTTGAGTGCGTAGATTATACAGTTTTGAAACACTACAGATGAATCTCCAAAGATGAAATCTACAGTTCCATAGATTTCGCACTCTCTGAAAAATTGATATTGTTTTTTGGTGTAAAGGGTATCTTGATGCCCTCGGAACCGGCATCTGTAGAAGGCTGAATGGTTTGCTTCAACTCTTAATGCTACAGCTCGGTTTTCTGGTCCGGCTGTGTTTTCGAAAGTAATATCGCACGCAACAAATCCTGGACCTCCTATTCCTGTGGGGGAACAAAAATATTTGTATCTTGAAAATATAAAATATCAGAGAATTGCTTCAACATACATTTATGTATCATGAGGACTAGCAGGAATATGCGATTAACATCTAATCTTTTAGTACGATTGTTCAAACAGTTTTTGTATTTTCGATAGTGGCAATTAGCACTCTGATCGTACAAACATTGACCTCCATGCATTGAACAACCAGATATTTCTATTAATTTGCAGGTTTAACTGCGCGAATAGGGTATTATTTGCATACCCACTCACTGTTGTGCATTTTCAATGTGTAGTGTGCATGAAATGTAACCTATAAAATCCCATTGTTTCTTTTAATTTTAATGAAGCCATCTTTGTTACTATAATGTTCATCCTTTTAACTTGGATTCAGCTCAATTCCTGTAAAGCTGGTTCTAGAGATCTATGTCCAAACACCGCAAGAACGTCAACCCATAGCAGCGGCAAAAAAATGCTGCTAAAATATCAAAAATCGTTGAGACCTCGTGAGTTTATACCACCTTTTGTCAGAAACATTAGGAGATCCTCGTTGGAGAAGGCCTATAGCACAGCGCTTTTGCATTTTGATTAATTTAGTATGCAACTGGTAACTGTATATTATTTTCATGCGATTCCAAACTTAAATTAAACGAGCCAATTGCTTTTCTTCACCTAATAACGCACTGACTAACCTGCTGTTGCCGTTCGATAGGTAGTGGAATTTCCAATTCCAGCGTAGCTTTTATTGCCTGATATGATCGTTTTGTCCATCCCATCTCCAACAAGTGTGAGGTTTGGCTTGCGTTTAAGCACAGTTATGTACTCATTATAGAAGCCCTCGCCAATGTATATTTTGTATCTCGTTGGACTGAAGTTTGGAGCATGATCTATCGCCTCTTGAATTGTGGAGAAGTTTCCTGAGCCATCTTTTGTCACAGTAACATCTTTGTCCATGATCTGGCATTGTGTACTCAAGCTAACAGTCATCAACATGAGGATTGCAAATAGCTTTGCATGCCACCTGCAAAATATAAGGCTATATTACAAGGCATGACAATGGCATTTTTAGATAATCCTTCAGGGATGGTTTTTTTCCCTTTGTTTTTGTTAAAAATGGGTACCGTTTGGTTAAATAAGCATATTTCCATTCTCTATCTAACAGAAATAATTTTTAATTCGTTCAAAGAACCATAATATAATAAGGCTATTGCATTGGTTACTTTAATTTACGAAAATTATTTTGATCTGTTTGGTCTTAAGTTAGAAAGAATGGTGGTCAAACACTTGACATGAAAGTTTATGTACCGTCAAGTGATTAGATTATTAAATTTATTTTTTGATTTTTGCTTTTCGAAATGAAGACAAAAATATAAACAGAAAAACAAATGAACCTTGCAGGAAAGAAGATAGAAGGCAGAAGGCTCATGGAGGCAACACTAGCAAATGATGGCGGAGCCCTTGCAAGACGTAAACTGTCCGGTGCTTCTCCAAGATTCATTTTATCCCTTTGGTATGCCTCTCTCGAGTTGTGCTTACTAGCCCTCCTAAGCACATAATCTCTAGCAAGAAGTCTGTGTGCATATGCTTGTGAATGAGTGCCAAATTTATAGCAATTAACAAGTCTATATTCCAAGCTAGCCTCATATCCAGTCATCTTGATACTTGCGTTGTAACAACCATGAAGCCATTATTTCATACATTAGGTACCTATTTTGCAGAAATTATGAATGTGCAAGCTGGTATTACTATTTCCTCATATACTTTGAAAGAACAAGTTCCTTGCATTTTTTCAAAATATGTTAGGGGTAGCTTTCCATCTTAGTTTCATTATTGACTAGGCATTGCCTTGATAACTCTTCTTAGTAGCTTTCCCTCACACTCTTTCTGATGTATTCACTTATTTCATAGTTGCAATCAAGATGAAAAGGATATCGTGCCCACAACCCCTCTTTACTAGAAACCAATAATATGCATGTATTATTATTTTCACTCTCAAGACACTATCATGGTTATTTTATGTTTGTTCTTATAATAAAAATAGAAGATTCTAACTTTTAAATTAAATTTCCGAAAGGATTAATATAGGAACAATTTCAAAAGCTAGAAACAAAAAATGCCTAGCATCACAAAGCCTGTGTATGCATAAATGTTGCTAAACTTAACTATGAGAAGGATGTATTACCTTCTCTCTCTCTCTCTCTCTCACACACACACACACACACACACACATGCATGCATGATGAATTATTTGGTTCAACAAGTTGTCTATTTACTTGTATATATACTGAATGAGAAGTTAGACAATAACAACTCTATGGAGGTATAACCTTATGTTGGTGCAAAATTTGGAATCTTCGCAATATGAACAGTATGATGAACTTGTTTCGAGGCGCGTTACGACGCCGCTTTCCGAAAAACAGTATTCGCCCCCACCAATTGGTGTGCACCGGTTACAGCGAATATGTTTCAAAAATACAACGAAATCCGGTCGAAAGATCTTCTGTCTGTATCCGCACAAACGAAAGACAGACAGAATACCGAATCAAAATTAAAAACAAACGAACCAAAGTACTGTTAAATTCGTTTCTGCAGAATAACGAATTAACAACACAAGAAAGACGACTTTTGGAGTGAGAGAGTTTTCTGGTCTATTCAGTCTGTAAATGGCTATGATCTGTGCTTTATTTATAGACCTAGAGGCATCCAATCGCGTAGGGTTGTACCTGCTCGCGAATGGACACGCCTGCACCCAATCAGTTCACCCGAACGGGTACGAACTATGGGTCACGTCCAATCCAACGGGCGAACCCCGTGTGACTCAACCGCCACACGTACGCAACGTGTGTGACACGTCAGCGCTACCTTACTGCCAAGTCGCAATAAGAAAGGGCGCCAACTAGGCGCGCAAAGTGCGCCATCAAAGCGCCACACAACCCACTGTCACGCTCACGCACGCGCGCGGGTGTGGGTGCATGTGCGAAGCACATTGGCTTTGCCGGTTTAAGGTGCGGAGCACCTATGAACCAAGCCACTTTAAAGCTAAGCTATTAAAGTGAACTTGATAGGTGTGCTCCCTTATATAAACCATTAAACTTTTTTCCACCTAAGCAATATGGGAAAAACTTCTACACTCTAAAATAAACTTCCTCAAGCACAACGAAATTTTAATAAAACACCCAATTAAAAACTCATTTTATTTTGACAATTTCAACAATCCCCCACCATTTTCAAAATAAAGAAGAAGCCTTGTTTCCTTTGAAAAGATTTGTGCATCAATGAAGGTGTCTTACGAATTTAACCATTTATCTAGTGAAAACGCATCAAAATTAGTCGGAAAGCATAGTAGACTTGGCTTTTAACTAGCAATCATATAATGACCAACCGGACACATTTCGCGCACGCATCTTACCTGAATTAGGTATTCAAATTTGCTGACACGTGGATTGGCCGTGTGTTTGAATCTTAATTTCATGAGCGCTCTATATGTAGTTCTTGCCCGTGAACCAATAGAAGGCAGCACCACCTTCAATATTGTAGGAGATTAATAGTTATGGATTTGTACTTATAAATATATTTTGATATGTATATATAACATAGGAAACACATAAAAAAACATACAGCTCTCAAATTGTTGAGACAATTTTGCGCCATATCATTTATTCAACAGTTAAAAGTTCAAACGTCTCAAGTGTAATGAAATTTTATAGGGTTATTTTATACAAGATTTTACTTTGACTGTATGTAAACAATCCGGTAGTGAACAGTGAGATTGATTTCCTAAGAATTAGTAAAGGTGTTAGTAAGATGGCTCAAATATTCTCAACTACCGTGGAAAAATAAAAAATAAGCTTAATTTGAATTGTAAGATGGAATGGCGCGGCACCTGTCGAGAAAATAGGACAATGAAGGTTGCTTACATTGTTAGTAGCCAGGTTGGAGCTAGTAGAGGTTAAGTGGGTTCTTGACTCCACTTAATTTTTAAATTTTTTTATTATTCTTAAAGAGTTAAAAATTAATTAGCAAATTTGACCCTATTAAAATTATTATATTACCTCAACTATTTCACCTAGGGTATAATTTTCCCAAATCTTTCACGTTGTTATGAAACTATACTAAGCATTTCATCCAAATAAAAAAAAAAGGTATATTTTAACTATGTAGATTGTGAAAAAAAATACTTTGCATTTGAATAAGAATTAATTGATAAATAATATTTCGCGCGTCTATAATTATAGAGATGCCTTAGTTTTTTAGGTAACGAATGATTATTTTCTATGTCTTCCATTAAATTAGAAAAGTCATCAAGTGTTATTTTAAATTAATATGTAGATAAGACTTCACTATTTATCTCTTAAGTGTCATGATTTTAGTTAGCATCACTACAAGAAAATGCACAATCGCCCACTACACATTTAGTTGCCCTTTGTCGCAATTTTGGTCGCCAAATGTTTTCCGCGACTAAATAGTTTAGTTGCCAAATCGAGGTCGGGAAATATTTTTTGCGACCACCCATGTCTAAAGATGCCAAAAACTTCAAAAATGCCAACGAATTATGTGGTCAGTAATGAGTTTGGAACTGAAAAGAACGTTCGGCAATTAATGAAGATATTTAGTCGCCAAAAAAAGAAGCGATATCGACCAATATTTTGGTCGCTGCTGTATTCTTTGACTAAAAATTAAATGGTGTAGTCCTTTTGGTCGCCATTGTCCATTTTCAGTGACAAAACATTATTTAGTTGGGAAATGTAATCGCCAAATGTGTTTACTCTTGTAGTGACATTTTGACGCTACTAACTATAATGAGTAAATACTAGGAATACAGATGTTTGGGACCCATTCAGACATAGATGTGTTCGGAACCATTAGATGCACGTGCAGTCCTCAATAATTTGTGGGCCCCACATGCATCTGATGATTCTGAACACATTTGTTTTCGGAATATCTATGTTCCTAGACTTTTTCAACTACAATTTCTGACTCCGCCCCTATAAGTAGCAATTCAGATTTAGAGGAAGTGATACAAGTTAGGGATGGGCAGGCAACAAGGTTTTGGCAACTGTGGTGAGGAGTGGAAGTGGCGATACAGTTGGCTCACAATCCAATCTCTCAACAATTTTTTTTATTATGTACTCTTTTTCAACCAACACACTTGTTTAGGAATTACATCCTTCAATTTATTGAACATGATTTCCATGTTTCTCTACCCAAAAAATATGTTTCTCCTTAAATCCAGAAAGAGTTTTGTATTTGTTTTTCTCATATTTTTTGGTAGAGAAACGTAGCAGATAGACAGGACTCAAACTCCATAAGGTCAGGGATTCAACTCTAATTCAGACAAAGAGTTTTGTATACATACATACATACATACATACATATATATATATATATGTATTTTTTTTTTTTGTAGACAAACGTGACAGAGAGAGGGAGGAAATAGAAATCAATTTCTATAAACTCAGGGATTTAATTCTTAATCAGGGTGCTGGTTCGAAGAGAGGACAAATCAGAGATGATCTTGAGAGATTTGATTGCCTCATATTAATGACTCTACCAACTCTAGCAATTTTGACTCCAACGAAACCAAATCTGTATTGAAGACCAAATTTCACTTAATACTGCAATTGAAGTCCGTATCTTGATTTCTATGAATTGATAGGCACAATCCATAAGAAGATGTGAGAAATCGTTAACCCTTATGCATTGATTAACTTACTACAAATGTATAAAAGCGATGGAAGAAATCTTGATTTTATATTTCCAAAATTTATAGATAATGAGTCAAATGTAAGAGGGATTGGATAATTAAGACTTATTTGACCTTGATTATGTATTTAATTTCATTTAAAATTGATGATTAACATAATCTGGATGCACTTAAAACATATTACCTTATTAATTTCATTTGCTCCTCTTGATCTTAAGGTTGTGCTATATATCTTTACTAATTCATCTCAATACTTAGCTTAAACACTCTGCGACGTTTGGTTGTAAAGCAATGGGGATGTCTATCACCACAACAGGAATGTCTATTGTTTTTTTTTCAGTTCTCTTCACTCTAAGCTACCATTCGAATGCTGATTTAATTGGCGACATATGTAAGAAAACTTTATTTCCAGATCTTTGCATTTCAACTCTACGCCCATATCCTGGTAGTAGTACTGCAGATCTCAAAGGGCTTGCTCGCATTACGTTCAACGTTACACTTTTTAAAGCGACTTCTATTTCCAACCAAATAAACGAGTTACTTAAAAACGCAACCGATGAATCTGTAAAGCAAGGTCTCATCGTTTGCGCCTCACAGTATGAGTATGCTATTGATGACAGTCGTATGGGCATGGAAAATGTGGGATCAAATAACTTTGAAGCTGCAGGAAATGCCGGTGCTATTATTGATGAGGCTCGGACTTGTCAGGAGACATTTGATGAAGTAAAGCGTACATTGACTTTTGCGGCTGAAAATGAGGTCGTGAGACATTTAGGTGGAGTCCTTTGTACTATTGTAGCTTCTCTTGGTTGATTTTCCAGTCGGTATCCAGTTTTCTTCTTCCTATGCAATAACAATAAATAAAAGAAAATAAAGGATCACCGTTGATTTTTATCCGATTGCTCTTTCCCAATAACCAAAATACATAACAACTCTTATGATTGTTAGAAGTCCCTTTAATTCATACCGTATGAAAGTTCAGTGATAACTCTTGTAGCCATTTTGAGGAGCATGCATGGTTAGACTATATTGCGATGAAATATTATCAAAACGGTTTATTTTTTTCTCTGGAGATTTTCTATAAAGTTGTCTTGTTTGTTGAGTCCCGCATTAAAAGGTGATAGGAATAAGAAATAGTTAATAAATGTCAACATGGGTAGGCTTGTCAAAAACATGGGTAGGCCAGGCTATGCTATGGTGCAAGTGGGTGCACCCATAGGAGGGGTGAAACCATCCCTACGCGCCTGGCACAAAGTGTCACTTTGTGGTGCAGTTGGCACTTAGTAGCAAGCGTAGCGTTTAATTAAATCTGTTCATTTTTTCAAGTCTTAATTATAATGAATAGGACGCTTGATATTCGAATCAGCATAATCAGACGATCGAGATTAAATGACTAGTTGGTGGCGGCGAAAAAATGATTGTTAAAAACAGTTTTCTACGGTTGAAAACAGTTTGAAGGGTTGTGACTCTACCTCTTGCAATTTACATATTCTCCCAATCGATCTTCTCTACAAGGAAGTTCATACTTACTTCTTTATTCTTTTTTGGGTTCGATTTTCTGCAAAAATAAATTTCCATAACGTAGTCAGACTTGTGCATCAAAAGGTATTTTGGGTTAGTTTTCATTGTGCAGACGCAGATTAACACACAATAGGAAGGCTCAGCTTCAATTTATCCTTGGAGACAATTTCCCATAACGTATTGCATACCGAATTGGTGGGAACAAATAAGGTATTGAGGACAACAATTATGTGCCTTGATGCAGCCATTTGGGGAATTTTTGGATGTCTACCAAACTTTTTTCAACATATTGTCATTATCCATTTGATGTATATGGAGATGTAATAATTCTATTATTTTGACTTAAAACACATTGACGTCATGTCCTTGCATCAAGGGAGTAACGTACTGGTTTTGCGATTGAAGCTATAATTTTTGGTGTGAGCAATAAAGAGATAAGAGGGAGATAATTGATTCATGGAGCGAGGGAGATAGATTCCATGGCCCTCCTTGACCTATCCGCTGCAATCTGCATTGTTCAGCAAGTATAAATTCCGTTAATTTTATTCGGCAACTGTATTTATATACTGGAATACAGGGAAGTGATATCAAACCACACGTTTACATTAACCCTGGAAAATATGGAATTTCTGCAGGAATCCATGTGTCTCCCTGGATGAAATTTGTGACAGTATACTTATTTGCTTCACTGGAGCTATTGATCAGTCTTGCCCAAGGCACCCTACCAGCTGTATTAGCTCCCGGCCCTCTGTTCGCATACTCAGCATAGTCCACTTTATCCACACTACTGGGATCTCGGCCCTCCCACTCCAGCCAGCCCTTGGGGTTGATCAGATCATCAAGAAAACTTTCCATTATGATCGTTCTTGAGTAAATACCCCATGGCCTCCCTAAAAAGGTTGTCAACTTTGAACTCTGTTGGCGTAGATCCTCTGCAGCTGTTATTGTACAGTTATGAATGATTATACCGCTATTGTCATTTGGGTTCTCTCTCTTTTGCGCAGTTATTGTATTCTTTTTACTTCCAAGATGTTTGACTGCGTAGATTATACAATTTTGGAAAATTGCAGATAAATCTCCAAAGATAAAATCTACAGTGCCATAGATTTAGCACTCTCTGAAAAATAGATATTGTTTTTTGGCGTAGAGAGTATCTTGATGCCCTTGGAATCGGCATCTGTAGAAGGCACAATGATCTGCTTCAACTCTTAACGCTACAGCCCCATTTTCTGGTCCGGCTGTATTTTCGAAAGTAATATCGGAAGTGACAAATCTTGAACCTTCTATTCTTGTAGGTGAAGAGAAAAATTAGTATCTTAGTGAAGTATAAAGATCAATAATACTAGACATTTTCTTCAGCATACGTGTACTACTTGAATGTATCACAAGGAGAAGCAGGATTGTAGAAGCCATCTGCGGTTAACATCTCATCTTATGGTATGATTGTTCAATCAGTTTTTATATTTTTGGTAGTGACAAACACTCTGATTGTGCAAACATTGACTCCCGTGCACTAAACAACCAGATCTTTCTATTAATTTGAAAATTTAATCACTGACCACGGATCAACATATTTTAAGTGACAGAATAGGGTGTTACTAATATACATACCCACTTGCTTTCGTGCATTTTTAATGTGTAGTGTGCATGAACTGTAACCTATAAAATCTGATTGTGTGACATGTTATAGGTGCAAGGTTATTTTTTCTAATTTTAATGAAGCCATCTTTGTTATTTGTAATGTTGATCTTTTAACTTGAATTTCAGCTCAAATCATATAAAGCTGGTTTCTAGCATGGCCAAAATGCTGCTAAAAATATCAAAAGCTGTTGCTTTAGACCTTGTGAGTTTACACCAGCCCTTCTCAGAAACGTTGGGAGATCCCTGTCGGGGAAAGCCTATAGCAGCGCTTCTGCATTTTGAATTTTGTATGCAGCTGGTAACTAACTGTATATTATTTTCATGCGACTCCATACTTCAATTGAATGAACCAATTGATTTTCTTCACCTAATAATGCACTGACTGACCTACTGTTGCCATTTGATAGGTACTGGAGGGTCCAACTCTATCAAGGCTCTTGTTGCCTGATATGATCGTCTTGTCCATCCCAACTCCAACAAGCGTGAGGTTTGGCTTGCGTATAAGGACAATTATGTACTCATTATATATACCCTGGCTGATGTATATTTTGTATCTTGTTGGATTGAAGTTTGGAGCATGATCTATCGCCTCTTGAATTGTGGAGAAGTTTCCTGAGCCATCTTTGGCCACAGTAACATCTATGTCCATGATCTGGCATTGTGTACTCGAGCTAATAGTCACCAACATGAGGATTGCAAATAGGTTTGCATGCCACCTGCGAAATGTAAGACTATATTACAACCAGGGCCGACCCTGAGTTTTCAGGGGCCCTAGGCGAAATTTAAAAAAAGGGTCCCTTTATATTTTCTAAACATGAAAAGAAATTACAATAATTTTGAAAACGACATCACAAAAAATACTTTGTATTGTAGATCACAAAAATACAAGTTTAAAATTTTAAATACATTTCATTACTAGAAGTCAATTATATCATTTGAACATTACTCTTCTTGTATTTATAGAAGCAAAAGTATCAATTGGACTTGTATAATCTAGCTCATCTACCAAATCATTTTCTATATATAACATGGATAACCCATTTAACTTTTCTTGTAACATGGTTGATCGAAGGTAAGATTTATTTAAGAGAGCTCAAATTCTACTAAAATTCATTGAAATTCTAATTCTTCAAATATTCAATAAATCTCAAAAGTTCTAATTTATTTAATAAATAATGAAATAACTTATACTGTTAAACAACATAGAAGGTTAAGAAAATCTCATTTAGCAACTAATATGTAATATGTATTTGTATACATAAATTTTTTAACTGATTTGCATCTATATATGTGATATGTAATAAATTATACACACAATCAAAAGCCCTAATTTCTTCAATCAAAACTCTTAATTTTTTTTAACTTTTTGCTCCTCTCGTTAAGACAAATTAAGAAGGTAAAAAATAAATAACCGAAAACTTAATTAAAAATATTAGAAAACCATGAAAAGATTATAAAAATTTAACTTTTTAAGACATTAGACTTGCCGAAGTAAAGAATTTATTTCCTTAATCTTCTTTTATTCTTATTTCCTTAACTATTAATCACAGAATTGGGCTTGTAACTTTTGGGCCTTAAGAATAATTGTTTGGACTACCAAATAAATTAGGTATAAATGGACAGTTTATTGGGCCATGAACTTAAAAAAATTAGATTTTTCCAATCCTACTCAAGTCAATACCTAATTTTTAGTGGGGAGCCCTATATTTTGGTTGATTTTGGAGGGCCAATGACCTCTTGGGCCTTGCCCTAGGGCCGGGCCTGAATTTACAAGGCATGATAATAGCATTTTTAGATATTCCTTCAAACCTGGTTTAGTCACTGTTTATGTGGATGATTTGGTTTTTTCCTTTCTTTCTTAAGTTAAAAAGAATGGTGGTCAAACACTCTGACCTGAAAGTTCATATGCTGTCAAGTGGTTAGATTGTTAAAAAAAATATTAAATTTTTTTTAAAAAATGAAAGAAAAAAATAAACAGGAATGCAAAATAAACCTTGCATGAAAGAGAAGAGAAGGCAAAAGGCTCATGGAGGCAACACTAGCAAATGATGGCGGAGCCCTTGCAACACCTAGACTGTCCGATGCTACTCCAAGATTCATTTTATCCCTTTGGAATGCCTCTCTCGAGCTGTGTGCATATGCATGTGGATGAGTGCCAAATTTATAGTAATCTCATATCCAGTCATCTTATTGATATTTGCTTTGCAACAACCATGAAGCCATTATTCCATATTTTGTTACCTATTTTGCAGAAGTTATCAATGTGCAAGCTGGTATTACTATTTCCTGATATACTTTGAAAGAACAAGTTCCTTGCATTTTTCCAAAATATGTTAGTGGTAGCTTTCCCTCTTAGCTTCATTATCGAATAGGTTTTGCCTCAATTGCTTTCTTTTTAGTGTCTCATCCCTATCTTTCTTGGCTCTACCCCTCTCTCACACTTGTGTTCACACATAGTATGAAGTTGGCTTCGTGCAATCAAATAGGCCTAATCTCAATTTGTGATGTATTCACCTATTTTGTAGTTGAAACAGGATGTTGCATCCACAACCACTCTTTAGTAGAAACCAATATGCATGTATCATTATTTCTCATAATCTAGCAGAAGTGATGTACCAAATACCTTTTAAGATTTCACTAACAACCATTCACAGGTAGAAGATTTCACTAACAACCATTCACAAATAGGCCTACTGTTATGGTTGTTTTTATTGTTTTGTTCTTATACTAATAATAGAAGATTCTAATCTTTAAATTAAATTTTTGAGAGAATCAACATATGCAAATTAGTATTTATTATTTGTTAGGTAAATTGAGTGTATATTAACCAAAAAACTAGAAGATATACAATGAGGCTCAATTGACTCCATTTTTTGTGAGAGCTCAAATATGCAAATTATCAGACCATCGATCCTCTTTTTTTTTTCACATAAATCCTCTTTCAAGAGCAGTATGAAATTGCTAGACCTTAACAATGCATATATGCAACAAAAAGAGCTATCCATTTTCTTCGGTTTGACAGTATTTTTTTTACAAGAAAAAGAATAGCATCCCTCTTTTTATATAATTTGCCTGCTGAGATGAATATATACAATATGCAAATTCATAATGCACTCTATTTGGATCAAATGTGAGCTATTTTGGGGGCCAAACCCAGACATCAGCAGCCGAGGGGCTACGGTGATGTAGGTAGCTTGCAATTTGCAGAGATCATCAGTGTTCAAGGTGTGCAAGTAATACTATTTCCTCATATTTTGAAGGATCAAGTCCCCTTCAATTTCCCAAAACATGTTAGTGGTAGATTTTCTTCCCAATTTCCTTATTGAATAGGTATTTTGGATAAACATATTGAATAGGTATTGCTTCAATAGCTTTCTTTTTTAGTGGTTCATCTCTATTTTTCTTGACTCTAGCCTTCCCTCACACTTGTGTCAAGTTGGCTTTCTGCAATCAAATAGGTCTAATCCCACTCTTTGTCATGTATTTACCTATTTCCTAGATGCACTATTGTTTGTCCACGCCTATGATTTACATGGAGCAAATTGTAATTGCTTCTTCGGTCAGCTGAGGATAAGGATTTCACTGCTAGATTGTTGAGTGGTGACTCTTAAGATGAAAGGGATGTAGCGCCCACAGTCTCTCTTTTGTGGAAACCAATATGCATGTATAATTATTTCCTCATAATCTAAGAGAAGTTATGCATCAAATACCTTCTACGATTTCACTTTCAAGGTTATTCAACCATTCACAAGGAGGTGCTCTTTATTTTTTTAAAAGGCGAAGAAGAATATTATATATAAAGAAGATTACAACCTATAGCAACCCATGCGGAGTTGGAAAGATTCCAATCCCAGTAGGGAAGAAGAAAAGGGACTAATTACAATGGAAGGCCAAATCCTGACCTACCTAGTTATGGCCACTAAAAGTGGCTCCCCACTACTCTGTTCACTAGTGACGAAGAGCACCCTTCCCTCAATGCACAAAGCGCCCACATTCAATAATACCTTTGATTTTGTTCTTATGCTAGTAATAGAAGATTCCAATCTTTAAATTAAATTTCTAAGAGGATCAGCATATCCCAAATTAGTATTTATTATTTGTTGGGTAAGTTAAGTGTATATTAACCACAAAATGTAAAAGATATGCAACGAGGCTCAATAGACTCCCCAACGAGAAAATAATAGACGAATAATAGGGAATGCTTGGCAAGGAATACCAGGCAAATCACATCAAGGCAGAACCAGGTCATGTAGAAGTTAAGGAATCAAAAACCACGTTTTGGTCTTTGCGGCGACTAATAAGAATTTACAGAGGAAATTAACCATCCTTCATTTCGTTATCTCTGTATTGCTTCCTATCAAATTACATACTACCAATAGAACATTTGAATAGAAACAAGAGATTTTCTGAGTTCGCGTTTTGGTCCGACTAAATACGAGTGGCCCGCCGACTTCTTCATGCAAAAGATTAATTACTATTTCTTAGAACAATTACATTAACAACGATACGAATATTTTGGGAACATAGGAACTTTGGGTATGTGTTATGGTGACTTTTAATATCTCCAATTGGCTACGGAGATGACCAGGAAACTTGGGGTCCGAGAGCCTTACCCAAATTCGGCTGTTGACTCACTGAAGTTATGATTTTTCGTCTCTTATCCCTCTGTTTTATCAAACGATAGGAACTTCATTAGTTATCTTTACGAGTCTCACATGTACATAAATTGAAATTTAAAACTTCGGCCATAGTTTACCTCATAAAACCTTCAATTTTTGTTTTCTCACTCTTTAGTAATGGAAAACTCCTCCGAATTTTGCCATAGTTTGCCCCAGTCTGCTCTGGTTTTAGAAGAAAGATTTTGTTTTGCTACCCAAACCAAGAAAAAAACAGAATACAACAACCCAACTTGCGTAAAACCATCTAAACTGACCAAACAGAGCAAAGGCAGATGCAGCAGAGACTCTGAATAAAAGATGAGTTCTTGAGCCAAAAAAAAAATTCTTGATTAGGATTTTCATATTTTTTGGTAGAGAAATTCTCATGTGATAGAGAAAAAGCTCAAACTCCATAAAGTCAGGGGAGATTTAACTCATAATAGAGCGATAGGTTTTATAATTTTTTTGTGGCAGAGAGGAAGGAAACATAAATCAAATTCTATAAACTCAGGATTTTGATTCTTAATGTGTTGGTTGGAGGAGAGTAAAAAATAAGAGATGATCTTGAGATTGATTGGTTCATATCAATGACTCTACCAACTTTAGCAATTTTGACTCTAGCAAAATTGAATCCGTATTGAAGATTATATCTCACCAAATACTACGATTAAAGACCGTATCTTGATTTTTATGAAATGATAGGTGCATTCCATCCCATAAAAAGATTTAAGGAAATGTTAACCCTTTATGCATTCATTAACTTACTACAAATGTATAAAGCAATGGAAGAAACCTTGATTTTACCAATTGTATGTTGAAACGGATTATTAATTCTTATTTGACCTTGATTACGCATTTAAATTTCATTTGAACTTGTTCGTGCCAACCAAATGGACTAGACAAAGTTGGTTAGTATTTCTGCTGACAAATTGTAAAACAAAAAATGCTACATTGTTCACATTTTTTGGCTTAGGAAAGGTACAGTGAAATATTTCTGATGAAGTCACCAATTGGGGTCCTAAGCCTTTCAGAACCTTTGATTTTTGGCTTTCTAATCCTGAATGCATGGAATTAGCAGAAAAGGCTTGGAAGGGTTGCGTGGTTCAGGGATGGGCTGGTTATAAATTGGCATGCAAGCTTATGGCCATGAAGCAAAGTCTTAAAGAATGGTGCAAATCTAATGTGGGCGACATACCAACAAAACTTAAGTTGGCTGAAGAAAGAGTTCACAATCTGGAATTATCAGGGGAATCTGGGGATTTAGATGAGCAGGGTAGGCAGGAACTCCACACAGCTCGAGTCAATCTTATGCACATTTCAGGCCAGGCCGAAATCTACTGGAGGCAGAGGTCCAGAATTTTATGGCTTGAGGCAGGAGATAGGAATACCAAGTTCTTTCAATTATCGGCCAATTATCGGTACAGAAAGAATTTCATGGCTATAATAAATTATAAGGGGACTATCCTTGACTCTCCTATCCTCATTAAAGAAGCTGCGGTGGAGTTTTTCTCCTCCAAGTTCCAGGAACCTATTTCCAACCGGCCTAAGCTATTAGGCCCTTTCCCCCATAGGCTCTCTCCAGCAGATGCAGCTAACTTGGAGAAGGACTTCTCTCCAGAAGAGATAGTAGCTGCCTTACACTCATGTCATAGCTCAAAAGCGCCGGGTCCAGACGGTTTTAACTTCAAATTTGTCAAAGAAGCTTGGAAGTTTATGAAGGAGGAGGTCCAGGTTTTCTTTAATGAGTTTCACAGGTATGGGAAGGTCTTAAGCTCCCTTAATTCTACTTTTATTGCCCTTATTCCTAAAACTCCAGGGGCTTCCCAATTCCAGAATTTCCGCCCTATTAGTCTCATAGGATGCATTTACAAGCTCCTAGCCAAAGTCCTTGCAAATAGGATAAAAGTGGTCCTGCCTAACATAATCAGTGAAACCCAATCAGCTTTTACGGGTGGAAGGCAAATAGTGGATGCTATCCTTATGGCTAACGAGGTTATTCATTGGTGGAGATCATCTCGTAAGTCAGGAATTATTCTTAAATTGGATTTTGAAAAAGCCTTCGATTGTGTCAATTGGGAATTCTTACTTTCTATGTTAGATAACTTGGGCTTCAATCTAGGGATGGCAATTTGAACCGAACCGATGGTTATCCGAACCGAACCGCTTAATTTTCCCCGAACCGTAACCGTTTTTTTCCCCGTGGGTATGGATATGGTAGGAACAAACAAATACCCGTTCGGGTTCGGTTCGGTTATGGTTAGAAGAATAACCGAACTGTTACCCGAACCGAACCGAACCCGAACCGAACCGAAATTAAACGACGTCGTTTTATATATATATATATATATATATATATATATATATATATATATATATATATATATTATATTAATTATTTTATAACCCCAGGTCCTATATATATATATATATATATATATTATATTATATTAATTATTTTATAACCCCATTCGGGTACCCGTTCGGTTCGGGGAATACCCGAACCCCGTTTGGTTCGGTTATGGAGCACCCCCTCTTCCTCCATTCGGGTATCGGGGCGGGTTCGGTTCGGGTATTCCATTCGGGTATCGGGGCGGTTATCCGGATAACCGCCCCGAACCGCCCCGTTGCCATCCCTACTTCAATCCCAAATGGATTTCCTGGATCTCAGGATGTATCTCATCCTCTTCAGTCTCAGTACTCATAAACGGTTCCCCCTCAAAATTTTTTAAACCCGCCAGAGGCTTAAGACAGGGAGACCCTCTCTCTCCATTCCTGTTCAACATAGTGGTGGAAGCCTTGAATATCCTATTTATGAGGGCTAAGCAAGCGGGCTTAATCAGAGGAGTGATGGTGGGCCGAAATGGTGTAACACTGACTCACATGCAATTCGCAGACGATACACTTATCTTTGCTAATGATGATGAGGAGGAATTGAAGAATATAAAAAGAATTCTTCGATGTTTTAATCTTATTTCGGGATTGAAGATTAATTTCCACAAATCTACTCTATCAGCAGTCGGTTTATCTGAGACCCAGGGGAACACCTTGGCCTCATCCCTGGGCTGCAAATGGTCCAAACTGCCTATTGATTATTTGGGAATGCCTCTGGGCTCTAATATGAAGAAAAAATCTGCATGGTCCAAAGTTCTAGAGAAATCAAATAGTAAAATGGCGTTATGGAAGAAGGTTGTACTCTCTCAAGCAGGAAGATTGACCCTCATCAAATCTACTCTATCCCAACTCCCAATTTACCTAATGTCCATCTACAGAATTCCGGTTTCTGTGAGCAAACAGCTAGAGAAAATTCAAAGGCGTTTCTTCTGGGGAGATAAGGAGGACAAAAGAAAAATCCACTACGTGAAATGGGATTCCCTTTGCAAACATAAACAATATGGCGGTCTAGGGATAAAAAGATTAAACATCCAAAATCTAGCCTTACTATCCAAATGGTGGTGGCGTTTTAGCCAAGATTCTCAAGCCTTATGGGTAAGATTAGTCAGAATGAAGTACGGTCTTAATCCTGATTCATGGCTTCCAGCACTCCCATCAGCGCATGGAAGGAATAGATTGTCCACAATTTGGAAAAACATCTGCTCTATAGGAGAAGAAGATTCACAAAACAGCTTTGCCTCTGTAATCCTACATGGGTTTAGAATCTCAGTCAAGGCGGGAAATCGTACGAAATTTTGGGAGCACATTTGGGTGGCAGACTCAAAGCTTCAAGACCAATACCAGAGGTTATACTCCATCTCTCTTCAACAATCTGAGACAATTGCTGATATGGTTGTTAATGGACACTGGAACCTACAATTCAGAAGGGAGTTATTTGAATGGGAAAAGGATCTTCTACGAGAAATGTTACACAGAATTTCTAATGCCATTCCTTCTAGCTCAAATCAAGACTCAATGTCATGGGTGTGGAACAAGGAAGCCCGGTTTTCTGTATCATCGGCATATGCTAAATGGGAGGCTCTGGAATTCACTCCACAAGCTTCTTTACTAAAATTATGGAAAGGGATCAACCCTCCCAAAGTGGAGTTATTCGTATGGCGCGCTTATCAGAACGCTATAGGGGTTAAAGCTGAGCTAATGCGCAGAGGAATAATTCAAGCTAACGAGGATGCGTATACTTGTAAAATCTGTAATTTGGAGGTTGAATCAACCACGCACCTGCTCCTGCACTGCAGCTTTGCTTGGAAAGTCTGGCATCTCATCCTCAAATGGTGGTCTTTGTCATGGGTTTCCCCTCCCTCCTTAGATCTTCTGCTCATCAGTCACCATGGCTTAAAATTAAACAAATTTGGGAAGCGATTGTGGACAACCTCCATCTACGCAACCCTCTGGACAATATGGCTGGCTCGCAACAACCTCACTTTCCGCAACGATCGCACGACAGTAGAGAACGTTGTCTCAATCATCCAGCTTCGAGCATCCACCTGGGCCAAGAACAGCTTGAGCGAAGTTAGGTATTCCATTCAGGACATAATTAGATGCCCACAAGGTGCTTGTATTATGGGAATGGGATCTGGATAGATGGAGGGCAGGGCTATAGTCGGAGAAGATGTTTAAGCTGGTGCTCAGCCGGAGTTTCTCCAAGGCGGTGGATCTGAATTGGGATAGTCAGATGTATAGGTGTTGTTAATTCATTTAAGCCTATTGTATTAGTTTAAGGGGTTGGTGCCTCACCAACGCCCATAAATAGGATTTAATGCCCTCCTTTGTACCCCTGTTTTTCATTAATATTATTTCCTTTTCCTAGCAAAAAAAAAAAAAGATTTTTTTTCCTTTCCCCATTTTTGGTAAGTAAATCAACGTAATCTGGATGCATTGAAATAACGTAATATGAATGGACTGAAATCAGATTACATTATGATTGAAATCAGATTACGTTATTATAATTTCATTTTTTCCTCTTCACCTTAAGGTTGTGCTATATATTCTTACTCTGATGATCCATCTTAATTCCTTACTTGAACACTTTGTGACGTTCGGTTGTAAAGCAATGGGGATGTCTATCACCACAACAGGAATGTCTCTTGTTTTTCTTTCGGTCCTCTTCACTCTAAGCTACCATTCGCAAGCTGATTTAATTGATGACATCTGTAAGAAAAGTCAATTTACGGATCTTTGCATTTCAACTCTACGCTCATACCCTGGTAGTAGTACTGCAGATCTCAAAGGGCTTGCTCGCATCACGTTCAACGTTACACTTGTTAAAGCCACTACTATTTTCAACCAAATAAACGACTTACTTAAAAACACGACCGATGGATATCTAAAGCAAGGTCTTACCATTTGCGCATCGGAGTATGATGATGCTATTGATGATAGTCGTTCGGGCATTCAGAATGTAGGATCAAATAACATTGCAGCTGCAACAAATGCTGCTAATATTATTGATGAGGCTTGGACTTGTAAGGAGACATTTCATGAACTAAAGCGTCCATTGACTTTCACAGTTGAAAATGATATTGTGAGACATTTAGGTGTAATCCTTACTACGATTGTACATTTTGTAATTGGTTGATTTTCTTGTCCAGTTTCCTTCTTCCTATATATGCAATACCCATAAATAAACCAAATAAAGCATTAATTACCATTGTTTTATTGCCCAATTGCTCTTCCCCAATAACCGTGAGTACATGATAGATCTTATATATGATTGTGTGGACTCTTGTAATTGTTAGAAGTCTCTTTGATTCTGTTGCTCCTTAAATCACACACTTGCGACCAAAGGAATACATACTTGCGATAGTTGACATGTGAGTGTGAGGGCGTGCCAGGAGCTAGACTAGCTCTAAGTGATAAATAATTTGCGCCACAGATCCGACCTCTATTGATCACTCGTTGCGTCGAGTTACTGTATAATTCAGTAAAAAGATACAACACTAATTTATATTAAATCGGAAAATATGGAATTCCTTCAGGAATCCATGCGTCCCCCTGGATGAAAGTTGTGACAATATATATATACTTAGTTGCTTCACTGGAACTATTGATCACTCTTGCCCAAGGCACCCTACCAACTGTATTAATTAGCTTCAGGCCCTCTATTGGCATACTCAGCATAGTCAATGTTGAGACCGTAATACACCTTGTATAGCGGCTCAACATATCTTTATTAGGCATACGTGCGATATTTAATCATTAATTTTATCGAACAATGCACATTGGTAGCTTTTGTCCGATTTTAGATTTTTAATGTTAAAATAGGTGTTGGAACAACAAAACGGTGAAATCCAAATGACCGGAGAAGGTCCTGATATTCGAGGAATGATGAAAGTGCAATTGGAAGGAATGCCGAGGCCGAATGTGATGCAAAGTTCGAGAAAGAATTGAAGAAAGATGGAGAATGATCAAAGGAGAAGGCCAAAAAATTAAGAGGGGTGACCTGATCCATCAAGTCACGCATCTATAGTGTTCCAGTCACTTGCACAAAGGAAAGGGACCTGATGCTTGTTGTCAACCAGTGTCAATAAAAGTGTATCCCAAGCGTAGGATCAGTTGATCAATCATAGCATAATAATTCCAAAAGTCCGGAGTCGAATCCACAGAGAACGAGTAATTTATAAATTTATCGAGAGAAAAGAAGAATATGTTTGGAACATATGGTTGTGTAAAGATGTTGGGACGAACTATTGAGAAAACTGATTAATAAAAATAAGATCCAATTTTCGGGATCCATATCGACCGTGACTCGTGATAACTCAATCCTTTAAAATAACTCAACTCCGGTTCTATAACATTGAACTTTCATTGGATTGTGGAAAAATTAGGGTTTATAGAAATCAAGAAATATTTAATGATTGTTTTATAAATAAGATAAGAAAATTATGTTTTCAAATCAAAACCTTGTAGAGGTTTAAAAACTGCGTGTGCCAAAAAAGATTGTCTATATGCAGGCAAAAATCCTACAAAACTTTCGATTGATTTCAAAATGATACTTGATTTGATAAAATGATATCAGAAATTAGGAATTTTGTACGAGGATTGGTTTATCTTGAATCACAGTTCAATGTTTTACCTTCGAACTGAATCTTGATAGGATTAGCTATTTATAGTTTGAATATAATCCATGAGAAATATAGAACAAGAACAAGATGAACTTGGAAAAAAAAAAAGAATCTCTCAATGTTTCTCCAATCAAATGTTGCAATCAATCTTCAAAAATAATGATTATCTCCAGAATAAATAAAAAAAAAAAAAAAGCTTCCCCTAATTCTTATCTAGGGTCCTATTAAATAGATCTCTAAACTAACTAAAATATAAGAATAAATATAAGGATAAGGATAAGAACAAAGAATAAAAATTTTATAAAATAAGAAAAATTCTCGATTGCACCATATTACTGGTAATACATGTTCGTTTGCGGTATTTCAAACTTTTCTCTAAATTCGGACAGTGCACTCTATTACCAATAATTGTATTTCTATTACTGGTAATTGTAGGTTCTGTCTCATTTTTCTCTTCTTCAGCAAATTCAGGCAGTGCACTCTATTACCGGTAATTCAATGTACATTTTTAAAATCTCTAAAAGTCAGTGTCTTCTACTACCGATAGTACTGCATTCACTACCGGTAATTGGACCCTCTGCCTTTAGTCTTGACTGTTTGCTTTCAGCTTTTTGACTTGATTTTCGTTAACTTCCCGAATCTCATAAATTCCTGCAAAATACTTTATTTGAACACTAACAACCCAAACATGCATTATATGATAAAATCACATAAAATGTTACAAATAGATAATAAATGCATGCAAGTCAAGAGATTTTGACATAGAAAATACACACTTTTGAGTACCAATCACCTAACCTGATCATCAGGTCAGGCCTTCAGGTCACCACATCATGACAAGCCTTCAAAAAACTTAAAAACTTTCAATAGCTAATCCTGATCAGTTAGAGGTGAATCCTGACCAGTCAGGATAGCGCGTCCAGCATAATCTTTTTTATTTCTTTTTCTTTAATTTTAGTTTTCTATTAGAATTTCATTGTTCTAGCAATAAATTTTCAGCAACTTTGATACTTTTAGTCCAAGTTCATTCAATTAATTCAAACTTTCCATTCAAGTTTTCTGGTAAGATTATTTGAGATTTATTTCGTTCATCGAATTTGGCTAAGTTCTTTAGGCATCCAAGGATGAACCTTGATCCACGGTTTCAACATCTTCTCATCTTTTTTCACCATTTATTCAAAATTGATTCAAGTTCTTGTTTTTTAAACAAACAAGAAGTGTTGTGCTCTTGATCAGTCGTTGTCATTAATTTGGTACAATTGATACTTGGGTCGATGTCCTCTTTTGATTTGACTTATTTTATTGAACGAGAATTAGTTTTGAATATGTCTTTTGTATTAAATTATTTTCCATCGAAAAATCTTTCGATTAAGATTCTCTGGCCTGAATTCTTAATTGAGTTATAAAAGGGAAGATATTGTTACCTAAAATCTAGGATGAAGGGATCCTACGGATCTAGCCTACTTTCTTAATCCATAATTTCCTATCTTAATTTAAATTTCAGTTTTAGATATTAAATCAACTAAACCAATCAAAAGTTAGCGTTTGAAACACTACAGCTACAAGTTCAGTTGACAACCTTCCAACTATTCATCGTGGAACGATACTCTATCTTACCTACTAGTATTGATTTCTAAACTTTTGAACCAAAGATCAGTTTCAAATGTTAAATATTGATTTGGCCGGTGCATCAACGACACTTTTGTCGGTCGATCAATCAACTTTATCCACACTGCTGGGTCTCAACCCTCCCACTCAAGCCAGCCCTTGCGGTTGATTAGATCATCATGAAAACTCTCCATTACGATCGTTCTTGAGTAAATACCCCATGGCCTACCCAAAAATGTTGTCAACTTTGACCCCTGCAGAAGATGTAGCTATTATTATATAGTTATGAATAATTATACCAGTTCCATCATATTGGGCCTCTCGCTTTTGGGCGGTTATTGTCTTTTTATTACTTCCAAGAGGCTTGCGTGCGTAGATTATATAGTTTTGGAATACTGCAGATGAATCTCCAAAGATAAAATTTACAGTGTCAAAGATTTCGTGGTCTCTAAAAAAATGATATTGTCTTTTGGTGTAAAGGGTATCTTGATACGGCATCTGTAGAAGGCAAATTGGTTTGCTTCAACACTTAATGCCACAACTCGGTTTTTTGGTCTGACTATTTTTTAAAGTAATATTGCACGCAACAAATCTTGGACCTTCTATTCCTGTAGATGAAGAAAAATATTAGTATCTTAGTTAAGTATAAAGATCAATAATATTAGACAACAAATCCTGAACAGTAAGATGTTTTTATTAATTTACATATTTAACCGTGCACTCAAGATCAACATATTTTAAGTGATACTCAATAGGGTGTTATTTACATACCCACTTGCTGTCATGAATTTTCAATTTGTCCTGTGAATAAAGTGTAACCCATAAAATCTGATTTAGTGTCACTTTAGGCGCAAGGTTCAAACTCCATAAAGTCAGTGATTTAACTCTTAATTTTGAGATAGAGAGAGATAGATTTTAGGGGTACTTAATTTAAGGTCCCTTCTACTAGTGTTTATTAAGATTTGGTCCCATACACTTTTTGGGTTTAATTTCCAGTCCTCATTTTGAGATAATACCAAACCAGCCCCTGACCATGGTTTGGAATACACGTTCGGAATACACCATAACCGCGAGTCCCTGAAATCACGTCGACGGAAATCACGGCGCCGGAATAGGAAACGACGTCCAGAATCGCGGGGTTGAAGATACCATCCACCATTGTCTTCCTAACTAGGACCTGGCCACAGATCTAGGGTTTCGGAGACGAAGAGGGAAGCGGCGCCACCCTGACGGGATTCCGAACCGCCATCAGAAGAATCGAAACACCTTCGACCGAAGTGCCGGCCACTTCACCGCTACCAGACGACGGCGACAGCGTACCAACGGCACGGAGGACAACGGCGTACCAAAAAGTGGTCGTCGCGGCTATTGGGACGCGGAGGACAACGGCGCCACTGGAAGACAGACCGCCACTACACCGGAGTACCGACCGCTTCACCGCTACAGACGACGGCGACAGCGTCCAAACATTGTTCGTCAGGGCTGTGGTCCAATATAAGGTAGGAAATTTCTGGGGATAAATGCTTGATTTACATGGAGATGGTGTATACATGGGTTTTTTCCGTATTGTGCAAATGTGCGATTGGAGTGTTGGTTTTCCGAAACAATGTATGGTATATTTGAACATGGCTGATACATGGTTGATTTTGTACATTCGGAGTGAGTTCGATGTTGGATTATGTGTTCTTAATCGTTCCACCATTTTGATTTTGTACATTAGGCTGATACATGGTTGATTTTGTTCACGTGTATTATGTGTTTGCACCCTCACATTTGGGTTCCCCTGGGTAAGGGAGTTGTTTTACGATTTCTGTATTACGTGGCTGCTCAGAACGACGAGTTGTCACCCTCACGTCCAGTACCATGCAAATGTACCATGTTGAGCACATGCTGGGTTCTGTGTTGTCTGAATTTACCATGATCATGATAAATTGCCTTTTTTACGTACCTGCTGTTTAGACTCCTACTGTGAAGCCATATGCAGGGAGCTTATGACCTCGGTCCACAAATAATATTAATGCACTAGTATTTGTTACTTAGGTGCATCAGGATGTCATGGTTGTTAACATCAGGCATATAAAATCTTCATTCAATGAATATGGTATATTTGCTCATAGTATATTTGCTGATAGTTTTGCTGAATTTGCTGATAGTATTTTAATGGTGTGGAATGTGCTGAAATACACCATGTCCGTATAGTAGTCAATGCCATGAAATACCATGTTCGTATCATTTGTTTTCTAGTCACTAGATTTGTCTTGAATTTACCATATTCATTTGAATTTTGTCTTTTCTGCAGTTGCTAAATAATACCATAGCTGACAGCGATGGAGCGTATACGTAAGTGCTCTCGTGAAAATATATGTTTATGGTTGTTTATACCATGTTTGTCGTTGATGTCATGTAATTTAATGACTCAGTTGGGTTTGCATTTGTGCTATTGAAATTTAGGGCGAACACCAACCCGCTCTAAACGCGGTGGTCAGCAAACACCAATGGAAGGGCCGGTCTCAAGCGTGGTAAAGGACAGTGGTAGTACAGTTAGACGTACTCGGTCAAGAACGGCAAAAAAGGTGATAGAAATGAAAAAAAAAGTTTGTTCGAAATGTGAAGGAAACCAATGAGGAAGGAAAAAACAGTGGAGGAACTGAAAAGGTGGACGACAAAGATATGAGGGGAAAGTCAAGTAAAATCAAAGCAAAGATGACACATGCCGAAACGACCAAAAGGCATGATTCAGGAATTACACCGTACAGATCGAGCTTGGCCGGCATAGTGAAGTTAATTGCTGATATTGGGTTGCGTGATTGTCACGTGGCCGTTTTGAAGGGGACGCCTTTCTGGCCATTATTCGATGCTATAATTCGCAACAAAGTTATCGGAACACATATTCGGAAAAGTGATAAACTTATAGTGAAGATAATAGAATCCTACCGGCCAGAGCGACGGTGCTTCCTAATTGGTGATCAGTACATAGAATTTAAGAAATCAGATATCGTGGATATATTTGGAATACGGGGCGGGGATGAAGTATTAAGTCTACGATATGGGACTAAGAGTGATGTTAAAATGGTTGCCAGACGACGACTTAAACAACTGAGGTTAACAACGCCAGATATCAAACAGTTGTTGATGAAATACATGCCCGGGAACACAAAGAACGACATATGTGATGTCGTACGACTCCTGTGTCTATATTTGTGCCATACATTGTTCTTCCCCACGGGGTCGCAAGCAAAATGGATTTACTTAAGACAAATTGAGGATTTGGAATCCATCGGTTCATATGATTGGGGTGGTGCCATATGCAGGGAGCTTATGACCTCGGTCCACAAATATCACCATCAACAACGAAAGGTCTCTGGGTGCGTTGTCGCGTTATTGGTAAGTATTTTGGCTTAACATGGTATTTTTTTATGAAAATCACCGTGCGATCGTATTTCTATTCGGTAACCTTTTCTGCATATGGTAAATTTACGTGGTACACATGTTAAATTTCTTACTAGCTCAAAATGGGTGGTGTTGGTATACATGGTAAATTTACAGATTGTAACTGATCTACTAGCTCATCTATCTCGATTGTAACTGTTTCTGCATATGGTCAATTTACAGATTACACATGGTAAATTTCGTACTAGCTCAAAATGGGTGATATTGGTCCCTCTGTTTTTATTGCTGATACCTTATCCATGTTTTGTATATTCAACGTTAGCCGAACTAATCTAGTTTGGAACTGTTTCTGCATATGGTAAATTTATAGATTAGTTATGGTAAATTTGTTAATCGTTGAAATGGGTGGTCTTTGAAACTCTGTTTTTTTTTCTCACACCTTGTCCTATGTTTGGTTATGTGAGCACACATAACCACACTTCCTTCTGTTTTTGCTCACACCTTGTCCTTGTACTGATGGCGGGTTTAATCTGTAGTACTGGTTATGTGAGCACACATCCGTTGTCCAACCGACACACCCCGATGAGCAACCACACTTTCTTCGGTGGAGCATCCCGGAAATGCTGACACATTTTAGCGATACATTGTTAACCTCACATCGTGATGTGCAGGTTAGTTAAATTTTAGTAATATATTGAAGTCCCTTCCGCAAATATTACCATGTACTTGTACTTATTTTCAATCAACGTAACACGTATTTTGTTTTTGTGCATATGTACACGCCATTAGGTGACCGCAAAGAAGTTCAATGCAAGGAAAAGCCCGCTTACAACGGAATCCGATGATGAATGTTACGATGGTACGTATGAACAAGATGCTTATAGCCGTTTTGCTCCTAGGATTACAAATGACTTTGTTGCATTTATCCAGTGGATGGAGGACATGGATCAGAACCTGACTCTGACAAGCACACTCCAAGCCTGGCCTGTAGCAATAATTCTGATTCCGGTTAGTGACTGTTTTCTTCTTGTTTTTTACGAACTTGGGATCCAAGTGATTTTTACAGTGGATCTTGCAGGAAAGGAGCAACTTGCGAGTGAAACCGCCGAAGATGTTTCAGGGGATAATGGCGAAGAAGTCGACTATAAAGATGCTAAATCACAGTTGGTGAGTGATCTCCGTGCCCAAATTGTGAAACTCAAATTGCATATAGCGAGTTTGGTTCAAGAGAAAAAGGAACGGGAATCCGAACATGCCAAAGACATAGAAAAGAAGGACGCAGAAATAGCGAAGTTGAACGAGACAATAATCTACCTACTGAATGAAAATTCAAGGTTTTCGGAAGAGTTGGATGAAATGGTTGTGCACTCTATCACACAACAAACACATAAAAAGGACAACACTGAAGTCAGCGCTGTGCAACAAAAGGATGCTACACACGAAGCCAAGCGGTCTATGGTCATGCGTATCAAGACAAAATCGAGGAAAAACACAGAGAAAGAGGGATATGTCTATGAAAAGAAAAGGCAGAAGTTTGGTAAAGAAGAAAATAGTGAGGTGGTCGTAGAAGCCAATCAAGATGTTATCAATACAGTCAGGACAAGTAAAAATATTCCTTCAGCGGTTTCACGGGTACCTTCAAAACCAGTTTCGATGAATCACATCAAAAAAAGTGCTGTCCATCGCTTGTTATCGAAAGAGGATCAACAGAAGATTAAAACAATATGGACAAATGTTGACACCAGGTATTTACCGGAAAACCAACGGCTTAATGTACCATCTTAGGTTTTTAACTAATTTTTTTTTTCGCAGCAACTGCATATGGTCCGGTAGTGAGATAGGTTCTTCTGTGTTTGTTGAAGATATAAAGCAGCTTATAACGGACTCATCTATATCCGGCTCGGTGAGTACTAATCCGTTTGGCCAAAATACCTTAAATTAATTTTGATTACTTATGGTATATTTGCTGCTGCTACTCACAATTATGGTATATTTGCTGTACATTGAGAATTTAGAAGTGATAATCTGTTTGACAAATTATGGTATATTTGCTGTACATTGAGTATATTCTTGCAGTTGTATTTTTTCTGTATATTTTGCTATGATGGTACAGTTGGTAGCGATGGTAATTTTGTGTAATTGGTATATTCTGATGCGATGGGATATTTGTGGTGCTGCTGATAGTTATGGTATATTTGCTGTACATTGAGAATTTAGAAGTGATAATCTGTTTGACAAATTATGGTATATTTGCTGTACATTGAGTACATTCTTGCAGTTGTATTTTTCTGTATATTTTGCTATGATGGTACAGTTGGTAGCGATGGTAATTTTGTGTAATTGGTATATTCTGATGCGATGGGATATTTGTGGTGCTGCTGATAGTTATGGTATATTTGCTGTACAACGTATATTTACAAGTGTTTTTTGTTTGAGTGAGGTGGTAGATTTGACAGTTGTGCTATACTTAAATATGGTGGCACAGTTGATAGCAGTGGTATTTGTTGCGTATTTGGCAATTGTTTGATGGGTTAACTTGGATGACGTGACATGTTTGGTAACATCGCAGGTGATTGATGCGTATGCCGAAATCCTAAGTCGGGTTCAGAACGAACATGTGTTTAATCAACAACACGATGGTACGCAGACAGCGAACAATACGTCATATGCATTCACAAGTAGCTGTTTGGTGAGTTGTCAAAACATAGCCAATGTTTTAGAAATTCATTATCTTTTTCATTTGTTGTACTTCTGTTCCGTCTGACTTCGGCAACACAGGGACTGATAATATCGAAGTCGCCGGAGGAACGTATTCAGTTGCTCGGACAATGGATACCCAAGAGTCGGTCGTCCAGATTCCTACTTTTTCCAATACATAGAGGTCATCACTGGACATTGCTTGCCCTGGATAAAGAAGAAGGGGATTGGAAGTTTTACAACTCATTACGCCCAAGGTCGGGTGTTGACTACTACTGCGAGGCCGCGGCCCAATTGGTAAGGATAATTATGTGTCCCCATCTGATTGGGTAGTTTGGTGCACATTGACTAACATCAGAGCCTCGCATCTTGCAATAACAGAAAACACAAGTCGAGAATTATTGGAAGAATAACTCAAACGGATTGGTCACTACACAGGATTCCAAGCCTATTGAAGAGGTTTCATATTGCCCACAGCAAGGAGCAAACACGTAAGACTAAACTGTTCCTTGTTTCTTGAACTCGAGTTGAATAGTCAATACACGTTTGAATCCTAATCTTACTGTACATTTATTTGAACGCAGACTCGATTGTGGGATTATCGTGTGTTACATCATTCGCCAGTACTTCCGCAATGACTCCATAGCTTCCAATCTAACAAAAGCAGAGTGTCAGGAGATACGGGCCGCGATACTACATGAGTTGCTTATAAATGTGGACCATCATACGTCATAGATTAGGTTTTTTGGGACATGCTTTTGATGCTACTATGATAACGTTTAATTTGTAGTTTGAACAGTTTTTAAGGTAGCCCATGTAGGATGAATATGACATTTTAGACTTTTTTGAATGGTACATATCGTCTTACTTTGAATGGTACATATCGTCTTACTTTGAATGGTTCACACCTAGCTGTGCCATCTTGATGTTGCAGTTTTGATGTTGCAGGTGTGACACCGCACCGCGAATACAATGAGTTATAACCACCGTGGACTAAAATATGGTAAATTTGCAACCGTGTTATGGTAAATATATGATTGCCTGTAAAAAAATGCTGCACCACACTTCCGGATCAATATGGCATCATTAGTTGAAACAAAACCCGCTGTGTAAAGTGCGCAAAATGTCCATATAATATTATCTCCAAATTTATCATGTGCGTAGCAGAATTTAACTCCATATATTAATTATGGTACATTTGCAGTCAAGTACTCCAAATTTACCATGATTTGTCTTATCCGTTTCTTTGAATTGGTAACTGACGTTGTTCCAACTAAACGCCAAATCGATTATCTCAACAAGTACGTCATAGTGAACAAATCTGATAAAACCCTATCTGTAACAAATGCTAACACACTCACACACATAAAAGGAAAATTATAACATCGCAATTGGTAGAAATATAATAAGGAATGTATCAAAAATAAACGACCAAACTGTTTGGTTATGCACTAAACACGAACTACTTAATAAAAATAAACTACAGCGCCTCTTTGCATGATTTCCGATTATGGTTCCCTAACCTTTTACACCTCCCACATTTAATTTGATTTTGGTTTTCTCCCCTTGAGGGTATTCGTTGAGTTCTAGGCCTCCCTGGAGGCTTCTTGCTTAGTGGAGGAAGCATGATATCCTCTTCTGTTTGTTGTTCGCGCATCCACATAGTCGGTATTGGGTAAATAGAGAATGAGTAAGAGCCACGAAAAGCTTCCACGTGGTAATGTGGATCTACAAATGAATTCAAATCTTTACCCGCCGAACATATTGCAGCCACTGCATGAACACATGGGAAACGCTCCATCTGCCATGTATGACATGAACACGTACGCCTGCCAATGTCGACTGTGGCATTGGGAAATGATTGGACCTCGTAAAAACTATCTCCCGCCTCAACAACCACCCATGTTCTACCATCGTTGAATGCATCAGTCAGTCTCTTATCCATTTCAGGGCAAATAAGACCAGCCCACTTGCTTGCAAGTTCCCTCCTACTAGACATTTGAGCCATAATCTTAACCCTTATTGCATCCACTAAATTGGTGATGGGGAGGTAGCGTTCCTTTTGAATCCATGAATTGAAAGACTCTGCAACATTCGAATACATCTCGCCGTATCTCTCGCCGCGGAAGTACACATTGCTCCAGTTTTCTTTCGGTAGTTGTTCTACAAAATTTTTCACCCTCTCGCCCCCATCACATATCATTTTGTCCATGTGACGATGGAATAAATCTCTCGTAGGAGCGTAAGCACACTTCACCAGTAAATCCACCATCTTCTCCTTGAAAGACTTGTGTGACCCACGTAGATGGTATCTCAAATTTGTCTTCAAATGGAAGAGGCAAAAGCCATGACTAACATTTGGGAAAACCTTCTTCATTGCATCAAGTAATCCAATATTGCGATCGGAAATAAATGTTACATCCCTACCAGGAACAATAATCTTGTGCAAATTCTGCAAGAACCACAACCAGTTGTCTTGGTTTTCGGAGTCAACAACGGCAAAGCAGATTGGAAAAATACCTGTCAAAACAAACATCATCACAACACGCAACACAACTACAAAGTAAAAAGAAAGTAAATGTAATTGACAATGAATTATAACTCCCAAATTCTCGATGTACAGCAAATATACCATAATTTCTCAGACATATTATCACTTCCAAATTTACAGTGTACAGCAAATATACCATAACTACTCAAATTTAAAATGGGAAATTTGTCCAAACGGATTAGTACTCAAATTGAACTGAAGTTTACCTTGGTTCCCATTTTTTCCAGTGGCACCGAGCAATGTACCCTTATGCCTACCTTTCAGAAAGGTACCGTCAAGGAATATAATTGGGCGACAGTGATTGAAACCCCGCATACATGCCGCAAAGGCTACAAATAACCTCTTAAAACGCTTCGTTTCTTCATCAAAATCCAGCTCAATGTGACTCCCGGGATTGGTTCTCCTAGCTGCACTAACATACCACTTTAGACTAGTAAAGGAGTCTACATAGTCACCAAAGACATCACTCCTGGCCTTCTCCACACCCCACCAAGCTTGGTGGTATGATACATTCAGTCCATAACCAGTTTTTATTTCTTTGACAATATCAACTGGCCTCTTCATAGGTGTTACGCGTACTTCATCTGTCACCATACTAGTGATCAATTTCGACGTCACCCGTGTGTTCTTAGGAGTCCTTACTGCAACCCCACAACTGTGAGTATCCACAAATTTCCTAATGCAGAAGTAAACATTCGCTGGACAAACCCTAGCATGCAACTCCCACACACATCCCTTCTCCTCCCTAAACTTGCAATGAGCTGTCAATCTGGTTTTGTCATTCTTGATTAAAAAATACACAAACCCCCTCTCGATTGCATACTTCTTCAATACAATACGGAGTTCTGAAACCCCTCCCTCGAATTTCTGGCCAACTCCTGTAATTCCATCAGACCATTGAGCTGTCAACAAACTATTACGTTTGTGGCTACAAAATATAGGAATATCATCCACAATACCATCACAATTTTCATTAGAATTTTCATTGTTGCCGTCATATCCCAACTGTTGAGTCCCAAATGTTGAGTCCTTAACAAGTACCTCTATGTCTTCATATCCGGCATTCTCTGCAAGCCCGAACATCGTACCCAAGTCATCATCGTTGTCCAATAGTAGATTTTCATTGTCAACCAATGAGTAACTCAACACCACGGATTCAGGATCCAAATGATGCCATCTATCACATACCTTGTTCACCACCTGCACAAAGTTACAGCTGCGATCTATCCGAATTGCAGCAATCTTTTCATTATGCCTACAAATCAGTATCAAACCACCATCCATTCCAACAATCCTGTAGCACAAAAGGAGAAAAAATCGTTATCATCTAATTTAAATATCAAGCGGCAACGTGACACAAAAAATATAGTTCCACAAACATAACCATAAAAAAATAGGAATGGTCGTCCATGGTAAATTTATATACAAAACATGGTAAATTTCAAATGATGGTAAAATTTGACATAGTCAAGTTGACGAACATGGTAAATTCCCATTAAAATTTGAGTTACGGTCGTCCATGGTATATTTGCATGATTTATGGTAAATTCAGACAATACGCATGGTAAATTTTGTCACCCCCATCAAAATGCGCATTATGGTGTATTTAGTAATTATTATGGTAAATTTACAGATGGTAAATTTTCCCCAGTACGTCAACCCCTCTGGTTTCGGTGCCCCATTCGAATCACAAAATTATACCCACAATGCGTTAATCATCGCAATAAATTTTGGGTTTCACCATCAACCACCGTAATATCGAGATAACGAAAATAATAGACTGAACTTACCAAAATTTGCAGTCCAATCCGGTAATTGAATACTTCCGGGCAGAGAACTTCAAGTTCCGATAATTGGACTTCACGGGGCAGAGAACTTCAAGATCCGGCGATTGAACACTCCGGTGATAAAAAACTTCAGGCAAGAGACTAAAATCCGAAAACTGCCATTACCGTAATCAAATCAAACCCTAATATTTACTGCCGTAATCAAATAAAATCCGTAGTTTTCCGGCGATTGAACATTCCGGTGAGTGTAAACTTCAGGCAAGAGAAATGGTAGTTTTACTGCGGATGCTAATCAAATAAAAACTGAAAACTACCATTTCCGTGAAAACTACCATTTCCGTGAAAAACAAAGGGGAACACATTACTAATATTTCGGCCATTTCCATAACAAATCAAAACCTAACAAATCAAATTCGAAAAATATCATTTACTATACTAAAGATAGACGTAATCCCTAAAAATAAGCCTAAAATTGTGCGACAGATTTAACCTCAACAAATCAAATGTTAACTACACAAAGGGTAACATGGTAAACCAACTCTCAAAATTAATGGCAAAATTGTCCATTTACACGATTATAGGATTAAAACATAATTCCGAAAAGTGGATGGGATGGAAAACTAAATTAGTGGGGTAGAAAGGACCCTAAATTAATTTACCCTAGATTTTATTTATTTTTGTAGAGAGGAGGAAATAGAAATCAAATTCTATAAACTTATGGATTTAATTCTTAATCAAATTCTATAAACTTATGGATTTAATTCTTACTCGATTGTGTTGGTTGAAGAGAGTACAAAATACGCGAAGATAATCTTGAGAAATTTGATTTCCTCATGTCAATAACTCTAACACCTCTAGCAATTTTGCTCTAGTAAAATCAGATCCGTGTTGAGAATCATATCTCACTTCACAAAATCGTATATTTTGATTTCCATGAAGTGATTCGCCAAAAAATATTAACCCCTATGCATTGATTAACTTACTACAAGTGTATAAAGTAATGGAAAGAATCTTGATTTTATGTGGGATAATGAGTCAGTTGTAAATCAAAAAGGATTACTAATACTTATTTGACCTTTGATTACGCATTTAATTTCATTTGAACTTGTTCACGTCAACCATATATGTACTAGACAAAGATGGTTAGTATTTCTGCTGACAAATTGTAAAAGAAAAAAAAAAAAAAAAAAGCTAGATTGTTCACATTTTTTGACTTAGGAAAAATAGAATGAAAAAAATTATTTTTTTCGTTTCCCCATCTTTGGTAAGTAAATCAACATATAATCTGGATGCACTAAAATAACGTAATCTAGATGCATTGAAATGAGATTGTATTATTAATTTCATTTTCTCGCCCTTCATCTTAAGGTTGTGCTATATATACTTACTGATTTATCTCAATTCTCTCCTTACAAACTCTTTGACATTTGGTTGTAAAGCAATAGAGATGTCTATCACCACAACAGGAATGTCTCTTGTTTTTTGTTCGGTCCTCTTCACTCTAAGCTATCATTCGCGAGCTGATTTAATTGGTGACATCTGTATGAAAACTTTATTTCCAGATCTTTGCATTTCAACTCTACGCCCATACCCTGGTAGTAGTACTGCAGATCTCAAAGGGCTTGCTCGCATTACCTTCAATGTTACACTTGTTAAAGCGACTACTATTTTCAACAAAATAAACGAGTTACTTAAAAACACGACTGATGAATATCTAAAGCAAGGTCTTACCATTTGCGCCTCAGAGTATGATGATGCTATTGATGATAGTCGTTCGGGCATTCAGAATGTGGGATCAAATAACATTGCAGCTGCAACAAATGCTGCTAATATTATTGATGAGGCTCGGACTTGTAAGGAGACATTTGATGAACTAAAGCGTCCATTGACTTTCGCAACTGAAAATGATGTCGTGAGACATTTAGGTGGAATCCTTGCTACTATCGTAGATTCGCTTGGTTGATTTTCTTGTCCTTGTTCACTTTTCTTCTTCCTTTGAAATGATTGTGAAAAACAACTCCTTACTGTTGAAAATAGTTCGAAGGATCGTGACTCTTGGAAAGGGTCATGAACTGTCTATCTAAAGACTGGAAACCCCTATTCCAGATTAACTCTTTTCAATTTATGTATTTTCCCAATTGATCTTCTTTATGCGGAAGCTCATACTTTTTTCTTTTTTCTTTTTGGGTTTGATTTCTGCAAAAATAAAATCCCAGAACTTAGTCAAACTCGCACATCCAAATGTATTTTGGATTAGTTTTTATCGTGCAGACGCATATTAACACACAATAAGAAGGCTTGACTTCATTGTATCTTGGAAGACGATTTCCCAATAGCCTATTGCATACCGAATTGGTGGGAGCAAATAACATATTAAGGGCAACAATTAAGTGCCTTGAAACAGTCATTTGCGGAATTTACAACCACAAAAAGGAAGGGCAGACTCAACAAGCAACCCACCAATTTCGATTAATTATTGGAGGAAGACTATAAACACAATTTTTGTGTCTAGATTCGAATATACATATATTTCGAATGTACGTTAAGTGACGAGGATAAAAAAGTAATTGAGAAAATATATTTGCTCCCTCTCGGCAAAAGATTTAGTTTGGCACCAAATAGAAGATACATCAGGACACACGTGCCGATCAAATGATGGTATGGCCGACCGGAGAAGGGTTACCATACATTATTCAAGCTCAGAAGGTCGAATATACGATTAGCTGATCAGAAAAAGATGACTTGGTAATCAGCCGACCTGGTAAAGGTGGCCCAACGTCTTGCCGACTTGAGAAGGGAGGTCCGAGATACCATCGACCCGAGAAAGGCGATGAGTGACTGTTATTCTGAGATAAGACAGAATCCCGAATAAGTCGAGATACAGTTCTAACAAATATTGATGAGAAGTCCACAACCAATTTAATTAATACGAGAAGTATTGATTAAATAAAACTCTAATGGTAGAGAATAACTGTATGATAGAGAATTATCTCATTAGTGACCAATCAGAAGACACTTCACTCCAGTCAGAATCCTAAGAGAATTAGAATTAATGAAAAGTTTATAAATAGAGCTCCACGTTAACAAAAAAAAGTACATTCTATATAATTTCACTTGCTAATAGAGAATATTAGCTTGAGTTATTGATCATCTTGTGAGTTTTGTCTGACCTAATTATCGGAGTGTCTTCCTGCCACAGCGGCAGATGGCTTTTTAACGATTTATTATTTTGCCGATCACAGATTCACCAAATTGAGAGCATTGTTTCTGCTGAATAGTGAGGTATTAGCTTTCCGTCTTGATTGAAAAAATCAACTCATCTACATTAAGCCTTTTATTATTTTGTAAACTCTACGTACTGGATGATTCTTAATACATCTTTATCCGAATTTGCACGGAAGTTTTTATTTATGTTAAAAGAACCATTTGATATCATTTAGGTACACATTATGTGACATCCGTGTTCCAATAACTCAATAACTCGCTAGTAATCTAGTACAAAGTAAATCCACCCACCAGCTACAATCCCATCGTTTCCCTTTCAAACCAACCTTCACTCCTTTCTCCCAAACAATGGAATCATATGACAACAACGATATTGCATTCGATTTACCTCTTTTGGGTCAGATATTGTCATTATCCATTTGATGGTATATGGAGATGTAATTATTCTACCATTTTGACTGAAATCACATTGACGTCACGTCCTTGCATTAAGGGAGTGACGTACTGCTTTTGGGATTGAAGCTATGATTTTTGTTGTGAGCAATAAAGAAATGAGAGGGAGATGAATATTGATTCATGGAGTAGGGGAGATAGATTCCATGGCCCTAGCTCCTTGACATTGGAAAATCCCTCCCATTATTTCATTAGTTTATTCACAGGTCATTTCGTTTTCCAAGTATTATTTATTTTTTGAAGATTACCAATTACAAATGCTGTTACTATATGCGGAAAATTGGTTAAAATGACAAATTTGGACTGATTTAGCTCATTAAAAACATGTTGATTTAATTTATAAGTTAAGGTCCATGGTTTGAGAAGTTTTAGCGCCAGAAGTCTTTTTACAGACAGATTTGCCCCTGAACGTGAAGAGATAATTTTATCTGATAACATTATTACTTCGAAAACTAAAAAATAACATTGTTTATTAAGATGTCTATAAAAATCAATAGATTATCTAAACTGATAAACACTAATAAGTAACTTTATCTAATAAAATTATCGTTTCAAAATTAAAAGATAAAGTTATTTTTTCAACATTTGTGTCACATAACACTATATGTTAGTTTGATATATATATTAGTCAAATTATAAAACATAAAACATATAACGTTATATGATAACATTATTATTTTGAAAACTAATAGATAACAACGGTATGTGTTATTTGTTAAGGTATCTGTTTAAATTGATAGAAATATTGACTGATAAACACTAACAGATATAGTAATATAATAAAACAGATAAAATTATTTGTTAAAAACGACAGATAATGTTAACTGATAAACATTAACATGTAAGTTTATCTAATGAAATAATTATTTTTATATCTAACGAATAAATAATGTTATCGCGTATTTACTAAAAGAATATCTAGCAAACATATAACATTATAGCGTGTTTATTAGGAGAGATATCTAACGAACAGATAACGTTATCACGTGTTTTACTAGAAGGATATTTTTGGAATTTATGCGCCAAAAAGACTTCCGTCTATAATTTAGTTTAAGATGGACTTAATGGGTTAAAACTATATCTAGATTGACTTTTGACCGAGTCTCCCTATTATATATACACGTATCTTCCATCTACTCTATTGAAGTACAGACGCTAGACTCGCGCATCAAAAGGTATTTGGGTTTAGTTTTCATTGTGCATATGCAAATTAACACAGTAGAAAGACTAGGCTATGATTTTGTTCTGAGCAATAAAGAGATGAGAGGGAGATAGATATTGATTTATGGAGTAAGGGAGAAAGATTCGATGGCTCTCTTGACCTTGGGAAAATCTTCGTTTGGTTTTTCAAGATTATTATTTATCTTTTAAAGATTACCCAACTACAAATGTCAATATCATATGCACACATATCCGCAGCATTGTTCAGTAACTAGAAAATTCACCAAACGATTTCTGTTCAAGTATAAACACCATTGATTTTAATCGGAGCTACTACGGAATACAGGGAAGTGATATCAAATCTTCAATTTACATTAAACCTGGAAAATATAGAATTTCTGCAGGAATCCATGTGTCCGCTTGGATGAAATTTGTGACAGTATACTTATTTGCTTCACTGGAGCTATTGATCACTCTTGCCCAAGGCACCCTACCGACTGTATCAGCTCCTGGCCCTCTACTGGCATACTCAGCATAGTCAACTGTAGCCACACTACTGGGGTCTCGGCCCTCCCACTCTAGCCAGCCCTTGTGGTTGATCAAATCATCAAGAAAACTTTCCATTATGATTGTTCTTGAGTAAATTCCCCATGGCCTGCCCAAATTGGTTGTCAACTTTGAACCCTGCAGACGTAGATCTTCTGCAGCTATAATTGTACAGTTATGGATGATAAGACCGGTTTTTTCATTTGGGTTCTCTCTCTTTTGGGCGGTTATTGTATTTGTTTTACTTCCAAGAGGCTTGCGTGCGTAGATTACACAGTTTTGGAATACTGCAGATGAATCTCCAAAGATAAAATCTACAGTGCCAAAGATTTCGCACTCTCTAAAAAATTGAAATTGTCTTCTGGTGTAAAGGGTATCTTGATACCCCAAGAATCGGCATCTGTAGAAGGCAGATTGGTTTGCTTCAACTCTTAATGCTACAGCTCGGTTTTCTGGTCCGGCTATGTTTTCAAAAGTAATATCACATGCAACAAATCCTGGACCTTCTATTCCTGTAGGTGAAGAAAAATATTAGTATCTTAGTGAAGTATGAAGATCAATAATACCATAGACGTGCTTCATCATGCGTTTAGTACTTGAATGTATCATAAGGATACGCAAGATTGAAGAAGCCAACTTAGCAACCAAAAAAAAAGGAGACTGTAGAATCCATTTGCGATTAAAATCTGATCTTCTGGTATGGTTGTTCAAACAGTTTTTATATTTTCGGTAGTGACAAGCACTCTGATTGTGCAAACATTGACCTCCATGTACTGAACAGCCAGATGTTTCTATTAATTTACATATTTAACCGTGCACTCGAGATCAACATATTTTAAGTGACACCGAGTAGGGTGTTATTTACATATCCACTTGCTGTCTTGAATATTCAGTTTGTCGTGTGCATAAAGTGTTACCTATAAAATCTGTAGTGTGATCAGAGGTAGTTTTCAAGTGGAGTTTGCTAAGCTGCTGGTACAAATGCTGCTGCAATTTTACATGCCAAGCTTCCAAGGAGTCCCAGGTTTTAGAGTCCTCGGGAGTTTGATGCCTAATGATGCAAAGGAGATCTTCCTAGCTACAACATGGTAGGGATGTGTGTGTCCATGATGGTGGTTTCCAAAGCGAATGCAGGGCAAGATTGATGCATCTCTGGTGCCCCAAAGTGTGAAGCAATATTGGCGGCAAAGCTTGAAAAAGTTGGGGACTCCCCTGCCCCAGCTCTGCTGCTGCTTAGTGTTGCTTTCACCCTTATGAGTGATGTTTCCTTACATTGGTGCTTAGAGGAAGGATTTGGCCCCCACCATCCTACTAGTTTGTTTTAAGGGCTTTACTTTTGCCAACTGACAAGAAGTTCATTACATTCTCTATCTTAATATATACTTTTCTATGCCGATCAAAATAGGTTGTTTCTTTTAATTTTAATGAAGCCATCTTTGTTACTATAATGTTCATCCTTTAACCTTGGATTTCAGCTCAATTCCTATAAAGCTGGTTCTAGTAGATCGATGTCCAAACACTGCAAGAAAATCAACCTACCAAAAATGCTGCTAAAAAAAATCGAAAACCATTGCTAGAGACCTCGCGAGTTTATACCACAAAATCCCCGTCGGGGAAGGCCTGTAGCAGCGCATTTGCCTTTTGAATTTCATATGCAATATATTATTTTCATGTGACTCCATACTTGAGTTAAACGAACTAATCGATTTTCTTCACCTAATAATGCACTGACTGACCTACTGTTGCCGTTTGATAGGTACTAGAGGGTCCAACTCCATCAAAGCTCTTGTTGCCTGATATGGTGGTCTTGTCCATCCCAGCTCCAACAAGCATAAGGTTTGGCTTGCGTTTGAGCACAGTTATGTACTCATTGTAGAAACCCTCACCGATGTATATTTTGTATCTTGTTGGACTGAAGTTTGGAGCATGATCTATCGCCTCTTGAATTGTGGAGAAGTTTCCTGAACCATCTTTTGCCACAGTAACATCTATCTCCATGATCAAGCATTGTGTACTCAAGCTAACAGTCATCAACATGAGGATTGCAAATAGCTTTGCGTGCCACCTGAGAAATGTAAGGCTGTATTACAAAGCAAGACGAAGGCATTTTTACATATTCCTCCAAACCTCGTTTAGTCATTGTGTATGTGGATGATTTGATTTTTTCTTTCTTTCTTAAGTTAAAAAGAATGGTGGTTAAATACTTGACATGAAAGTTCATGTGCCGTCAAGTGATTAGATTATAAAAAAAGCTTAATTTTTTCTTTTAAAAATGAAAGAAAATAAATAAACAGGAACGCAATTGAACCTTGCATGAAAGAGAAAAGAAGGCAAAAGGCTCATGGAGGCAACACTAGCAAATGATGGCAGAGCCCTTGCAACACCTAGACTGTCCGATGCTACTCCAAGATTCATTTTATCCCTTTGGAATTCCTCTCTCGAGCTGTGCTTACTAACTCTCCAAAGCATAGAGTATCTAGCAAGAAGTCTGTGTGCATATGCATGTGGATGAGTGCCAAATTTATAGTAAATAACAGGTCTTCCAAGCTAGCCTCATCTCCAGACATCTTGATACTTACTTTGTAACAACCATGAAGCCATTATTCCATACTTAGTTACCTATTTTGCAGAAATTATGAATGTGCAAGCTGGTATTACTATTTCCTCGTATACTTTGAAAGAACAAGTTCCTTGCATTTTTCCAAAATATGTTAGTGGTAGCTTTCCCTTTTAGTTTCATTATTGATTAGGTATTGCCTTGATAGCTTTCTTTTTTAGTGTCTCATCTCTCTATCTTTCTTGGCTCTACCACTCCCTCACACTTTGAACACGGAGTATCAAGTTGGCTTCATCCCACTCTTTGTGATGTATTCACCTATTTCCTAGTTGCAATCAAGATGAAAGGGATGTCGCACCCGCAACCCCTCTTTAGTATAAACTGTGAAGGAATCAATCCCACATCGCTAAGATATTAAAATATGGGTAACCTTATATACATGAGAGGCCACTCCATTCATTGCCAATTGGTTTTAAATTGGATGCTTCCACATGGTATCAGAGCCCAAAAAGGCCCAACGGCCGAACAAAGCCCACGATGACAGACCCAAGTAGAAAGGTTGCACGAAGACGACCCAAAAAAGAGGCGCACGTGACAGACCTAAATACGGGCTGCACGTGAGGGGGCGTGTGAAGGAATCAATCCCACATCGCTAAGATATTAAAATATGGTTAACCTTATATACATGAGAGGCCACTCTATTCATTGCCAATTGGTTTTGAATTGGATGCTTCCACATAAACCAACATGCATGTATCATTATTTTCTCATAATCTGACCAAATTAATGCATCAAATACCTTGTAGGATTTCACTGTCAAGATTATTCAACCACTCATGGTTGTTTTGTTCTTATGCTAATAATAGAAGATTCCAATCTTTAAATCAAATTTCTGAGAGGATGAGCATATATCCCAATTTAATATTTATACAATGAGGCTCAATAGAAGATAAGTGTATATTAACCCAAAAACTAAAAGATATACAATAAGGCTCAATAGACACCACAGCCCAAGGGGCAAGTAACAGACAAGTAATGGGAAAAGAATACAAAGAAACCCATCAAGGCAGAACCAGACCACAGAGAAGTTAAGGAACCAAAACCACGTTTTTGGCCTTACGGCGCCAAATTTGTATTTACAGAAGGTATTAATCATTCCTCAACACTTGCATACTACCGATAGAACATTAGATTAGAAAAGAGGGAAAAAAAAGGGTGTAATTGAAACAGAGCATAGGACAAGTTAATCCACCTAATGTTTTTGGTAGTATATCATGAATTGCCATTGAAACAGCCAAACAGGTACTAGAGCATATACAAATAAAATCTTGTAAGAAGTGGTGTAATGTAGGAGTGCAACTTTTAGCAGCTGGAGTGCTGGACTAACACAAGTATTTGGTAACTTAAGTACTTTACAAGTCATTATAAATTTGGTTATGTAAAGTGTTTTTTTTTGAATTTGTAAAACAGAGTCTATTTGACCATAAGAAATCATTCGAATCTCTGTTTTTCAAAACTTTCACTAGCTGTCCACCCCCACATTCATTCCGCAGATAACATGAATATGGTTTCCACCCCACACTCACCTCCATTTTCTTTAGTTTTTTTCCCTGAAATATTCAACACTATCTCCTTGACGCTCTTCATTTTTCAATGGCTGATAATCATAATAGTTCATTGCCAAAATGGGCCAGTTTCAAAAAGCATGAGTAAGTCAAATTAATTCAAAAGGTTGGCAATTTTCTACTCGCATTGTTTGTTAGAGCTCAAATGTGCAAATTATCAGACCATCCTTCTTTTTTTTTTTTCTTCACATGATTCCTCTTTCAAGAGCATTATGAATTATCACTAGACCTTCGCAATGCATATGTGCAACAAAAGGTTATCCATTTTCTTCGGTTTGATAGTATTTTTTTTTACAAGAAAAGGAATAGCGTCCCTCTTTTTATATAATCTGCCTGAGATGAATGTATACAATATGCAAATCATAACACATTCCATTTGGACCAAATGTGAGCTATTTTTGGGCCCAAACCCAGACAACAGTAGCCGAGTGACAATAGGAACAGAGGGGCTACGGTTTGATTAACTTAATACAAATGTATAAATCTTGATTTTATCTTTTCAAAATTTTATAGATAATGAGTCAAATGTAAATGAAAGTGGATGATGAACGCTTTAGTTGACCTCTGATAATGAGTCAAATGTAAGTAGGAAAAATATAGTGAAAGAAAATATTGTTTTCCTTTGCATTTTCAGTAAGTAAATCAACGTAATCTGGATGCATTAAAATCAGATTGCATTATTGACTATGAGAAGGGTGTCTTACCTTCTATGCTCTCGCTCTATCTCTCTCTCTCATGCATGATGAACTCCAGGTTTAACAAGTTGTTACTAGGAACATTTCAAAAAAATAGAAACAAAATTGCGCAGCATCACAAAGCTCGTGTATGCATCATTGTTGTTAAACTTAACTACGAGAATGATGTCTTACCTTCTACTCTCTCTCACACACACTCATGAATGATGATCTCTTTAGGTTTAACAAGTTGTCTGTTCACTTGTATATTTACTGAATGACAAGTTTGACAGTAACAACTCTCTGGAGGTAACTTTATATTATATAGCTAAACTGCAATGTCCCTAATCATCCATGCTTAGAATGCTATCTTTTGTAAGCATATGTAGAGACTAGGGAGTCACATTTGTAGAAATCAACGCGCGCATATTGTCATTACCTTGTGATGTAAAAGAAAATGATGAATTACCTTCCAACGTTTTACTTTCAAGTTAAAAGTGTGTTAATCTAGAATTTGACAAAAAAATCAAAATTTGATGTTTAATTTTTAACATCAGTTTGATGATATGACGTATGTATAGGTACTTAATTTGAATTGTAAGATGGAATGAAGGTTGGTTATGTTGTTAGTAGACAGGGCGGAGCTAGTAGAGGTTAACTGGGAAGAACAATTAAAGCCACGTATTTTGGACATGGACATACATGTGTGAGCCAGAGACAGAAGATATTGTATCGGGGTGGGGACATACTGCAATGTATTTTTTTTTTTTGGCCCCATTCTGCCCTGTTTTAGGAGACAGATTTGGTGTTGATAGAGTCATTGACGTAAACTAATCAAATTTCTCAACACCGTTTTTTTATTGTGTTCTCATTTCCAACTAACACATTCGATTAGGAATTAAATCCAATAATTTATCGAACTTAGTTCCCGTTACCTCCCTCTGTGGCATGTTTCTCTACCCGAAAAATATCAAATTAAATACGTGAAGATAATCTTGAAAAATTTCGATTGGCTCGTATCAATGACTATATCAATTCTAGTAATTCTGACTCCAAGTAAAACCGAATCTGTATTGAAAATCATATCTCACTTGATAAATCTTATCTTAATTTTTATGACAAATATATAAAGCAATGGAAGAAATCTTTATTTTATGTAGGATAATGAGTCAGTTGTAAATCAAAACGGATTATTGATGCTTATTTGACCTTTGATTACGCATTTAATTTCATTTGAACTTTTTCATGTCAACCATATATGTACTAGACAAAGTTGGTTAGTATTTCTGCTGACAAATTGTAAAAGAAAACAAAAGCTAGATTGTTCCCATTCTTTGACTTGGGAAAAATACACATTGGGAAAAATACACAGAAAGAAAAGATTTTTTTTCCTTTCCCCATCTTTGGTAAGTAGATCAATGTAATCTGAATGCACTGAAATAACGTAATCTGGATACATTGAAATCAGATTGCATTGTTAATTTTATTTTCTCCTTTTCATCTTAAGGTTGTGCTATATATTCTTACTGATTCATCTCAATTCCTAGCTTAAACACTTTTGCGACATTTGCTTGTAAAGCAATGGGGATATCTATCACCACAACAGGAATGTCTCTTGTTTTTATTTCGGTCCTCTTCACTCTAAGCTACCATTCGCAAGCTGATTTAATTGATGACATTTGTAAGAAAAGTCAATTTACAGATCTTTGCATTTCAACTCTACGCTCATACCCTGGTAGTAGTACTGCAGATCTCAAAGGGCTTGCTCGAATCACCTTCAATGTTACACTTGTTAAAGCAACTGCTGTTTTCAACCAAATAAACGAGTTACTTAAAAACACAACTGATGAATCTGTAAAGCAAGCTCTCATCATTTGTGCCTCACAGTATGATGACGCTATTGATGACAGTCGTTTGGGCATTCAGAATGTGGGATCAAATAACTTTGAAGCTGGACAAAATGCCGGTGGTATTATTGATGAGGCTCGGACTTGTAAGGAGACATTTCATGAAGTACACCGTCCATTGACTTTCACAGTTGAAAATGATGTTGTGAGACATTTAGGTGTAATCCTTACTACTATCATACATTTTATTGGTTGATTTTCTAGTCGTTATCCAGTTTTCTTCTTCGTAGGCGATACCAATAAATAAAACAAAATAAAGGATTACCGTTGTTTTGTCACACAATTGCTCTTCCCCAGTACTTGTGAATATATAATAGATCTTATGATTAAGTGGACTCTTATACTTGTTAGAGAAGTGGACTGAGAAAAGAAAGAAAAGATTGGCAAGCTCCTGAATGCTTATTATGTCAATTTATGATTTCATAAAGTTATTTTAAATGTTGACTGATATGAGATTGGGTTTTCTGTTTTAGTGTTTGTAGTCGTTTTCATTTATCTTCGATTTTGTATCCTTGGCGTCAACTACTGATCATATTGCTTCAAGATTATAATTCACTCTCCATAAGGTTGTAATCAAATGGTATCAATTTCTGTGAATTTGACTTCCGAGTTTAAATAGAAAACTGTTTATTTTACTATATATATGATTCTTTTTATCTGTACTTGAATTGATTTAGTCTCATTATTTCTTGTCATTCCTACATGCTCTTCCTCACAATCTTTGTGATGGTAGAAAATTCAAGTTTAACTCTATTAGTTACATCCCATAATTATTTTTTAACGTAACTTTATACTTTTTTAGATTATTAATTTAGCTCGACGAGAAATTTTTAAAAAGTATAAAATTATGTTTGAAAACTAAAAAAATTCAAAAAAGCCAATAATAATCTAAAAAATCAATCTTTTGTGGACTATTTTCGTCATTAGTGAACTTTTTTTTTATTTTAGTTTTTAGACATTCGATATAAAATGAAATAATTCGTTGAGTGTTTGTGAATAATAAAGAGATAAAGAGGGAGATATTGATTCGAGTAAGGGAGATTGATTCCATGGCCCTCCTTGACCTTGGAAATATCTCGCCACATTATTTGATTAGTTTATTCACAAGTTGTTTGGTTTTTCAATTGTATTAATTTATTTTTCGAAGATTACCCAATTACAAATTTTATTATTATATATACACCAAGTGAAATAATTTTTCATATATTCTGCTCAAGTACAAACCCCATTAATTTTATTCGGAGCCACATAATGGAATACAGGGAAATAATATCAAGCCACAAATTTTTGAGAGCACCAACATAACCCAAATTTGTATTTATTTTTTGTTGGGTAAGTTGATTGTATATTAATCCAAGAACTAGAAGATATACAATGAGGCTCAATTGACTCATTTTTTGTGAGAGCTCAAAAAAAAAAAAATTGAACGGCAAGGAAATATTATTTTATTAATCAAAGAGAATATACAATGATTAAAAAGGCAACCAACACAATGACATCATTATGAATCGAGAGAATTCCAATTAGACTGACACCCCAACGACTGATGAATCACTTGCTGGTTGGGAGAACCAAAAAAGGGCTAGAGAGAGTCCAAAGAAAAAAAAAAAAGTAAGATACAACCCAAGCCTACATTAAGGTACACCAAAGTATTCAAATGCTCACACCTCTATCTCCAACAAACTCTTGCATCTACATTAATGTATACAATATGCAATTCATAACACATTCTATTTGGATCAAATTAATGTGAGCTATTTTTGTGCCCAAACCCAGACAACAGTAGCCGAGGTGTTAAGGTGATTTGGGCCATTTGTAGGCTGACCTCAAATGTTAGTTTGCCTCTTCAAACCTGATCAATTGGGATAGATTTGTATGGATTTTGATTTTGATTTCCTCCCTCTCTACCACGTTTCTCTACTTCAAAAATATATATATATACGAAACTCCGAAATTGGGAGAGATTTTTGTTTTTTTATATTTTGCTCTAACTCCATAAATTCAAGAATTAAATTCGTACGAGAGAGAGACAGAGAGAGAGAGTGAGAGAGATTCATATTTTTTGGGTAGAAAAACGGGATTTGGGGGAGCCGTAGTGCACTTCTCTGTAGTGCACGTGTAGTGCGGACAAAACGACGTAGTATTGTGTCTTTTGCTGTCAAAAATACATCGTTTTAACTTATCACTCAAATTGTTTTTAAAATGTATAAAATCAAAATGATGTAGTTTCAATGGTAAAGTGGGTAAAACTACGTCGTTTTGCCCGCACTACTCATGCACTATAGAGAAGCGCACTACAGCCTCCCTGAATCCAGAAAAACGTGGTAGAGAGGGCCCAAAGTCCATAAATTCAGGGATATAACGCCTAACTCTGTGTGTGTGTGTGAGAGAGAGAGAGAGAGAGTGTGTGTGTGTGTTTATTGTAGAGAAATGTGGTAGAGAGGAAGGAAATAGAAACTAAATTCTATAAATTAAGGGATTTGATTTTTAATCAAGTGTGTTGGTTGGAAGAGAGTACAAAATAAGAGATGGTCTTTAGAGATTTAATTGGTTCGTATAAATGACTCTATCAACTCTAATAATTTTGACTCTAACAAAATCGAATTTGTATTGAAAATTATATCTGACTCGATACTACGATTGAAGAGTACTGTATCTTGATTTTTCTATAAAATGATACACACATCACATAAAAAGATGTAAGAAAATCTTAACACTTATACATTTATTAACTTACTACTACGTACAAATGTATAAAAGCAAAGGAAGAAATCTTGATTTTATATTTCCAAAATTTATAGATAATGAGTCCAAAGGTAAGTGGGAATGGACGATTAACACTTATTTGACCTTGATTACGTATTTAATTTCATTTAAAATGCTTGATTAACATAATCTGGATGCACTAAAATCAGATTACATTATTAATTTCATTTGCTCCTCTTCATCTTAAGGTTGTGCTATATATTCTTATTCTAATTCATCTTAATTCCTTAAAACACTTTGCAATGTTTGGCTGTAAAGCAATGAGGATGTCTATCACCACAACAGGAACATCTCTTGTTTTTTTTTTCGGTCCTCTTCATTCTAAGCTACCATTCGAAGGCTGATTTAATTGGCGAAATCTGTAAGAAAACTTTATTTCCAGATCTTTGCGTTTCAACTCTACGCCCATACCCTGGTAGTAGTACCGCGGATCTCAAAGGGCTTGCTTGCGTCACGTTCAACGTTACACTTGCTAAAGCGACTGTTATTTTCAACCAAATAAACGAGTTGCTTAAAAACACAACTGATGAACCTCTAAAGCAAGCTCTCATTGTTTGCGCCTCACAGTATGATGATGCTATTGATGATAGTCGTCTGGGCATACAAAATGTGGGATCAAATAAATTTGAAGCTGGACAAAATGCCGGTGGTATTATTGATGAGGCTCGAACTTGTACGGAGACATTTGATGAAGTAAACCGTACAATGACTTTTGCAGCTGAAAATGAGGTTGTGAGACATTTAGGTGGAATCCTTTGTACTATCGTAGCTTCTCTTGGTTGATTTTCTAGTCATTATCCAGTTTTCTTCTTTCTATGCAATACCAATAAATAAAACAAAACAATGGATTGCCGTTGTTTTATTACCCAATTGCTCTTCCCCAATAACCGTGAATATATAGCAAGTCCTATGATCATGTGGACTCTTATGATTATTAGAAGTCTCTTTAGTTCATACCTTATGAAAATTGAGGGACAACTCTTTTAGCTATTTTGAGGAGCATGGTTGGAGAAGATTGCAGGAAATATTATCAAATTGTTTTTTCTTTTTTATCTGTTGGGGATTTTCTATAAAAATTATCTTGTTTGAATGAGAATGAGTTAATAAAGGTCAACAAATTAGTTAGGCTTGTCCAAAACATGTGCTAGGCTACGCTATGGCGCAAGTGGGTGCACTTGTAGGACCGTGAAACCATTCCTACGCGTCTGGCACAATGTGCCACTTTGTAGCGCACTTTTTTTTTGAAAGGAAAAGAGAAATCTTATTGAAGGAGGAGAATATACATGTAGGATTTCAACTAGGAAGTTAGCATACGAAATGCTGAAAACACAGCCAGCTAAAAACCACACCAGGGGACAAAGCCTTCAACCCTTGGAAATCTAGGAAAGGAAAAGAAACAGTAGGCTAATTAGACCAGATACATCAGCTATTATTGAACCTAAACCCATCCACCATAAGACTTTAGAAGTATACCCAAGAAGCCCTTATAGAAGCAGGTCCCCTCCATTAGTGACACCAGAGATATTATACAGGGAGATAGAGATTTGTTGCTGATAAAGACCTTGTTGCCAACAAGCCCATTGAATCCACCTCACCTTAATTTGCTCCTGCAGGATATCCCAATTTATACTCCTTCCCCTGAATATAAGTTCATTCCTTGCTATCCAAATTGAATATAATATCAAGGATGGAATAGAGAACCACAAGGCCTTCGACAATCTGCTTACTGACTTTTTAATCCTCCAACCTGACCACCATAATAGGAGAGCTTTGATGGATTGAGGGAGGACCCAGGAAATTCCCCAATATGACAAAAACTTACACCAAATAAGCCACACTTCTCTGCAAACCAGTAACAGATGATCTTGAGTTTCCAATTCCCTATTGCAGAACTTACACAGAGCATTTTGGACATTCATCGAACCTCTGGTCATTAACAATGCTCCTGTTTTAACACTCTCCATCCATGCTAACCATGTGAAGAACTGCACCTTAGGAGGACAAGGCTTGAACCACACACGACGGAGGTACAAGATGGTGGCTCTGTCCACAATCTGCCATAATAGAGCACATGTCTTTGACAGAATAGACTTGATTCCCACTACTTCTCCATATCATAGAATCCTCCCTATCTGTAAAGTGAATCCCAAGATTTTCCCAAATGCTTACAATTGAAACAAGATCATCCTTTTCCCAGCTATACAACCTTCTTCTAAATTGGATACTTTCTACCAACGAATTTTGATCTCTCAAAGAAGCCAACTTGAGCCTTTTATCTGATGCTAACTGGTATAGTCTGGGGTATTGGACGCTGAGAGGATGATTTGATGGCCCCCAAACGTGGTTCCAGAATTGGACAGACTCACCATTGCCCACCTTGAGGTAATATTATTTGAGAACTTAAGAAAAATGTTATGGTTAAGAGTTTGGGTCTCGATGATCCCTTTCCAGACAGGGGAGCCAAATGAAGATACCACAGCTACTGGGGTCCAATCATCAGCAGACATCTTATATACATCACAGATAACTAGCCTCCATAAGCTTGTCTTTTCTGCTCCAAACCTCCACCACCATTTCAAAAGAAGAGCAATGTTCATATGCATAGGACACCTTATCCCCAGCCCTCCACTTTCTTTAGGCTTTGAGATTTTCCTCCAACTGACCAAGCAAGTTTTGTTAGACTCCATGGAGCCCCCCCACAGGAATTTCCTTTGTAAACTAATAATTTCTTTAGCTACTTTGGCTGGCAGTTTGAAAATAGACAGGTAGTAGATGGGGAGGCTACTCAAAATCGATTTTATAAGAACAATTCTACCCCCATAAGATAAAAGCTTGCTCTTCCAAGAGGCTAGCCTGGTTTTGATCTTTTCAATAATAGGTCTCCAAGTACTTCTTCTCACTGGACTAGCACCCAAAGGGATGCCCAGGTAATTGATAGGTAGGGTCATTGTTTTACACCTCAACACTTGAGCACAAGACCTAACAAAGCCTTCATCCCATCCAACCCCAGAAATTGAAGATTTTTGGTAATTTATCTTAAGACCTGAGATGACTTCAAAGCCACGAAGAATTCTTTTCAAATTGTAGACTTCCTCAATACCTCCCTCGCAAAATAGAATAGTATCATCCGCAAACTGCAAATGGGTCAAACTTGCCGACAGAGGGCCTAAATTGGCCCCTCCTATCAACTTTAAATCCCTGGCTTTGCACAGCAGGAAACTCAGGCCTTCGGCTGCCAAAATATAGAGGAAAGGAGAGATGGGATCTCCTTGTTTGATCCCTTTACCCATGGCAAAATGTTGTGTTGGAGATCCATTGACAAGAATAGAAAGGGAGGCTGAAGTCATACATTCTTTCATCCATTTGATCCACTGATTAGGGAATCCCATTTCTGACATCATTGAAATTACAAAGTTCCAATTAATATTGTCGTAGGCCTTCTCAAAGTCGAGCTTTATTACTAAACCTCTCCTCCTTCTGGATTTCCAAAAATGAACCACTTCATTTGCTATAAGAATGCCATCTTGAATGCCTCTATTACCCACAAAAGCCGATTGAAATTTCCCTATAAACTGAGGGAGAATAGGGGTCATTCTCTTGGCCAGAACTTTAGCAAGGATTTTATAAGCGCACTTGGCACTTGGTAGCACGTATATGATTAAATTTGTTCATTTTTTCAAGTCTTAATTATAATGGATGGGACACTTGATATTCGAATCAATATATATGATCAGGCAATTGAGAGTAAACAATTTTTGCCGGTAGCATTATTCAATAAGTAGAAGATCCATCAAGTAAATCAGTTTTCCATGTATTCTATTCAAGTATAAACCCCATTTGATTTTATTCGGAGCTACCGCATATATAATGAAATACTACTGATATCGCTGCGTTAAGTTACTGTATATATAGTTCAGTGGAAAGATACAGCACTCATTTACATCAAATCGGGAAAATAGGGAATTCCGGCAGGAATCCATGTGTCCCCCTGGATGAAATTTCTGACAGTATACTTATTTGCTTCACTGGAGCTATTGATCACTCTTGCCCAAGGCACCCTACCAGCTGTATTAGCTCCGGGCCCTCTATTCGCATACTCAGCATAGTCCACTTTATCCACTGTACTAGGGTCTCGGCCCTCCCACTCTTGCCAGCCCTTGGGGTTGATCAGATCATCAAGAAAACTTTCCATTATGATCGTTCTTGAGTAAATACCCCATGGCCTTCCCAAAAAGGTCGTCAACTTTGAACCCTGTTGACATAGATCCTCTGTAGCTGTTATTGTACAATTATGAATGATTATACCACTTTCGTCATTTGGGTTCTCTCTCTTTTGGGCCGTTATTGTATTCTTTTTATTTCCAAGAGGTTTGAGTGCGTAGATTATACAGTTTTGAAAAAATGCAGATGAATCTCCAAAGATGAAATCTACAGTGCCAAAAATTTCGCACTCTCTAAAAAATTGAAATTTCTTTTTGGTGTAAAGGGTGTCTTGATACCCTTGGAATCGGCATCTGTAGAAGGCACAATGGTTTGCTTCAACTCTTAATGCTACAGCCCGGTTTTCTGGTCCGGCTGTGTTTTTGAAAGTAATATCGCACGCGAGAAATCCTGGACCTTCTATTCCTGTAGGTGAAGAAAAATATTAGTATCTCAGTGAAGTATGAAGATCAATAATATCATAGACTTGCTGCATCATACGTTTAGTACTTAAATGTATCGTGAGTATTATAAGTTTGCTAAGCTGCTGCAATTCACATGCCAAATTTCCAAGGAGTTCCAGGGTGGTGTTTCCCCTGCCCCAGTTCTGTTGCTGCTTAGGAGGATTTGTTCCCAACCATCCTACTAGTTCGTTTTAAGGGCTTCACTTTTGCCCTCTGCTCTCTCTCTTTTGGTTGGAGTTTTGCCAACCACAAGTTGTTCATGTACATTCTCTATCTTAATATATACCTTTCTTTGTCAATAAAAAAAAACGTTGTTTCTTTTAATTTTAATGAAGCCATCTTTGTGACTATAAATGTAATCCTTGTAACTTGGATTTCAGCTCAATTCTTGCTGGTTCCAGTAGATCTATGTCCAAACAGTGCAATAGCAGCGGCCAAAAGTGCTGCTAAAAGTATAAAAAAAAAATGTTGCTAGATACCTTGCGAGTTTATACCACCTCTTGTCAGAAACATTAGGAGATCCCCGTCAGGGAAGGCCTATAGCAGCACTTTTGCCTTTTGATTAATTTAGTATGCAATTGGTAACTGTACATTATTTTTATGTGATTCTATACTTAAATTAAACGAACCAATTGATTTTCTTCAACTAATAATGCACTGACTGACCTGCTGTTGCCGTTTGATAGGTAGTGGAATTTCCAATTCCAGCGTAGCTCTTGTTGCCTAATATGATTGTCTTGTCCATCCCATCTCCAACAAGCATGAGGTTTGGCTTGTGTTTAAGCACAATTATGTACTCATTAAAGAAGCCCTCACCGATGTATATATTGTATCTTGTTGGACTGAAGTTTGGAGCATGATCTATTGCCTCTTGAATTGTGGAGAAGTTTCCTGAGCCATCTTTGGCCACAGTAACATCTATGTCCACGATCTGACATTGTGTAATCAAGCTAACAGTCATCAACATGAGGATTGCAAATAGCTTTGCATGCCACCTGCAAAATGTAATGTTATATTACAGGGCATGACAATGGTATTTTTATATAGTACTCCAAATCTGGTTTAGCTACTGTTTATGGGAATAGTTTGATTTTTTTTTTCTTTCTTTCTTGAGTTAAAGTGAAAGAGAATGGTGGTCAAACACTTGACATGAAAGTTCATGTGTCATCAAGTGATTAGATTATGAAAAAAATTCTTATTTTTTTCTTTGAAAAATGAAGAGAAAACAATAAATAGGAATACAAATGAACCTTGCATGAAAGGGAAGAGAAGGCAAAAGGCTCATGGAGGCAACACTAGCAAACGATGGCAGAGCCCTTGCAACACCTAGACTGCCGGGTGCTACTCCATGAATATTCATTTTATCCCTTTGGAATGCCTCTCTTGAGCTGTGCTTACTAACTCTCCTAAGCATATAATAATCTCTAGCAAGAACTTTGTGTGCATATGCATGTGGATGAGTGCCAAATTTATAGTAATCAACAGGTCTTCCAAGCTAGCCTCATATCCAGTCATCTTGATATATACTTGCTTCGTAACAACCATGAAGCCATTATTTCATACATTAGTTACCTATTTTGCAGAAATTATGAATGTGCAAGCTGGTATTACTATTTCCTCATATGCTTTGAAAGAACAAGTCCCTTGCATTTTTCCAAAATATGTAAGGGTAGCTTTCCCTCTTGGTTTCATTATCGAATAGGTATTGCCTCAATAGCTTTCTTTTTTAGTGGCTCATCTCTATCTTTCTTGGGTCTACCCCTCTCTCACAGTACTTGTGCTCACACATAGTATCATGTTGGCTTCATGCAATCGAATAGGCCTAATCCCATTCTTTGTGATGTATTCACCTATTTCCTAGTTGAAATGAAGATGAAAGAGATGTTTCACCCACAACCCCACTTTAGTAGAAACCAATGTGCATGTATCATTATTTTTTCATAATCTAACAGAAGTGATGCATGAAATACCTTCTAAGCTTTCACTCTCGACAACTATTCACAAGGAGACACTATCATGGTTGTTTTATTGTTTTGTTCATATACTAATAATAGAAGATTCCGATCTTTAAATCGAATTTCCAAGAGAATCAACATATCCCAAATTAGTATTTGTTGTTTGCTCGGTAAATTGAGTCTATATACAATGAGGCTCAATTGACTCCTCTTTTTTTTTTTTTTTTGTGAGAGCTCAAATATGCAAATTATTAGACCATCCTTCTTTTTTTCACATGAATCGCCAGACCTTAGCAATGCATATATGCAACGAAAGAGCTGTCCATTTTCTTCGGTTAGATATATATATATATATATATATATATATATATATATATATATATATATAAGAAAAGGAATAGCATCCCTCATTTTATATAATAATCTGCATGAGATGAATGTATAATGCAATTCATAACACATTCTATTTGGATCAAATGTGAGCCATGTTTGGGCCCAAACCCAGACGATAGGAGCCTAGGGGCTATGGTGATTTGGGCCATTTGTAGGCTGGCCTAAAATGTATAAATCTTGATTAACTTATTACAAATGTATAGATCTTGATTTTATCTTTCCAAAATTTTATAGATAACGAATCAAATGTAAGTGAAAATGGATGATGAAGGCTTATTTGACCTTTGATAATGAGTCAAATGTAAGTAGGAAAAATATAGGGAAATAAAATATTTTTTGCCTTTGCATCTTCGGTAAGTAAATCAACGTCATCTAGATATATTAAAATAAAATAATGTAATCTGGATGCACTGAAATCAAATTGAATTATTAAAGACGCTTTGTAATCATATTGAGTAGATAATAGTGCTATTCTTAATGACACTTTGTAACTGTCATATTTATAGTTAACGATGATAATTATAATATGTCATCTTATACATTTTAATGACACTTATAAAGTGTCATCTGTATAGCTATCAATGACAGTTACTGTCATAAAAAATTAAAAAAAATTTAATATCACCTCCATAGATGACAGTTGCAAAACTTTTAATGTCACCTCGCTCGCTCACTCTCTCTCTCTCTTTCTCTCTCATGCATGATGAAGTACTCTAGGTTTAACAAGTTGTTACCGGAAACGTTTCCAAAATATAGGAACAAAATTGCCCACATCACAAAGCTCAAGTATGCATCATTGTTGTTAAACTTGACTATGAGAAGGATGTCTTACCTTCTATGCTCTCTTTCTCTCTCTCTCTCTCTTGCATGATGAACTCTCCAAATTTTGCAAGTTGTCTATTTACTTGTATATATACTGAATGAGAAATTAGACAATAACAACTCATTGAAAAGGTAACTTTATAATTGAATGCTTAAACTAGAATGCACCTAACCATCCATAATAATTAGAATGCGATTTTTTCGTAAGCATATGTAGATCTAGTGTCAGATTTGTATAAATCGATGTATGCGTATTATTGTTACCTTGTGTTCTAAAAGAAAATAATGCATCAAACACCTTTCGGTGTTTTGCTTTTACGTAGACAAGTGTATTAATCAAGAATTTCACAGAAAATCAAAATATAATGTTTAATTTTTAACATCAATATATATGATGATATTACGTATGTATAGGTACTTATAATTTGAATTGTAAGATGGAATAGCGGCAGAATCTGTCGAGAGAAGAGGATGGTGAAGATTAAATATGTTGTTAGTAACCAGACTAAAACACATGTATGAACTCGTGCATTTTTTGTCCACCACCCCATTATTTTTCTCTCAACTGTTGGATGTATGTCTTTCAATCAAGTCTCAGATTCAGTCATTCTTATACTTGTTTTGTGACACCCTTGCAGTCATTATTAACTATTTCGGTTGTGGTTAATTATTAGATTATTATTTGACTATTTCTTTATTTTTATTTGAAAAAATATAATTTTCATTTTGCATTAATTTTTTGTCGGTTATTGATTCGTGTCTCAACCTTAAATTTTAGAAAAACAATTTGTTCAAAAATTTAAAAAAGATAAAAAAAAATGAAAACTAAGTCAAAACATAGTCTGTTTGGACTTATTTTTCATCTTCAGTGAACTTCTTAAGATTTTCGACATAATATTACACATTTCAGATTTTTTTCGTTGAGACGAACCAATAATTCACAAAAAAATCAATGCACAAATAATAAATGTAAAAAAAATTTAAATAAAGATAAAAAAAATTAATTTAATTTAGTTTCTATTTGGCCTACATTAATTTTTTTTTGTCTTTATTCAAATTTTGTTTTGTATTTAGTATTTTTCATCATTTGTGGTTTTTTGGTTTGTTTTAATGAAAGGAATTGAAAAAGTATAAAAATTGTCAAAAAAATTAAAAAAGATTCATTAAAAACGAAAAATTAGTCAAAACATTCTATGTTTTAGTTCTTTTTTTTTTTTGTCTTTTCTAATTTTTTTTTTTAGTTTTTGAACATAATTTTATATTTTTCTACAATCTCATGTTGATATTAACCAATAATCAACAAAAAATTAATTCAAAATAAAAATTTACAAAGAAATCAAATAAAAACCAAAAAATAATAAATAATAATTTAATAATAACCACGGTCGAAATATTACTAACCGTGTTAAAGTCTCCTTCATTTTTCTAAAATATGTTAGTAGGGTAGCTTTCCCTCTCAGTTTCCTTATCAAATAGGTACGTATTGCCTCAATAGCTTTCTTTTTTAGTCACTCATTCTATCTTTCTTGACTTCCCCCTCCCTCACACTAGTGTTCACACGTAGTACCATGCTAGCTTTCATGCAATTAAGATGTATTTACTTATTTCTTAATTGCACCGTTGTCTTTTTCTCTCTTTTTCCATGCCTATGATTTACAACAAGTAAGTAGTGATTGCTTCTTGGATCAATTGAAAACTAATATGCGTATATTATTACTTTCTCATAATATAACAGAAGTGATGCGTCAAATACCTCTAAAATTTTAATTTCAATTTTATTCAATCATTTACAAATACGTACTACATTTATTGTTGTTTTCATTCTGATTTCAATCTTTAAATCAAATTTTCGAAGGATCATTATGTACCAAATGTGAGCTATTTTCGGGCCCAACCGAGACAAGGGGGTACAGTGATTTGGGCCATTTGTAGGCTGACCTCGATGGGTCCGACTAAGTATAAGTGGCCCACCGACTAACTTGTTTATGCAAAAGATTAATTTCTATTTCTTACACAAACCCACAATTACCATTACAATAATAACAAAACCATAAAAAAAAAAAAAAAAAATTCCGAATGCTCCTTCGTACGAATTGGGGGATGTTGTAGCGCGGAGAGGCGCTACAATAGTGTGAGGCCCGAATTATACATCTTATATATTTTTCATGCATTGTCATTTTTTTTAATTGCCGAGTAAAAAGAAAAGAAAAGAGAAATCTTTAATGAGGTTGAGGTGAGAGTTAATGAAAGAATAGAGGGATAATAGTAATATTACATTAAATATTATGACTCTTGGCCAGATGTCACTTTCCTTTTTAGGTTAAAATAAAAAGAAAAGAAAGATAACTATTACTATATAGTACGTGTATGTGTATGTACTCCATTAGTCAACCAAAGCCTATAGAGTAAGATAAGTACTAAGAGGTTGAGAGCTACGAATGGTGGCAACAGAAAAGAAGAAAAGAGAAGTGGATTGAACACATAGGTAAATCTCACTTCGCTGTTCTTTCAAGTATGATTATCAGGTGTAGTGTTGGTTTATATATATATACTGCTCAAATTTTACGAGTTGTAAATTAAGTTTAATTAGTCAATTATTTAATCACTTAAGGTTTGTTTGTTGATGTAAGTTGGAATTCACTTTTTGGCATAGTGGTTAGAATTTTATCAAAATATTAGAAGAGTGTAATTTTAGATTTTTTTTTTTTTTTTGTAATAACAGATACTTTCAACATAATTTTGATTGGATGAATTGATTGTTGAAAAACTTAAATCACGATCTTAGAAAAAAAAAAAAGATAGAGGAAAAAGCTATGAATATGAGAGTTTATACCCAACTTTTAGAATTATTAAATTAGATATTCTATTGCTGCTATAGTATAGTTGCTGGGGAATTGTAATTTTATTATGAAAGGCATACTTAAGGTGTTTTTGAAGTGTATTAGCTCATTAAGTTAATTGATTAAATATAATACTATTATTAGCATGCATTATTATGCATAGACTATGTGGTAAATTCAGTTACTCATTTGCATCATTGTATGACTCGTGTTAGGTTCAGAGAGGTCTACGCCTACTTCAACTCCGTCTAGAATTTAAGTTGTGGTCCCGGTTAGTCCGATTGTTTTTGGAAGGTGAGTACAAGAATTATATAAATTAGAACTAAAATATTTTGTTTGCAATTTCTAGATGTACTTCTTTTTACGAATTGTAATTTGAATGGTTGAGATATTATGGATTGAAAATATTTGTGAAATGTGTTTTGAGATTCATGCTACGATAACGTTGTTGGCCCTGCTCCTGAGCTAATGTGGGAGTGTTTGCCCTGATTCTGGGCTTATTATATATTGCTCACATATGGGATATGTGGGTGTTCCCCTACCATTGAAATTGAAATGGCCCCTGACATCACTAATGTACTTATTTGAGTTGATTTCTCAGGATAACAATACTGTCTTAATTTTGGTCGAAGGTAAACGACCCTTGGTTATATGGGATGAGTTGTTAGACCTTGTGCTGGTCTTTTTTAATATTCTTTTGCTAAAAGAGTTATTTTACTTAATTTGATCCATAAATATTTTGCTTGTTTTTATTTATATGATTTAGTTGTACTCACTGAGCATGTGGTTAACTCACGCATATTGATGCGATACTCTTTTAGGTGTTCAAGAATAGAGAGTGGTCCACTGTACAGCTGTTGTCGTAGTTGTTAGTATTTTGTTTTTAATAAGTTGTTGTACTATGTTGTTGACACCTGTTGTGGGATGTGGCTTAGTAAGAGGGATTGTTGTTTTGTGTGATATTGTCCATTTTCGGATTTTTAATATAAGAGGTTTGTTTTAAAACTTGTCTTTTATTATTTATTTTCTTGGTTTGGTATTAAAGGTATTGCCACGTCACTTTCTTCGGTGGTTCCACGTTATCATTGGGATTGGGGCGTGACAAATAGTATAATGAGGCTATTTGACCGTTCATCTCAGCAATTGAGGATTTGGATTCAATTCAAACTATTCGCACGATTTGAATCTAAACTGTTCGTTGTCGATATAAATGGTCAGATAGCCACACTATGCCCCTATAGCGCCTCCCTGCACTACAGGGACCCCGGATCCTCTTCCTACCAACCTTCGGGCACTGTAGTATGTCAGGAATAAGAAAGAATATGATATGATAAACGTAACCACTCTCTTGGTTGGGGCTGTGGCGCCCCTTTGGATTTACCACTTAATTTAAAAAAATGGATAATAAAGCTTCAATATGTTAAGCACATTACAATAGCTTTTTTCATTTACTAACTATTGCATTATGGATCAGAGAAATATGAATGTTTTTTTGTTCAAATTACAATTGTGGTCTCGTAATTTATTCATTGAATTATAATCACTATTTTCCTCAATAACTCTAGTCATGATGGATCAGAGGAATATGAAGCAATTTTTGTTCAAACTACTATATATACAGTTTAGCTTTGATTTCGTAGCTGCAGTAAATAAATTTTTAACTTCTGTTAGAATTTAAAATTTATACTCTATAGCATAATTAGAAGTTACTTACTAAGCACGTGTATCGTACACGACATGCTTTTTGTTTTCCAAAAAAAATAATTAAAATTTATAAAAACTCACATCAACACTAATATTTTTCTTCCTTCTTTATTTGTTTTCTCATTCATTATAAAAAAAAAACTAAGGTTTTTGACAAATATAATACCCCTTGAGATTTTTTACAAAGACAATATAATGTCTCTAAGATTTTTGAAATTACTTTGATAGTCTTTACTTTTAAACTATTATGCAATTATCTCTTACATCATTAGAATCAGTCAAACATCGTTATTTAAGTTATTAAAACTTCAACTTTGATATTTTTTGGGCAAAATAATCTATAACATAATTCTTGTCACATTCAAAATAGCATATGTTAAATTTTTAGAATTTTTCCAAAACCAAAATTCAAACAAATCTCAAAAATTCTATCCAAATTTTGATTATAAAAAAATCTTAACAATACTAATATTTTTCTTGATTCTTTATTCATTTTTTATTCACAATATAAGAAACCTTCAAACTTCTTCTCACATTCTAATTTTCTCTCTTAGTATAATTTCTATATTTAATTTTGAAACGCAATTCGATAAGAAATTTTCATACACAATACGTGTATCGCGCAAGCTCGAGCTTGTCAATTCGGTTCGCCCGAATTTCAATAGTACTACTAATATCCATTTATGTTTCATGGCATTGAAACAGTTGACAATATCCCGAACCCATGATGCCCGATGGAACCACCTTAACTAGTCCATGCATCCTTCAAATACACGTTAGTTCTTGGAAGTTATATAGGTCAAATTAATACAAACTCTCATTATATTATTTGGGAAGATGATCTGTCTCCTCAAAGTTGGTCCTCCTAGATATCTCATCTCATTTCTTAACCATTCATTTGTGAATTCTGTGATACTTTGCTAAGTTGAAATCAATAAATGTGGCATCCACATCATCATTAATCTACATCACATAACTTGCATTATCAGAGTACTTTTTTTCTTAATGTGCATGATATTATATATGGAAAAAAATTAAGTTAAACATCTTGCATGGGAGAGGAGTATTAATTACTACACCACCACACCAACTCATAGCTAGCAGGCAACAAATTGACAGTTGATTTTCTTCCCCAAGCAAAACTCGGTACTATAACAAAACTCAGTACTTGATTAGTACTGATCTTGCTCTGGACATTTCATCAAATACCTGACCTACATCATAGAAGTCATAGACTACCAGAAGAATGGAAGAAATGCAGTACCATTTTATTAGAACAAAACGCATTACAAGAGCATAAGAGAATCAGTTACAAAATCACAACAGAAGTTATGAAGAAGAGACTATATTTATAGAAAATATCTCAGCTGACGTGGATAACCACCTAACCACCTAACCGACTTTATTAAGTAACCGCCTAACTAACTAACAGATTAACTGATCTTGAGTAAACTAAGTAACAGAATCAGCGGTCTTAAGAGAACTACCAATAGGATCCTTTAACATCACGAGAGATGGATAGTAAAGATCCTCCACGATTCCTGATCATGTGACGTATAGTAGGATTCACTATAAGCTTATATGTCGAAAATTTTAAGGATTGTGAATGAATTGTGATACCGGAAAATCTCACGACAACAGAAAAATTCCATCCATTATGCTGCCCAAGAGTCTTCATTGATGTCTGCAACCCAAAAGTCTTGGCAGTTTCGGCATACCATATTTCTATATAATCTCATACATACCATTCACGTTTTTCAGGAGAAGTACTAAGCTTTCGTTGTCTACACACAAAAAAAAAAAACTCAAAATTCGTGATTTTGTGTGTGAGAAAGAGATAAAAACAGTAAATTTGATAGACAATCAATTGGTTGGTGTTTCTTCAGCCGAGAATCGTTTTATTGGAAACAGACATCGTCGTGATCCTCCAACACCCACGGTGTGACGACGAATTTGTTTTAAGATAACTGAAAATACATAAGACTCGGTTTGAGTATCGTATTGCATATGTTCTGTTTTTTACAATTAATTTATAATTATACTATTCATTTTGTTTATGTATTGTAATTTCGATTTCGATGATCAATAGAAGTGAAAGAATTTTTTTCTGGAATATCATATTATTTGTTTGCATATTTCTCGTACATCTTATTCAACACACCTCCTATGTATGCTCCTTCCTAGGTCTCACGTTTAAAATCTCTCAGGTGCTATCAACTCCTTTGAGGCCAGTCTATACAGGGGCAAAATGCTCCGGCTTTAATGGGGCTCACGCAAGTGTACGTCGGGATTAGTCCCCCAAAAACTAATCGGTATTAAGTTGAATATCGTATTGCATATGTTCTGTTTTTTACAATTAATTTATAATTATACTGTTCATTTTGTTTATGTATTGTAATTTCAATTTCGATGATTAATAGAAGTGAAAGAATTTTTTTCTAGAATATCATATTATTTGTTTGCATATTTCTCCTACATCTTATTCAACACTTCCTAGATATGCTCCCTTCTAAGTCTCACGTTCATAATCTCTCAGGTGCTATCAACTCTTTTGGGGTCAATCCATACATGGCAAAATACTCTGACTTTAATGGGGGCCCACGCAAGTGGACAGTGAGATTTGTCTCCCAAGAACTAATCGGTATTAAGTTGGGAGTAATCTCAAAGCTAAAAAAAAATATGTATTCAAATTATATCGATGATGTTCGATTAACATAATATCTTGAATGAACAACGTACGTATATATCAATACTTATCTCACATGATCAGTGTCAGTACTTCTATCCAGCCCCTTTAACTCCTTTTTGTATTCTTCCTAGTTCTGAACATTTCTTTTGTGGAATTCAATGTACTCAGCTTTCTTCATTCCTTGTACCTGTTATCTAAAAATTCCAACTTCAAAGTACTTTGAGATACCCACACCAAATCCTTTTCGGATCACAACCGTCATGATGGAACCTTGACAGAGCCCATACTTCCAAACTTATAGATATCCATTATCATGTGCTTGGATTTAAGTCATAAGTCAACTCTCCTTTATACATTACACACAATCAAAATTGGAAAGACAGATCTATCTATCTGTCTCCATTAAAATTCATTCACATACAATAAAAGTACCAACTCTTTGATTTAGAGAATAGTTTGTAGTTGGAAGGAAGGAGGATGTTTAGCTATGGGGTCAGCTGATCCCATGTAAATGCAGAGAATTATGGTCTAATTCTTTGATTTATCTATGTTTGACACCATTAAAAAGTCTTTGACCTCAAGCATTTTCCTCTCTCTCTCTCTCTCTCTCTCTCTCTCTCTCTCTCTCTCTCGTGTCGTTGAATTATGGGAAGAAAACACACCAGTGCTCAAGTATGAGTAAGGGGGTTCTGAGGGGGGGAAAATAGGACCAAGTCGTATGCTAGCTGTTACCCTGCAAACGGTTACTCATCATTGTAACCAGTATGTCGATTTAGTGCTACATCTTGGAGCCTTCCCAATCAACACGGTCATGTGCAACCGACTTGTCAGACAATAGTTGGTAACAGTTAATTTTTGAAGAAAGTCCAAAACATAGATCTCTGTATCTATACATGCACGATGCACGTGAGATTTATAAAATAATAATAAAAGTTTACGTATATTGGACCAGATGTGTTCGAATTTGTGCGCAAAAATTATGTTTGTAGAATTATTCTAATTTTTGAGGCTATATACTCCATCGGTCAAATATGCTCAACTCCAAGACCTCAAGAAAATTAGGAATACTACGGTCTCAGAAAAATTTTCTTGAAAACATTTTCGAATTCAAAATCAAAAGTTAAGATTCATTTGGATTTTGAAAGTTTACAAATTTGAATAAATCTATAGTACCATTCATTTTAAATTCTAGGATATTTCTGAGAAATCCTTAGACTTTCTCAAAGAAAATACAAGACAGTCTTTGGATTAAGGAAAGCTAAAGAATAAAAACTGGAGCTTGCATTTTAATTTGCAGCATATATATAGTGTTTTCCTTATATTAGATTGACACACACACATATATAAACACTAGCAGATTATTCATGGCTATAGTACTATCAATGAAATTTTTGAAATTTTTCTAAAATCGTAACTCGCACAAATCTCAAAAATTATGTCTGAATTTTGGCATCAGAAAAATTTCATACTTTCAACATAAGCTATTTTGAACATGACAAAAATATATTATAATTTATTGTTTCAAAAAAAAATACCAACTTTTGACTGATTTTAACAATAAAAGAAGTAACTGTATACTAATTTAGAAATTAAAAGTTTTCAAAAACCTCAAGGGAAGTCAGTGTAATTCACTCTTTACATCAAAAAATTAATCTCAACGAAATCGTTTCTAATATCAGGAGTAATACCATGAGTTATTACCACGTAATATTTATAGTTTATCAAATGAGACATCAACAAATGTATTTATTAAATTGTTAAGAAATCATAATTAACCCACATAGTAAATATTAGGGAATTTATTAACGAATGTCATCTAAGTACTGCCACATGTGTAATTGGGAAGAAAAAATCTGTGCACACAGATTATCCAGACACAGACACAAATGTGTCTGGAGTCTTTGGATACACATTAGGGTCTTAATAATTTAAGGATCTCACATGCATTTAACAACTCTAAATATATCTGTGTCCGAATGTCATGTGTTCTTAACATTACTCAGTTAGGAATACCCATAATTAGTCTGATATCCTAGGAACTGAGATGCAAAGTGATTTGACTACCATTTCTTATTGTTTATCAGATTTTTTCTACGTGGGATAATACTATTTCATTTTGCTTTGGTGTTACGCACATAATTTTTTGTGCACAAATTTGAACACTGCACATAGGGCCTTCGTTATTTTGTGAATTTTATGTGTACTCAACTATCGAACACAATTTCTCTGCATAAAAAATTGTATGGACAAACTTTCTCTTTTCTCTTGCTTCAGTCAACGAAGTGCCACGTAGACGCTTATACGCGTCTACAAACCATGCCATGATCACGAAACACTGAGAATTGGCTCGGTCAACGAAATGCCACGTTTGTAATAAGACGAAAGACCATGGACATTTCCATAATAAAACTACTATAAATGAAAGAGAGCATTCCATTCTGAGACATTCACTCACACACACACACTACAAGCCAACAGCTGCGTGTGTATGCTCTAGCTCCCGATTCCCAAGAAGTGGAAACAAAATGGTATCAAATGCCTTGTTCTTCAAAGCTGTTGTTCTCTTCTTCGCCCGTTTTCTCCTCAAGCATTTCAAAAACCCAAAAAATCTCCACAGAAGCTTCAGCAACACAACCCAATCCAAATTCCAAAAGTTCCCTTCTCTTGCTCACAGACCAGACCTATTGGACCACACCTTGATCTTCAGTGTCGAAGGATCTCTGTTAAAATCCCCATCTATGTTTCCTTACTTCTTTCTAGTAGCCTTTGAAGCTGGAAGCATCTTAAGGGCCCTTATTCTGTTCATTTTGTACCCATTTATTTGTTTTCTTGGCCATGAGATGGGCTTGAAAGTCATGGTCATGGTTTGCTTTTTTGGGATCAAAGAAGAGCGCTTTAGAGCAGGAACAGCTGTTTTACCAAAGTTCTTCTTGGAGGATGTTGGTTTGGAAAGCTTTGAGATGTTGAGGAGAGGTGGGAAGAAAGTGGGGGTCACCGATTTCCCTCAGGTAATGGTTGAGAGTTTCTTGAGGGATTACTTGGAGATTGAGTTTGTTGTTGGTAGAGAACTCAAAGTGTGCTCTGGCTACTTTGTGGGGTTGTTGGAAGAGAAAAAGAATATTGTTCTAGATGACGTACTTGAAGATGATAAGATAGCCTCTGAAATCATTGGGATAAGTAACTTCAACAAGTCTCTGGATCATCAATTGTTCTCTCTCTGCACGGTATAACTCTCAGGCCTGAGGCCACCATGTTTCCATATAGTTGTGTTCTTTGTGTCTCCAATAGCTGTATTCTTATCATATGAAAATCTGACAACATCTTGGAAGATGAAATAATTAAAATTATTCGGAGCAAGATCCCATCAAGCAATTAACTTCGACCTTTTTTTTTTTTTTAGACTCTATGCGCATGAATAGATAGACAAAAGTTAATGCTCCTTTATTGTGGTGTTGCAACAGGAGATTTACTTGGTGAGCGAAGCAGACAGGTGGAACTGGCATCACCTTCCCAGAGAAAGATACCCGAAGCCCCTTATCTTCCATGATGGTAGATTGGCATTTAGACCGACGCCAAAGGCCACTCTTGCCATGTTCATGTGGGTCCCATTTGGATTTACCCTAGCCATCATCAGGGCCATTATTGGCATAACATTACCCTACAACATGCTCATTCCAATCTCCATGTTCACTGGGCTGCGACTCAGGGTTGAAAATCCCCACTACTTCTACTCTGTTTCTAAACCCAAAGGCCTTTTGTACGTATGTAACCACAGGACGTTGTTGGACCCACTGTACTTCTCTTTTGGTCTGAAGAAGCCAGTAACAGCAGTAACATACAGCCTGAGTAGAGTATCGGAGCTCCTAGCACCAATCAAGACCGTACGATTAACAAGGGACAGGAATCAAGATGCTAAGATGATGGAGGAGAAGTTAAATCAAGGGGACATAATTGTTTGCCCTGAAGGGACCACCTGTAGGGAACCTTACTTGTTAAGATTCAGCCCTTTGTTTGCAGAATTGAGTGACGACATAGTCCCGGTGGCCATGGACGTGAAGGTGAGCTTCTTCTACGGGACAACTGCGAGTGGTTACAAGTGTTTGGACCCCATTTTCTTCCTCGCGAACCCTTTTCCTAGTTACACCCTTCAGTTCCTTCATAAGGTCAGCGGGGCAAATAGTGAAAAATCAAGATTTGAGGTGGCTAATTATGTACAGAGTGAGATTGGGAAGGCTTTGGGGTTTGAATGCACAGGGCTTACTAGGAAGGACAAGTACTTGATATTGGCAGGAAATGAAGGGGTAGCTAATACCTTCGGTAAAAGATGCTAGAACTACCTTAACATACCTTCTTGTACTAGTACTAGTACTCCTTTGTTTTAGTATATGAATTGTCACCCAGCTTGGGTAACTTTTTTACCTGTTCTGGGTTTTGGCAGTTCTATTTGACTGGGTGTTTTTCGGAATTATTGGCTCAATTTTGTGTTTTTTTTTATATGACTAAAAGTGTTCGAACCAACTGCGCATCTCAATTTTACATTACAATGTTGATATTTGTGATAACTTATAGGCTAGTCAAAAGATCTATTTGATTTTCTTTCTCTCTTGATTTAATCAAAACAACTAGTAGTCACATACTACAAAACTCTCCACCACTATGAATCTATGATAACACAAGGAATCACAAAAATATGTTCACCATTTGATCGTACATACCAAATATCTAACACATTAGATAATTCATTTATAATACAGACAAGTTCATTCATTATGGTAATAGCATTGACTCTGTCTGTTAGGAAATATGTTGATTCCTTCCATGTTTGTAGTTAGGAAATATGTTGATTCCTTCCATGTTTGTATCCGTAATTATAGCTTAGGATCCGTAATTATAGCCTAGGAATATTGTGATTGTATTCTTATTCTTTTCCTTGTTTAGCTTTTCTCTCCCTATAAATTGGGACACGTATTTGTAAGTTAGGGAACTTAATTCAATACAATTTTCTCTTCCAAATCTTTACATGGTATCAGAGCTAGGGTTCCACACCTAGCATTTTTTTAAGCCACTGTAATTCCCTTTGCCAACCAGCATCTTTCAATTCCAATCCACTGTACGGCTATGCGATTTCCAAAAGGCTTTAATCCAAACAAGTCGACTAGTACCTCATCTTCTTTTCCTTCCCATAAAGAAGGATTATTTTGCAGGTATTGTAAAAAGGATACACATACAATTGATACTTGCTATAAACTGTATGGGTATCCTCCTGGGCACCCACGTCATGATCCTAATTTCAAACCAAAAGGCAATCGTACCAGGCATCAAAATCAGTCGCATGGTGCCCGATCAAACTCCAGCATTACGCATGCCGACTCTGTGGCACAGTCCCTCTCAGCCGAGCAGTATCAACAGTTAAGCACAGCCATGGCTAACATGCCACACTTATCTAAGGGTAATGATGATGTTTATGCAAATGTCGCAGGTTTGTATACAGCTCCTTCTGTCAATTTTGGTTCCTCGAATTGCTGGATTTTAGATAGTGGTGCCACGGATCATATTACTTCAGATTCTTCTTTATTCCTTCATTCTCGTCCGCCTCACGCACCTTTTGTTAAATTACCCAATGGTTCCACTATACCCATAAACTCCACCGGGACCCTCTCTTTTAACAAAGATATTGCCTTAAAAGATGTCCTACATGTGCCTTCTTTCCAATTAAACCTATTGTCTGCCAGTAAAATTACAAAGTCTTCCAATTGTTGCGTGATCTTATTTCCGGATTTCTGTGCTTTGAAGGACTTGGCTACAGGGAAGATGATTGGCTGGGGTAAGCAAAGTGGCGGCCTCTATTACATGTCCTCAGCTCATCACACGCCAACCATTTGCCACACCTCCAACCCAGATGCTACTTGGCACCACCGCCTTGGACATCCATCTCCTGCTTGTTTGCGTTTTATTTCCAAGTCTAATAAATCTATTAGCCCTTTTGACAATTTTTGTAGTGTTTGTCCTCTGGCTAAACAAACAAGATTGCTGTTTCCATTAAGTTCAATTTCTTCTACCATACCTTTTCAATTACTTCATTGTGATATTTGGGGGCCACATAGACACCTGACACATTCTGGTGCCCGTTATTTTTTAACAATTGTGGATGACTTTACTCGTTGCACATGGGTGTTTCTTATGTCTCATAAATCTGATGTTGCGCCATTGATTAAATCTTTTTCAATTTTCTTCCCAACCAATTTAACACTCAAATCAAATTTTTGCGCAGTGACAATGGCAATGAATTTCTTTCCCTACGTTCATTTTTAATCTCTAAAGGAATTGAATTTCAAAGTTCTTGCGTTTCCACTCCACAACAAAATGGCGTTGTCGAGCGCAAGCATCGTCATATATTACAAGTTGCTCGTGCTCTTCTTTTTCAATCAAATATGCCCATTCGTTTTTGGGGAGAATGTGTGTCCACTGCTGTTTATTTAATCAATCGATTACCTAATTTCCTACTTTCTCACATTTCCCCTTTTGAGCGCTTGTATGGACATCCACCAACTTACGACCACCTTCGTGTTTTCGGGTGCTTATGTTATGCCACTGTTGTCCAAAAGATTTCTAAATTCGCTCCTCGAGCAAAATGTTGTGTCTTTTTGGGCTATCCTACTGGACAAAAGGGTTATAAATTGTTAGACTTGGAATCACACAAAATCTTTGTTAGCAGGGATGTCCGTTTTCATGAGAATATTTTCCCTTACAAAAAGATACCTTCCCCAAATACCTTCCCCATACCTGCTCCCAACCTGCATTACAACCCATCTTCCACCCACGACATTGATCCCCTTACCCATGATATTGCCCAAGACATTGACACGCTTGATCCTCTTGCACAAAATCTTACCCATGCCACTGAGCCTCTACCACCCGAGCTCACTCCAGGTAATCCCGCACCCTCTCCTACCCCTTCGGCTATTCCTACCCCAGCTACCATATCCGCCCCATCCCCCTCCCGCCAGTCAACCCGGCCTCGTGCCCCACCCAAATGGCATTCCGATTACCAAATGCATTTTGCCGACATTACTGCTTCCCTGCCATCATCGTCCCCTGTGTCATGTTCTTCGAAAGGTACACGACACCCTTTCTCTTCTTTTTTATCTTATTCTCGCCTTTCTCCCTCTCATTATTCCTTTCTTATATCTATTTCTAGTATTCGTGAGCCCACTACCTATGATCAGGCCATTCTTGATCCGAAATGGCAGGCTGCCATGCAAGCCGAACTCGACGCTCTTGCTCGAAACAACACTTGGTCCCTTGTTCCCCTCCCTGCCGATCATAAACCCATTGGCTGCAAATGGGTTTATAAGATCAAGTACAATTCTGATGGTTCTATTGAACGATACAAGGCCCGTCTTGTGGCTAAGGGCTATACTCAAGTTGAAGGCGTTGATTACTTGGAGACTTTTTCTCCCACTGCCAAGCTTACCACCGTGCGTTGTCTCTTGGCAGTGGCTGCCTCTCGCAATTGGTTCATTCATCAAATGGACGTTCATAATGCTTTTCTACAAAGCGATCTTGATGAGGTTGTTTATATGGATGTTCCCCTTGGTCTTCGCCGCCAAGGGGAGCATATGGTATGTCGGCTCAACAAATCGTTATATGGTTTAAAGCAGGCTTCTCGTAATTGGTTTGCCAAATTTTCCTGTGCTATTCAAAAGGCAGGTTTCATCCAATCAAAGGCAGATTATTCTCTATTTACCAAGTCTGATAGCAACACATTCACTGCCGTTCTTATTTATGTGGATGATATTATTGTCACTGGCAATAATGCACAAGCAATTAAGTCTCTCAAAGACTTCCTTTTTCAGCAATTTCACATCAAAGATCTTGGCGATCTCAAATATTTTCTTGGTATAGAAGTCTCCCGTTCCAAAAAAGGTATTTTTATTTCACAAAGGAAATATGTGCTGGATATTTTGAGTGACGTGGGATTACTGGGATCTCGTCCTACTACTTTCCCTATGGAGACATATTTGAAACTAAGTCCTGACGAGGGGGACCCATTACATGATCCGACCAAATACAGAAGATTGGTCGGGAGATTGATTTATCTAACAGTAACCAGGCCAGACTTGGTATACTCTGTGCAAATCCTCAGTCAATTTATGCAAAATCCTCGAAAACCACATTGGGAAGCTGCCTTAAGAGTTCTACGGTTCATTAAAGGGAATGTTGGTCAAGGATTATTTTTTCCTTCTTCCAATGATGTTATCTTAAAGGCTTATTGCGATTCAGATTGGGCAAGTTGTGAGACAACTCGACGTTCAATCTCAGGATTCTGTGTATTTCTCGGAGATGCCTTAATATCTTGGAAATCAAAGAAGCAAACCACTGTGGCTCGTTCCTCCGCTGAAGCCGAATATCGAGCTATGGCTGCGACTTGTTTGGAAATCACATGGCTCCGATACATTTTACAGGATCTCAAAATTCCACAGAGCAAACCGGCATCTTTGTTTTGCGACAATCAGGCAGCTCTACACATCGCTAAAAATCTTGTTTTTCACGAACGCACAAAACATATAGAAATTGATTGTCACATTGTTCGGGAAAAGTTGCAAGCCGGAGTAATTGCACCATCCTATGTTCAGTCAAGATCTCAACTTGCAGATATCCTCACCAAACCCTTGGGCAAGGAACAATTTCAATATTTGAGCGGCAAGTTGGGACTTCATGATATTCACTCTCCAATTTGAGGGGGAGTGTTAGGAAATATGTTGATTTCTTCCATGTTTGTAGTTAAGAAATATGTTGATTCCTTCCATGTTTGTATCCGTAATTATAGCTTAGGATCCGTAATTATAGCCTAGGAATATTGTGATTGTATTCTTATTCTTTTCCTTGTTTAGCTTTTCTCTCCCTATAAATTGGGACACGTATTTGTAAGTTAGGGAACTTAATTCAATACAATTTTATCTTCCAAATCTTTACACTGTCAGCATCATAAAGGTGGCCCCAAAATTGGTGTTGGTGAAAAAATTATAACAAAAAAGTTTTAAAAAAGTCATTGAAGATAAAAAATTATTAAAACTAAATTTATATTTATCTTTGATAAAAAAAAATTTTGTAAATTTTTTAATATAATTATCTGCTAGCTGGGTGCAAAATTATAGCTTAGTGACTATCTAGACAATCAATTGATAGTTCGAAGACGAAAAAAATTAAAATAAACCAATTAAGAGGATAAAAATAAAAATTACTCATAAGTAATGATCTCCGCTGCGGACTTAAAGAATCATCATAAATTGGACTAACTGGGTGCAAAACATGCAGTTTGGGGACTTTTTAAGCAAATTAATAATTTAGAACAAAATAAATAAATAATAAAAAGAAAAATTAGTGTAAGTAACAAAGTATAAACAAGAATAGTTTTAGAGGATACACATTAGTCTCCCTTTCATTTTTTCTTTTCTATTTTGAAGAGTAATTCTTCTAGATACATTCTTATTAGTTTCCTTTGATAGTCTTCCTATTTTGTGAATATTATAGTGACTTCTTATATTTAAGGAGTTACTGTATCCTCCCTAAGATTTGTTTTTTTCCTCCTATTTTTCTCATTTCTGTTTGAATTAAATATAAAAGGAAAAATATTAAGAAAGAATATTCTAATAAAATATAGAATCTGATGCATGAGATATTAAAAAATATAACTTCCTAAAATAGAAAAGTAGAAATTACTCTCTAATTTGGTCCAAAAAATAAAGAAACTGATGATGTAAATGCTCTTAATTAATTCATTCGAGTTTTTCTATGAGTACAAATTATTTGTATAAATAGTGTACAAATATGAGAAGAGCCCCCTTTTCTTTCTCTTAACACTTACTTCCCGTCTTTTTTTCTCATATTTGTATAAATAATTTGTACGTATAGCAAAAATGAATTAATGGAGACGCACACGGCACATGGACCATGAAACCCAAACCCCGAGGCAGATGGGGGGGATATATGCGGAAATGAATAGCTGTGAATCTTGGACCATCGTTTATATTAACCAGTGTAGCTTTAAATGCTCTTTAACAAAAAGATATAACGTATCTTTCAGCAATTCCTAACTAAATCTAATAATCAACCCTACAAATTTCGCAAACTTTGGTCCCATTTGTCAACTTCTAGCGTAACTAAATTTGTAACACCAGTTTTTGAGTATTCCTTTTTCCGCTTTGTCAAATATAGCTGTGAGCCACACACAAAAAAAAAATATATATATATACCCTTTGTGAGAACCACACTAACATAAATTAACTAATCCCATTAGTTTTGGAGTCTATCCTACAACCTTATAAATAGCGGTATTTTTTCTATAATCATTCTTCCATCCTCTATTATCGCATTGAATAAGTCTACTAACACATCAAGTTATACAAATGGTACATCAAGCTTGCGTAACATGTCATTTTAAGTATAAAAATGTAAACGCGAATCGCGTGAATTTTGATATGTGTTCAAATTAGTGGATGACACATAAACATGATGTACAATTTATTGTGTTAGTATACTTATTCAAGCGGATGATAATGACTAATGAGGATGGAAGAATGATCATAGAAAAAAATACTGCTATTTATAGGGTTGTAGGATAGACTCCAAAACTAATGGGATTAGTTCATTTATGTTAGTGTGGTTCTCACAAAGAGTTTTTTTTTTTTTGTGTGTGTGGCTCACAGCTATATTTGACAAAGCGAAAAAAACAATACTCAAAAACTGGTGTTACAAATTTAATTACATTACAAATTTATGTATAACTTGATGTACAATATGATGTGGTAATAGCATTGCTCTACGGCCTTTCCATGTCTAAACATCAGAGTCGGCCTCTGAAAAAGCCTAAAAAGCAACCGCTTCGGGCTCTGTTAAAAAATTCCACAAATAAGGGCTCTAAATATTTGAGCCTCTTTAGTATATTAGGCATAATATTTTTAGTTTTAAGTTTGTCTTTATATAACATAGGCACAATATAAATCTCAAGAAATTCCAATTAAAGAATTTACTTCAGACTTTTAGAATCTCATGACCGATACTACTAGACATCCTTCTAGGGGGACCTTCTAACCTAAATTATACTACTAGGGAAATCGACTGAATCAGACCTTTATTGAAATTAACGCCGAGTTGAGTTAGCTGGGGTTGGAGAGTAACGTTCATTACTAACAAACTTCATAACAAATAATTTGGTAACAATTATATCATGATAAGAGTTTGAATTGACTCAGTGCTTGGTTTTTCAATGCCTGACTCAGTGCTCGGTCTTTTCAGTGCTTAGTTGCTTATAAGTATTCATTCGCTATGTACATGGCCGCTCAGGTGTAAGTGCTCGGTCAAGAGAAGCTAATCACAAAATCCATTAGACAAGATCTAACAAATAAAGCCTGAAAACGTTTTAAATCTCAAAAATAAAACTCTCAATAAATAACCCGTTCCCAAAAAAGAAATGGAATTGTAATCGGTAACCCCTAAATCGGTCATTCTTCACCCCATAAAAGGGGCAGTAGGGCCAGGGTAAAGGCAAGTTTTAACAATCCACTTTCTACATACATGCATATTCTTTTTTTTCCCCCTCTCTCTCCCTCTAGATATCTAAATTGATTGTTAAAGTGTCCTTCGTGAAAAAAAACCTATAATCTTCGGACTTATGAGCAAAAACTCTGCAAGAACTCGAGAAGTCACCATCAAATTTTCTTCATCATCGATCGTACGTGTCCATTCGATAGATATTTAAACCGCCTCACTTTGATCTCACTTCCAAAAAAATTATCTCACGTCGCTTTTGTATAACTTTTCTTGAAAGGATCAGAAAACTTTTTATTATGAGTCGAGTTCTTCTTAGTCTAAACATGATGAGTGCTGTTTTTTTTTCTTTTTCTGGTTCACATGAAAATAAAACCTCCCTTCTTTCACACTTGATTGATTGAGCATCTCCTGAGCCTAATATATATAGTTCCAAATTAAGCTGGATCAACATAGATTTTGATCCACCCACAGTTTTTGTATTTTAATATATAGTTTTGTTTTGATATATCCACCCAATACTGTGGGTAGATTTTGCCCTACCCAAGACAAATCAATAGGTACCCCATATGATTGATTATGCCCTGTATATTCCCTGGCTTCAGCAAGAGCTAGTCTTTATAATTCTTACAGGTAGGTACAACTTAGTTCCATACAACTTTAAATGTGATATTGAAGAAACAAACTACCTCCGCCTCCGGCAGCTACTCTTTCCTTTAGGCTTGCTAGGCAGCTGCACCATGATGTCGATATTGTTTTTATATGTTCCAACTGTTCGAGGGTTTTTTCGGTGGTGGAAAGTGATAAAAAACCAACCAAATCTCATAATTCTACGTACTGGAGGCAACACTTCCCTGTTTCACACGTGGACAACATTGGATAGTACCATATTGAATTAACAAATGATTCCGCTTTACCAAAAGATACAAATGAAAAATGTTGGAAAAAATGGATGTTAATCCATATTTATTTTTGGTGATTTTTTCTCAAAAATTAAGGGGTTTCCTAAGACTACTTGAGGTGAGTCTTATTGGGTTTGTGTACTCTTATGTAAAGAGTTTAAACCTTGGAAAGAATTGTTGAAATCTATTAAGGTTTGAATAAGAAATTAATTCTTAAAATATGCACCGTAGTAGTATGTGAAAAGGTGATAGGTCAACCAGTCTCGCATTGGAAAGACACGCGTGCATGCTCCGCCGCCGCTCACTTGGACCGTGACCAAGGTCGAGGCCGGGGTTTGTGATTTGAGATCCGAGATCCGAGATTTGTGGGTCGTGAGTCTGGACTTGGGCTTGGGCTTAGCTTGGTGTTGCATGGTCGTCGTTTATCCTTTTATAGCCAATAGTTTGAGTTTACTTAGCTACAGCTTAAATCCAACTTATAATTGGGCCACATAATGGGTTTGAGTCCACATGGGTGTGTATTTAATCAAGATATTAATTTGAAAGTAAAATTTAATTTCTAATTTAAATTTGAATTTAATTTTTTATTTATTACATAGAATTTATTTGATTTTAAATATAGAATTTATTTCTAAATTTATAACCACAGAATTTATTTTGAAAATAAATCTTAAAATTTAATTTTGATTTATTACGAAATTAAAATTTTGGCTCCCCCTTGGTCCTATAAATTGAGCAACCTTCTTTGGTTTTGACACACCAACACTTCATACAATTCTTCTCTGTTCTTCGAGTCTTTGAGTGTTCTTCGATCAAGAGAGAATACAAAGCAAATTAGTTTGACAGTCGATCTTCAGGAGGTGCTACCAAACCCGAATTCAACCGTTGTATCTTGAGAGACGAATGCCAAGCATATCTTCAAGCACTCCGATGAGACAGCGCAATTTGTTTTAAGGACACCGTGAGATTCACAGGTCTTGGTTTGCGATTTCAATTTTATTATTGTTCAAGTTTATGTACTGTTTTTATTTTTTAATAAATTGAATAAAATTCCAAATGTGTTTGTTTTTTCTACAAAAAAATTCCAACGCGTTGGCCTGAACAAATGAAGCGGGTAAATGGGTGTTATACATTCTCCCATATTGTATATTTTGTATTAGTTTTTGTGTACACACATACAATAGTTTTAGTATTTTTTTTTTTTTTGCCAATTGTTAGGATATTATTTATAATTATTTCTTGGATTATATCAGCCGAGGTGATCATTCATATAAAGTCATGACCCAAACGACAAGCCAACAGTCAAAACGTCAAGTCTTATAATGAGGTGAAAAAATGTTACTCAAAAAGTTCATGAAAATAAATTACTAATTATTGTTTTGCACAAAAAAATAACCTCGACCAACTAATATAGATGTGTTGATTAGAACAATATCGGTGTTAGGAATCAGTAGGTATTCTTTTCACAGCTCGTCCATGAACTTTGTTAATATACGTAAAAGAAAATATTCAATCGGAGTTCATGAGGTGGAGAGATTAAGAAACGTTTTATGCATGAATGTCAGATTAAATAATAACGCAAAAGAAATTCTGAAAATGAAATTTATGATGAGTTTTTTCAATAATATTCGTATGTTATGGTCGGGATTAATCCAAAAAAATATTGATATTAATATCTATAAAATTTTGCAAAAAGGGTCCTAATATTTGGAGACTTCTCTTTGGGAGAGCATGAGCCAAGCCCATCAAAGGGGGCCTCACATAACAAAACAGAGACAAGCCCATGTTTACAGACCACTGAGTTTGGATTAGGATACATTATTTTGGGCTTCCAGAACTTATTCAGAATAATAAATTTTGCACAATACTTTATATTTGAAACTTTTATCCCAATACTTAAATTTTTTTTTTAAATTAACATAAATCTGAAGGTTAAATTTATTTAAACTCAGCAAACTCGTCACCCGAAACTGTTCGAGTCGGTCTATAGAATGGGAAGAAGGAAGAAAAATAGAAAGAAAGGACCGACGGCTAATGTAGGACTTTAGAATAATTTACTACAATATCGGGGGCTGGTCGATAATTCGAGACAGCTCTCTCCGTTCCCTTTACTTAAAGCCGTAGCCTCCGTCTCGTTCGACTTCTCTAGGGTTTCGATTTTCAGGTGACAATCACTCGAATATTCCCCGAAAGCCTCTGGCTTCCAGTTTTCGGGGGGTTTTCTGCGATTCCGCGGAGGATTAGTGTTAAGGGTTAGATGGGGACGGAGAGGAAGAGGAAGGTGAGCTTGTTCGATGTGGTGGATGAGACTTCATTCTCGGCCAAACTTGCCAAGTCCAACGGCGGCGGCGGCGGCGCAGGCGCAGGCAACACTCTGATCAATCGGTGGAATGGACGGCCCTACTCGCAGAGGTATTACGAAATATTAGAGAAGAGGAAGACCCTTCCTGTTTGGCACCAGAAAGAAGAGTTCTTCCAAGCCTTGAAAGCCAGCCAAACCCTAATCTTGGTTGGTGAAACTGGTAGTGGTAAAACTACTCAGGTCAGTTTCTAGGAATATCTCGAAGTCAAGTTAATTGATGATGGTTGCTCGGAAAAGGAAATTTTGGCATTTAGGTTTCTGTTCTTTTCTTATTTTCCATTTTTCCCTTTTTTTGTTGTGATGGGGGAAGGGATATTTAATTTGTTGTTTTTTATTGGTGGTCTGGAGTACCGGGATCGATAATAGTTTGCCCCCTACTTTGCAATGTTTTGTGTGTTTTATTTCTCATTCCTGTTGTTTGCACACTGCATACAACAAGATTCGATAGTAAGGTTGAATTTGATATACGTTGTTGCATCGTTTTTCTCCAATTACTGACTGATTGTTTGAAGTTATCCTATGTTGTCGAGAAGCTGCACTTACTACTTGGTTTTCTGCAAAGATTGTAGTGCGAATATTTACCTACAAGATATGATGGACCTACCACTAAAGTTTGGTTAGCTGGTTTGCATGTCCCGCTATTGATATTGCATTTCTAGAAGCTTGTTTAATGGTCTACTCTGTATGTCCTAAATTAGAGGCAAGACGTTTGATGCCCCTCGAATTTCATAGTTCCATGGGGTATTTCAAATTTTATTTATCTTTTATGCCTATAGCTATTACCTTATAAGCTCAGTTTTTTTTAGCTTTTGCCGTTTGAGATTTTAATCTAGGTTTTGCAGTGATTTCGTCATTGCGATGGAAGAACTAGTCCCTGCGCATTGGTATAGGAAGTCCAAATGGTTGAATGGTTATTCTTAACCAGGTTAGAATTGCTTTTGTGCAGATACCTCAGTTTGTTCTGGACGCTGTTGATTTAGAGGGCCCAGATAAGCGCAGGAAATTCATGATAGGCTGTACCCAGCCTCGCAGGGTGGCTGCAATGTCTGTTTCTCGTCGGGTCGCTGAAGAGATGGATGTAGCTATTGGAGAAGAAGTTGGTTATAGCATTCGTTTTGAAGACCAGAGTAGTGCAAGGACAGTTTTGAAGTAAGCTAGTAATGCTATGGTCAAGTTATTTGTTATTTATTTTTTCTTTTGAATGTTGTCTCTATTTTTATCAATTTATGGCCAATAATAAGTCAGCTGTCTGGGTTTGTTTTCTTTTGCTGACTCATGTGTTGAGAATTTCCTAATAAATCTACTTTTACATGACAGGTATTTAACAGATGGTATGCTTTTGAGAGAAGCTATGACGGACCCGCTTTTGGAAAGGTACAAAGTGATAATTCTTGATGAGGCTCATGAAAGAACTTTGGCAACGGATGTTTTATTTGGCCTTCTGAAAGAGGTGCTGAAAAACAGACCGGATCTCAAGTTAGTTGTTATGAGTGCTACTCTTGAGGCTGAGAAATTTCAAGGTTATTTCCATGGTGCACCTCTTATGAAAGTTCCAGGAAGGCTTTTCCCCGTGGAGATTTTATACACCACTGAGCCTGAGAGGGACTACCTAGAAGCGGCACTTCGTACTGTTACTCAGATACACCTGGAGGAACCACCTGGTGACATACTTGTATTTCTTACGGGAGAGGAGGAGATAGAAGAAGCATGTCGGAAAATATCGAAAGAAGTTGCAAATATGGGAGATCGTGCTGGCCCTGTGAAAGCAGTTCCTCTGTATTCTACGCTTCCACCAGCTATGCAGCAGAAGATATTTGAACCTGCTCCACCTCCCCTCACAGAAGGTGGTCGTCCAGGGAGGAAGATAGTAGTTTCCACAAACATTGCAGAAACATCTTTGACTATAGATGGCATAGTTTACGTGATAGACCCTGGGTTTGCCAAACAGAAAGTCTATAACCCGCGAATACGTGTTGAATCGTTATTAGTCTCTCCGATATCAAAGGCCAGTGCACACCAAAGGGCAGGGCGTGCTGGAAGAACACAACCAGGAAAATGTTATAGACTGTACACTGAGAAAAGTTTCCATAACGATCTTCAGTCACAGACCTACCCAGAGATACTGAGATCAAATCTTGCGAATACAGTCCTCACCTTAAAGAAACTAGGGATAGATGATCTGGTACATTTTGACTTTATGGACCCCCCTGCCCCCGAGACATTGATGCGCGCTTTAGAGGTGTTGAATTACTTGGGAGCATTGGATGATGAAGGCAACTTGACCAAGCTGGGTGAGATCATGAGTGAGCTCCCCTTGGATCCACAGATGGGAAAGATGCTTGTTGTCAGCCCCAAATTTAATTGTTCAAATGAGATTCTGTCTATATCGGCCATGCTTTCAGGTATGTATTGGTTGCCTTGCTCTCGTTCTTTCTGTCTTGAGTCCAATGTTGGGTCTTCAATAAAGTAAACCGATGATGGGCTGAGAAAGTCGTTTCACTAGTAGTGAAGGCATGCCCACCATTTGTAGCGTGTGGACAGATGGTTCTGTGCACACGTGAGTTATATTAATTGCGATCTTGTGTACATTGGTACATACGTGTGCAGTTAAATGTATGTGTCCACTTAGGTTCTCAGTATTCTCTCATGAAGTTGCAGTCTCGCCTCTATGCATCTGCTGACCTACCGTGGGCCTCCTCTGTGATAACAAATTTTTTCTTTAGTACCCAATTGCTTTCTCCGGCCTAGGGAGGCTCAAAAAGCTGCAGATGAAGCAAAAGCTAAGTTTGGGCACATTGACGGGGACCATCTCACGCTCTTGAATGTATACCATGCCTACAAGCAAAATAGTGAGTATTTATTTACATTTCTTACCTGTGCTTTTTCCTTAAGAATTCATATGACCCAGTATTAATGTTGTTCGTGTGCCTAATCCTGTCTCTGTTTTAATGGTTTTCAGATGAGGATCCATCTTGGTGTTACGAAAACTTCGTAAATCATCGGGCGTTAAAATCTGCTGATAATGTAAGACAACAGCTAGCTCGGATCATGGTTAGGTTCAACCTCAAGCTATCCAGCACAGATTTTAACAGCCGTGACTACTACATCAACATCAGAAAGGCTATGCTAGCTGGATATTTCATGCAGGTGGCTCATCTGGAGCGCACTGGACACTATTTGACTGTGAAGGACAACCAAGTAAATTTCATTACTTGTCTTTTGCTTTTGAAATTTATGGAATTGTGTATTGGATGTTTGGGAGACATTAACTTGTGTTGTTATTGACATTCGGATGTTAATTGTGGAAAATACAGGTGGTTCACTTACACCCTTCAAATTGTCTCGATCATAAGCCAGAGTGGGTAATTTATAATGAGTTTGTCTTAACAAGCCGAAATTTCATCCGTACAGTAACAGATGTTCGTGGAGAATGGTTAGCTTCTCTTTCTCATGTCATTTTATTGTATGGCATTCAATTATAGGTTTTAGTGGCTTATGATTTGCTCATTGCTTCTGTATATGGCACTGGAAGAATTTGACTCAGGATGCATTCAATCTTCATATGCTAAGGGTTTGCAAGAGGAATATTTCACGTGACATGAGTTTGCAAAGTATATAACTAAATGATGTGTCCTACCATAAGTGCTTCCCCCTTCTTGCTCTTCTTTTAGTCCTCTATAAGTTGGCTTCTGCATGTTTGTCTCATGGCAGCCAGTGTGTGATATATCCTATTAAAATTATATTAAGTGGTAGGCAAAAATTCTGAAGGTCCAAAAAGAGTTGTGTAATTCACTTTCCAATTGTCTCATGTCTCCTTTGTAGCAAGTCTTTGCCACTTGTGTTTTCTATTACTATGATCTTCTCTATCCTGTTTCTTAGAACGCTGTTGTGATACCATCTCAGTGCGTTTCTATGGTCTTTTGGATTTTGAAAAGAAAAAGAATACGCTATTTATTAACCAAGAGGAACCTAATAACCTATAGCATGCTAATAGTTGTAACTATTTTTCTGTATAAATCACGTGTAAAGGGTGCTGCACTTTTGTTGGCTCCCATTATTGAGATTGGCATTTTTACGTACTATTTCCTTTTTGTTCACTTCCTTTTCTTTTGGTTGATTCAGGTTAGTTGATGTAGCGCCACACTACTTTGACCTTGCTAACTTCCCGCCATGTGAGGCGAGGCGTGTTCTGGAAAAGCTTTACAAGAAAAGGGAAAGGGACAGGGAGGAGGGGAAGGACACGAAGTAAAGAGGTAGTACCTCTTATGTTTCTGCAACCCAGGTGGATGTGTGACCAAGGAGCGCTATAGTGTCTTTGAGAGCTTGCTTTTCAGATGCCTCTCAACTGTGTCGAGAATGGAGTAATGCAACCTTTCGTACGTTTCTTGTGGTGCAGATATGCAAAATTACTTGTACCCTTAATTGAAGAGAAATTCAGAGCTGTACGAAAGTTGTATGATTTATCCTTATTTGTTTTAAATCATGTAGTTTTCTTGCTTTTTATTTCTATTTTCTTATTTGGGGAAATCTCAAATGAAAGGACATAAAAGAATATCATGATAATTTTAATTGCATTTTCCTGGAATATTTTGATTTAAAGTCAGCAATGCCCCCTCCCTCTTTCCCATGAAATCCCTCTCTTTTTTGGTCTTTTCCTTCCTGTCCACTGCATTAAGAGAGAGTTTGTGTGCACGCAAATTTATGTCCATAGATTTGGACAAAAATGTGTTCAAAATTCGTTTGATGCATGTAGTATTCATAAATAATGAGGGTTTGAATGATTCTGGACACATTTGTATCGGAATCTGTGTTTGTGTGTAGCATTACTCTAGACCAAACATACTCTCCCTATCATTTATTAGACGTTTATGTACAAAATTGGCTTATTTAAGTTGTTATTGCAAAGAAGTAATGTATTATAACAAATGGAAAGGTAAAAAGTGTTCAAAATCTCAACAAGATTGTGAATAATAAAGATAGTTTCTTATTTTGACTTGTAGGAATAATAAATAAGATATACTCACTATTTTTTCAAAATTAATCAATTGCACTCATCACATCAAATACTTGCACCATTCATATATATCACTAAGGGGGTGTTTGGGAGCCTATTTTTTAGCTTTTGAGTTTTGGTTTTTTGGCTTTTTAGTTTTTTGGATTATGGCCAGAATGAGTTTTGAATTTGGAGAAGTGTTTGGGAGACATGTGCAGAATGTGTTTTGCAGAAGTAGTAGTGTTTGGGAGAAGAATGTTGAAAATGAGTTATGGATTATTTTTGACCAATTTGCCCTTAGTGAAAATGAAGACTTGTAATTTATTTAAAAGGTTGAATTCAAAAGCTGAGAATGCAAAAATAAACAGACAAATGCAACATTCATTTCCACAAGATTAATCACAGATAATATTAAAAATCTAAGCTTTTATTCTTTTAATATTGCAGACCCCCAACAAGATCTTATGGCCATTGGCCTCTAAGATCAAAGACACCGACGACATAGTACTCAGAACACAAAATAACCAAATTGAAAATAGTTCAGAAGCTAAATTGCTAAGCGATTCCCGTTCATCATGTGATGATTTGAACCCCTAATTTTTGTTTTTCAGCCACAAATCGTAGGTTCAAATGCTACCTTACTGGAATCTATACGCCAAACAATATAGGTACACCAAACGCGCTGAGGAAGGTAAAGAACAGAAGGTACCTACAATGGCGTGATGGCGTGAGAGATGAGAAGAAAACCAGATCTGCACAGCAATGGAAACAAAAACCCTAGATTAGACGAAAATGGCGCTGAGAAACAACAAACGCGCTGAGGAAGAATCGAAGCCAGGAGGCGGAGCGCAGTCGCCAGGAGGGGAGGAGGGGGTAGGAACGTCTTCAATTTCTGGAAAATGAGAATGAGAATGGGAAAAAGGACCTCCAACCCTACTTTTGGATTTTTGGCTCCAAACGGTAAAAACTCCAGAACCTATTCTGGGAACCTGTTTTGCAAATTGGCGCCCAAACATGCAAAACAGGAAAATGGGAATGGAAAAATTGAAAAAAGAGGCGCCCAAACAGGCCCTAAATATTGTTGTCATTGGAACAAGCACTTGTTCTGTGTACATCAAACGTTTGCCCTGTGCATGCTAAACACTCACACCGTAGACGTCAAACACCACCACCGTATATAAAATGAATGGCCTATAATAAATAGCTTCGTCTTTTTCACATAATTAATTTGCTCCTGTCTGTTACACCAGTTTAGAATGACTTTCTAGTAAATAGAATCATATAGTTAAAGTATAGCGAATGACCTACGTTACAGACTGGTAATTTCATTTCATGGACTTATTTTGTGACAAATTCCTACTCGTACTACTATAAAAACGATTTGTTCCGCCAAATGATTAACAAAAATAACGTACTAACTAACTTGAATTTTTTACACAATCGACTTCATTCTAAGTAAATATACCTTGCACCATAATAGGAAATGACTAACATATATGAAGCACTCCACAAACCTCCTAACATACTTGGAAAGGTATGTAAATAGTGAATAGCACCAATTTACACTGTAAATTTTATGTAGTTTTTTGTTGATCCACTTGCTTTTTTGAACGGAAGTTTTTGCGATGATATCAAATGAGTCGAGGTAAGAATTCACTTCTTAACTGGCCTGTCTTTTCAAATAATTTTCTTACTCTCTAAACAAACATGATTATAATAGAAAGTAAATAGCACAAATTAGAGCATATATTACACTCGAACCTTTAACTTAAATAACTTGCACCTCAATATATATGACCTGCACCCAAATATTAAAAACTTGCACTTGCTCACAGTACTACTGTTAAGTTTAGAAAAGAATAGAATGGAAGCTATCTTACCCTCAAGTGCAAAGGGTCTCGTGACTCAAACCCGTGATTATCGGGTCACATTAATACAGTTTTAGCATTGTGTCTGACCCGCCCTTCAAGGACAGTATACCCTATATTTTTTCATTCCATACTCTCTCCTATCTTAGGAAAAAGTAGTTCAACTAATAAATGAAAAGGCAAAGAAAAAAAGAAAGCAATCATAGTTTATAAGATGGTAACTAAAATGGATAAACGGCTACCTGAACTGAAATATGCAAATTAAATAGATAATTTAGCTAGGTAGTATTGCACATTAAAATGTACAAATGTATTGAAAAAAAAAAAATTATTACAAGCATCCTCGGACCATTAGCAGGTCAAGCCACAACTTATTAGTTTAACAGGCACCGATGAATAACTAGGTTCTCCCTCATGACAATTTTTGATAGACTTCATCAATTTTCTCCTGCACAACATTGAATGACTGTATTAACACACACACACACACACACACAGTGTGTGGTTAAAGGAAGGAAGGGGAGTGTGAATCCATTTACCTTGTAACACTTGAACAGTATGCCTCTTTTCTTCTTTAGTGTTGGAGTCACCAAATCCCTCTCGGAATCGAATTGCCGAGGTTCCAGAATGACGCCCTTTATATATTCAAATCCTCTCAGCTGATACGAGGGAAAGAAGAAAGAAGCAAATGCATCAAATAAGCGAAGATAATCTGCCGGCCAGAGAAATAATGCCACTACATGAAGGCATTTGCTTCTAATGATCTTAAACCAGTTTTCAGAAAAAGCACAATGTTCATGATTCTCACGGCTGAAGAACAGAGGGTTCCGCAATACACCCAGAATCAGACTCAATAAAAATGAAGGAAACACAAAGGCTGCATTCATCGGCAAATACCTTGTTTCTCTCTGCTGTAGACTTGAGCTCAAGCACAACATATTCTTGTAGTTGGTTAAGGGAGCATAGCTCAGAGAAGGAACCTCTATGGCCGTTCTGATGGGCCCACCTTATGGTGTTCTCTTCGTGTGGTACAACTACGGCAACCAGCTTTGACTTGAAGCTGTCCCCATACACCCATATCTAAGAAGCCAAAAAAAAAAAACAATTCACTTATTAAATCTTGAAGAACAAAATGAATTTTCTGTGGAAATCAACTCACAAAAAGAGAGAGAGACTCACATCCTCAACAATAGGGGTGATACAATATACTTTCTCCAGATATTCAAGAGCAACATACTCCCCTTGAGATAGCTTAATTAGATTTTTCTTCCTATCGATAATTTTAACAACTCCGTTTGGTAGCATCTCCCCTATGTCACCTGAAAATGCAAAAGCAAATACAGTCAAAAACTATTTATTAGTATGTACTTATCATAAACCTACAGTTCAATGGCGAATGAATTGCATAAACCTGTGTGAAACCATCCATCTATAAGGGTCTCTTTTGTCAACTCTGGATTCTTGTAGTACCCAGCGAAAGCAGTTTTTCCCCTCACACATATCTCCCCACGTGGAGGGTCTCCAAGTGGATTGTAACCCATCTCTGGAACTTCCTCCAGACGCAACTCACTATACACAAATGCAGCACCTACCGTTCCCAGCAAGCCCATTTCATCTGGATAGCCAATAGTAGTCAAACCACAAGTCTCCGTCAACCCTGAAATAACTTTTGTGATTAGTTGACAACTTTTGCCGAAAACAGTGATCAATGTTGGTTTTACAGACGATTTCACATAGTTGCACTAAATGAGTTCCCCGATCTTGATGGTTCATAACAAGTCTAGATTTTCTACTTGAGACTATGAGTAAAGATTTATCTGCTTGTTAAAGTTTACCATAGCCTTGTAATACAAAAGCGCAGGAAGTAACCCGCAAGAACTCTTCCACCTCACTGCTTAAGGGGGCACCTCCAGATACTATTAGACGAATCCGACCACCTAGTCTGGATTTTACCTAAACAAAGACACAAGCATGCCAGTTAGCAGTACCATAAAAAAGGTAAAACTTTCCTCAATGTTAGCAAGGATATATTCAGCCAAGTTACCTCAACTTGTTAGACCACCACCACGGTTGCCAATAACATCGGCTACCAAAATGGTGGTGACGTGGAGTTTCGAAGAGTAATGGGCAGTAGACGAAAAAAAGAATCACAGAAACACAAAATGGAGCAACGGCATTTGATGTTTCCAACTTCTACGAGTATTAATCCATCACATTTTACACTCGAGTCCAAATCATAGCCATGGGGTTGTTAGGTGTAGAATTGGAGGGGTTTTGTGCATTTGGGCCCAAAAGCCCCAAACTACCGAAGGTGAAATGCAAACAATCTATCTTCTTTCGACAAGGGAAACATGATCAAAAAAGATTAGTATAAGAGGAGGCATCCAACCTTCCTAAAAGCCAGCAGATCAGCCAACCATGATGCATTTTTCTGCTTAAACCCTAAATTCATCCAGGCAAGTTTGCTGTATGACAAAAAAAAAAAAAGAGTTGCACGCAAAAAGATATGAATATGACTACTACTTAAAAGGAAAGATCCGTGCACACAGAAAAAAGAGACTATCTTACTATTTGTAAAGAATGTGAAAAATTGCCCTCCTCCTTGGATTGAGTTCCTCTAATGCTTTTATGACGCCTGCAAGGAAAATACAGTTTCTCTGTAAGGTAGAATGCTCCATACAAATTAGAATTTGTGTTGAGTGACCAATGACTATAAAAAAACTTCCCATGCCTTCATGTATTCGTTCAAAAACTCGAGGTACACCAGCAAGAAAAGTTGGTTTCAACTCCACCAAATCATCCTTTAGTGCATTAAGATCCTTCAAGGAATCAAGAGTGACAAAATTGAAGCAAAACCAAAAAACCAAATTCCACAATTAAGTAGAAAATGAGAACCTTATGCTCCCTTTGGTTTGTGGAAAGCTCAAGAAAGCAATACAATAAAGTGGAACACTCTAACAAGTATCTCTCTCCACCGCTGTCTTGGTGAACAAACTACCTCTAACCACTAGGCACCACCATCCTGATATACGCACAGCTATGCATGTGCTTCCCCATCGATATTTTATTCTTTCACGTCGTTGCACTCATCAATAGAAAATCAAAAGCATGAATGTTCAATCTTTTTTACAATTTTAAGTTCTTCTTTGTCCCAAACCAAATGATTGTCTTCTTTTTTTCCACAGAAAATCTAGAAAAGGTTCTAGCGGCTTACCCCATGATAGTAGCCAACAGAAGCACCCTTATGGAAAAAATATTCTTCAATCATGCGGTCAAGGATATGAGCAAGGGGCAAGAAAGATATGTAAACGTCATCCACTGTCATCTATCAAATAGGCCAAAGTGGTGTCAGTACACGACAGACAGAGAAAGAGGAAAACACGAAACTGTTACCATATCTTTGAAATATTAAACAATGATATAACTGCATTAGAGACTACGCATTGATTGGTATTACACAGAGCCTCATAACGTGATGTTTCTTGATTAGATGGTAAATAGGCAAATGGGTTGCCTTAAAGACAGTCTATTCCCTATATAGACGGTGCTTCTATCATGACTTTGGAACTTGCGACATCTGAAGGTGTGAAAACAAATACCAGACTCTTACGTGTATCACTTACCTTGTCTTCAAATTGCTCCATAAAGATATCAAGCCCTCCTATGCATGTTACAATGTTTTCATGTGTTAAAATAACACCTTTTGGATCTCCACTGGTGCCACTAGTGTACATAATGGTACCTATGTTGAGTGGCTGAGGCGGCGAAAGCTCTGACGGGTAGTCTTTTCCCTGTCAAATAACAGATCAAAATCAACAACATCCAGACTACCTAAATCTAGTTTTTCTTACAATCATTTCAATGCCAGAGAGATCAGACTGCCGCTGTACTTCAAATAGCAGATTACAGATGATAAATGTCAGAGAGCCAATATGTCAATTTTAAAACTAACCATGTCTAGGAACTCATTCCAGGAATATGGTTTTATTTCAATGGAGGCTGCCTTCTTTTTCTCTTCCTCTGTCAATGAAGTGAAACAAACAATCACTGCAACCACAAGAATAACCTTAGTGAAGTGCCTTTCAGTAACTGCAACAAATCAAAAGTGTAGTCTCACATTTCAGCCGTTTAGCATGTGTACACTCGGGATTTAGTAGCTGCCAAAACAAACTTAAAGTTCAGACCATTGAAAAGGCGTTGAAATATGACATTGTTGTTCTCTATTCTAAAAGCAGTTCTAGGGATTTCAGTTCTCACTTGTTTAACTTTCTTATCTTGGACGAATACAAAATCAATCTCTGCATGACCAATGATGAAGTTTACAGCACCTGGCCCTGTCAAGAAGATATTCAATAATATGATCAGATGATTTCTGGAAATGACGTAGTTAATAAAGTGCTTCAAAAACATGAAAACAGAAACAATAACGATTCCAACCATCTAGAGGAGTATCCTGCATGAGTACTACTCAAAGATTCTCCCACTACCATACTAAAAGCACAATGTCCACAGGCAGGTGAGTCGAAAAATACAAATTCTCCGCTATACTCCTAGATATATATGTGTTAAATGATTGGGCAGGAATAGATAGTCATTTGTAGCAAATTAAACCAATATAAACCGATTTCCACTGTAGAGAAACCCCATGGAAAAAAGGTAAGCAATGAGTCCCATTATATGTATCATTAACGCTGTACGTCATCACACCATGTACTATACGAAACTTACATCAACAGGCAAAAATTTAAAAAGAGAGGCCACAGAAAGAAGATTACTGAGGATCTTTTAAAATTAAACTGAACCAGGAAAGTCTAAAAGAAGAAATTTACCAAGAGTATCGTACAGAGGGACACAAATTAAACTGTGAGCACTGCAGGCCTACAAACAGTTGAAAACCACTCAGGTGACTATGAGTTCAGAAAAAAAACAAACCACAAAAACAAAAAGTACCACTAATCAGAAACAAAAACAACCACAAATCAGAAACAAAACAACCTCCATTGCTACAATCCATTGAGGGCAATTTGATCCATAAATCCCAATTCGAGATCCCTGTCACAAAAAAGGATCATTTGTCCAGTTTACAAATTGCCAAAGTGCAGAATATCAATTCACTATCAGAATGAGCCAGAGTGGTCTGGTTTTCTGATGTATAATGAGAAAAGAATTACAGTGGATTAGCAAATAGCCAATGCTTACAGGTTCAGCTCCTGATGCCCGTAATGCAGAACCAATGTGCAGAACTTCCTCATAAACCTCCTTGTATGTTTTCCATATATAAGGCCCAAACTAGAGACCAAACAAAGAGTGAAGTACCATAAGAATGTTTAAATATAGACTACATTCACCCAAGAAAACAAACAGATACCTTCCCATCATTGAACTCCCGCCAACCAAGCATTCTATTCCCTGGATACTTTTCAACAGATACCCTGGAAATTAGCATTCATGTTTAATACGGAGTAAACATTTTCAATTTCATTCCACAAACGATGAACAGCATAGGGGCATCTACTTTTATGGTCAAATTCACATAACATTGAAAAACTTAGTCTAGAGGAAAAATATCAAATTGCTTTCTAGACGGGTCAACAATGAACATAAATCCACTTCAATGGTCAATTTGGCATAAACAGAATTGTCAGAAATACCAAAATATATACTGTTCGCATCCTGCACCAAGTGATCGTGTGGGATCCACTCTCACTGTGATTACTGAGTACATTTTTTGGTATCCAAAGCAGAGTTGTTCACTTAATTTAGCAAACGTGGATAAAAAGATAAGCTTTTTGATGTAGTTTTTATTGTGAAATACCTGAAGACATCCCAAGCTGTACACATATCATTATCAGCAGGTGGAAATCCATTTTTAGCCAGTAGATTCCGATACACCGGGCCAACTGACAGATCCCCATCTCGCCCTTCCCTTCCCTCCTCAACCTTAACAGAAAACATCTTCATCATTCTCCTAGCCTGCAACACCTGCACACCAGTGCCGTACACAGTTATCGCTTTTTGAACTCCAATCCACAATCCCTAAGAAAGTTGACGAAGCCCTCCCTAAGCCAAGTAATATAAGGGGGGGCGGTGTTATTTGTTTGTTGCTTCTCCAGCGCCGCAGCTGATGGGTTTTCTTGTTTATGGCTGCTTTTAGCTTATGCGCTAAAAACAACTTTAAAAACTCAAGAAAAACCAAAACTATGCCACCGCCATAGAGTTGGCCAGAAAAATGCAAAGTTTTATAAACGAATTGAGAAAACTTTAACAAATGGCTCCACAAGTCTCCTCAACAAAAAGTAGTATTAGAGGAGTAAAGTGACAAAATTTGAGGAGCAAAGCCTTTGGAATTAAATGAAGAGACAACGACAAACCATAAGTTAGAAATAAAAAATAACTCTCACCCAGACCAGAAAGCCATGAATGAGTCAGAAAATAAGAATAGAGAGGATCAAGTAGAGTGCGTAAGTCGTTTCAAAATATAAAAATACAAAAAAGGTAGAGTGCATAAGACAGGCAAACTTAACGCTATAAAAGACAACAGAGAAGAGATCAGCAGAAGCAAAAAAGGTAGAGTGCATAAGACAGGCACACTTAACGCTATTAAAGACGAGAGAAGAGATCAGCAGAAGCCCACATGCAAACATGGACAAACTGAACTGCAGATTGGAAAATGAATATAAAAACATGGAAAAAGGCATAGCCCCCACAAAATCCTTTCGCAAAAACCCGCGCCCAAGGAAACCACGAGACCCCAGGTTTAAGTTGGTGGTCGGTAGTTGTTAAGGATCCAATATTATCCAACATACCGTCATGTATATTTTTCCATCTCTTTTTTTTTCCTCGTTATTATATTAGAAATAAACCCGCAATTTACTCAACCCAAGAAAGATCCAAGTGATTTTATCACAAAAGGATTAACAGTCAAGCAAAAGTCTGTACAGAGAGAGGAGAGAGAGAGGGGACATACAGATGAGAATGAGGTACTAAACTTGAAATGGCGGCGGCGGCAGCGGTGGTGGGTTAAAATTAATAAACAGGGGGAGGAGCATACAGATGGCGTAGTCGTGCAGAGAGCGTTGAAAATGATTATAAACTAATAATAATTTGTCGGGGTGGCAGTTGAAATGGATCAATTAAATTGGGCCCATCAGAGTTCCCTCTAAGGCAAACCCACCGCATTGTTGGTTTGTAATTTGTATCTCTATTACGAAACCCCTTTTCATTTGTACAATCAGATTTTTGATATCTTCCACAAGAAATCGCCCCGTCAAATGAACAGAAAGAAGAGAAGGGGAAAAAAGAGGAGTTATTGACTGTGGAGACCTTGGGGTTGGGCGGGTGCTGGTCCTTTATTAGGCTCCTCTCAATACGTAGCGAATAATTGACCCATCCTCCTCCGGTCCTTCCCCACCGTCTCGTGACTTCATTTTCCCCTCTTTATTGTTTCCGTTGGAGATGGATACTGATTATGGCGAAGAAAACAGAGAGGCGGAGAAACCAATTCAAACCCGCTCATTTCTTGCATCTCCCGTTCTTAACCGCCCTTTACTGCTACTACCATCTACTATCATAAATTATTATACGCCAAGTGGGATCCACATCTTCCTGACTCTGTCCTTACAGAACCCCATAATCTTTGGCGCAACGACAGAGGTCCCTAACCTTAGTTACAAGAAGGATGAAAAGAATCTCAGTATGATCGTTACGTCCCTAATCGAAAAATACTATGGTACCAATCATAACCAAATATGCAAATAGTTAGGTGTCAATCTCTCACCTTCTTTTGATCCCACTTGCTTGTCTTATCTTCTTCTCTCCCCTTATGAAGTATTATCGCCTAATTATTTATACATAATTTGTACACATAATTATTACATTATATGAATCGAAAATGAATTTGAGTATCTCCTCTCTAGTTTCCGAAATGGATTTGATCATTTCCATCCGTTTCCACAAGTAGAGACTCAAATTCACCCTCCATCTTCATCCTATCCAAACTTCTCTCGACAAAATATTAGATTTTTTTTTTTTTAGAATCAGTCAAATAACGACAAAAATATCTCAAAATACATTAGTTTACCTTCTTTCATTTTTTTCCTGGCAAAAAATATCTGCAAGCTAGGTCTTGTCCTTCTAATGGGGCAAGCAAGGAATCTTTATTATACATCTAGCATTTCTAAGAATAAACATTAAAGATAACATGTGTCTAAATGAGCGAATATCGAATCGGAAGTATCCTCAATTTTTTTTGCATTAAAATTTTAATTATTTCCAAAAATCTCTAAAACTTCAATCTAAACAGAAAAGAGTAATAGAGCCGAACATATTACATTGAATGAAATTGTCATCCCTAAACATAGTCTTTGTTTTTAGTGATGAAAATTTGGTTAGATAAGACTATTAGCCTAACAGTAAAGTGAATCTCATAGCATCATTTGTCTTCGAGACTCAATCCACTCAAAATAGTCCCCAAGAGTTTATGTACACACCTCTCGTATATATATCTAGATACAGATGTGTTTAGAATCATCTGACGCTCGTAAGACGCATATTATATTGAAAGACCTCACGTGTATCAAACGATTTCGAATAAATTTATGTGCGAACTTGTGAACGAGAAATTATTTTCTTAGATTTCTCATTGTCCAAAATTGGGGTAACACAGAATAGATGTGGAGACTGGATGGAACTGAGTCTTCATTGGACGTTTCTTTGCCTGCAATATAGGATGAAAGGGACAGATCGTCTTGTAAAAGCAATTGACGAAAATGACCCGATTATGGAATTTCCTTTATCCCTCGTTTACTGTCTTCCCCCTCACCTCCGGCACCCAGCACCGGCGGCCTCCTCTCTCTCTCTCTCTCTCTCACACACACACACACACAGAGGGATCTTTATTTGGTGTCACTAATCTAACTGTATTCCTAGCTGCAACCCTCCAGCGTACGAGTCTCAAGTGCTAATCAATGCATAGGGTCCCCATCCCGTGACTTGAGGAGTAACAACTGTAAGCTTCAACTCCACCTCCCCTTTGTGGTCCAGAAAAGACCTGCTTTTGAACACTCTTTTTTTTCACTTCTAATAATCACCCACTACCCAGTGATCATACCACAGCAAACAGTGTTACTACAGTTCCAATTGCCCGTACTTAGGACGTGAGTTTGTATACCTACCGTCTATAGTCGAAATTGACTGGGCCGGCCTTTGGTTGGTCGAGCTTTAAATCCCGATGCCAAGTAAGTCAAGGAGAGGGGGACCGAACTGGGCCAGACCCATTGACTGCAAGTCAGGACGGGTGATCTTTACCTGGATCATGTAGAAAGATACTACAGCAAGAGGGAGGTAGAAAGTCAAGAATCAGCAGCAGCAGCAGCGAGCCAAGGAAAATATACACTCTCCTTTCATTGCCATTGTTATTTTGCAATCGAATATATACGCTACAAGTTGGATAGGTGCCAAACACCCCAAGTTATGACAAATTCTATACTCTATTTGCTCGTCAATCATATACGATGACTTAGACAGATTTTTCCTTTGCACCTTCTGTTGCGATGAATGTTTTCAGCCAACGAGACAAATTAATCAAGAATGGTGTGTACACGAAATAACACGTGAGGGTCCAAGTGATCAACCCCTGCACACACAGCAGAAATCATTAAAAAAAAAAAAAGAGAGATTTAGTTTTGGCTTAAAGTTCGTTAAAACAAAATAATATACAACTATATTTCCTTTTTTGTTTTTGAACAATTTTGGTTATTTATGGCTTTGTAGGATGATTACCTGCCCAAAGAGTTCAATATTTGCTTGGGGATAGTACCACAGGTGGAAAAATCTGAAAATGGGAAACGGTAGTAGATTTACTGTTTCTGCTTAGTAATTTAAGTTGATGGTGTGTTATTGTTCTACGGAGAAGATGGGGACTTACTTCATTATAGGAATTTCAGCCAGTGGGCAAACAAGGCCTACAATGGAAGCTAGAGCAAATCCCAGCAGGGTCTTATCCAGGAAAAACCAAATAAACTCGGCTCCTGCAAATAGTACGTAGGCTTCAACGTTGTCTGCTACTCCAGCTTTGTACATTTCAGCACTCAGTTCAATGAACATTACCAGTGCTCTGGGTTAAGCAAAAAACAACAACATAGCTAAGTGTTAAATAGACTCCTAAACATGTTTCCTGGCAAGTAAAATAGGAGACATCCAAGCAGCAGAATCAATGATTAAAATCTCTTCATCTACAACTTCAGCATTCATAGTTCTCTAAAATATACTAGTGCAGGTAATGGTTGTTTAAGTGAGCCTATAAATTTTAACCGATTCTCAAAAGACCGTGGTCAGATTTGGTTTGCTTATCATTCTAGTCTTCCAAACTCAATTTAGTTTTTATCGAAATGATCAAGATCCAAGCTTGAGTACCTTGATGATATATATTTGTACACACAACAAACAGTGTATCCAGCCACACTCTAAAAAGGGGTCATTTATCAAACTGTGTTCAAAGTAAGTAATTTAGACAATAATCTGTCTTAAAGGAGTTTTTAACGAGTTGAATATGTAGGTTCTGCGCCAGTTGAATGGTTTAATATTTTTCTTTTGCATAATCCCAAGGGGCAAAACAGCAACTGGAGACCATAAATTAAGCACAGAGAAACTCTCACAATCCGAGAGAGAGAACAAATACAAAAACTCACAACCCAAGAAACATTTACCTTCTACTTCTATCAAGGCTTTAAGCATGATTTCTTAGGCTTAATAGAGGGAATGGTAATTGCTTTTTCTTTTCCTTTTCCTTTTTTTTTTCCCCGGGCTAACAACCATTCAATTCTCCCTAGTAAAAGCAGAGAGTCCTGTGCATCGGGTAGGACCATTCATTCACCATTTCTAATGAACCAGTGGGAATGAGTAGTAAATTGATTTCAAACGTAAAAGACTTCAGTCCGTGGATACTCACATTAGAGAAGCCAGTGTTTTCTCCAAATTCCCATCTATTGGATTAGGAGAAAGCTTTTCATCCAAGAAGAGTTGTAGCAACCCAAAAGTGCAGTAGAACAGTCCAAGCAAAGGAGGAACCTGGAAGCGAATTAGTCTAATCATTGGACAAAATAACCAACTACTATTTTGTAACAGTGAAAAACAATAGCAAATTGCATGCATATATATACAAGATAGATTTTACAGAGGGTTCCGACGAATTGAATTTACCCAGATGTTTGTGTGAAGTGGACCAATATCAATCGACCCAGTTTGATATTCTACGAGATTAACCCTCGAATGAATTCCATCAATCAGAGGACCCAAAAAGAAACCCGAACCGAAAAGTGAGAGAGATCTCAGTAGCCATGTTTTTTTGAGAGTTGGTCTGCTTCCCTTTCTCAGACTGCTGCAACATTTCGGAAAAGAGCGTTTGGGATTTGGATAGGGGGTGGATTTGGGAACAAATGGAGAGGTACCCAAAGCTATACTAACAAGGGTTTGCATGTTTTTCTCCAGGTGCCCACTCCCATTAGCCGATTCTTCTAAAAACACAGCTTCTTTGCCGAAAAAACAAAAACAAAAATGGAGACAGGTTTCGACAAATTTTCGGAAAGTGCCGATAGACCCTCAGGCCTCAACCACAAAAAATATTGAAACTATTCCACATCTGCAAGTGAGATACGCGACAAAATGATATGGGAAAATTTTCCACTCACAGGTTGAACAAAAAAAAGCAATGATTTTAGCCCTCCACACTTTCCAATTTAAAAAGAAAAAAATTTAACGACACAATCTTTCATTCGAAACCATTAGAAGCATGTAAATGTCAACTCATGTTATTTTGAAAGATTTCATGTGCATCGGACGATTTCAAACATCTACATCTAAATCTATATATGCTAAATGTGTTCCTGGACTTTTTTTTTTTCCTCATCGGCTCCACACTACACAGTTACCATTTTACCATTTCCTTTGGAGAGATTAATGAAGATTACGAAAAAACCAAAATACTTTTCTACCATTTCCTTTGGAGAGATTAATAAAGATTACGAAAAAGCCAAAATAATTTTCTACGAAAATTTTAATACGGCCTTGTAGAAGGCACTTTTTTTTTTTTTTTCCTCATAAGATATTATCCTCAACTTATTCCTTGGCTTTTCTCGTCGTCTTTTCTAACCTTTGGCTATACCACTTGTCGCGACACTAAAGCCTTCAAACCACAAATCATGACACCCTGCTGACGTCCTATTTAGCGTAATAAACTGAAAAACCCCTTTTCATCTTATTAATAAAATGAGAAAGAGCGCAAAAAAAAAAAAAAAAAACCTTTACCACAGTAGATAAACTAACACGCATTATCTCGTAGGTCAACAAAATACAAATACAGTAGGGGCAGCATTTTCACTTACAGAATTGGGTTTACGTATATTGCGCTGTTCCAAATCCTCTTAACCACGTTTACCAGTAGCAACGTCAAGATATAGCAACATTTTGTGAATGCACATTTAGGCTGTTACTCGACCCTTTGATATACAATTGCAAAACTCCTTTTACCAGCTTAAGAGAAAACAAAGAAAGATAGGCCATATAAACTCTTGTGCTATTAAAATGTGGAAAAGAAGTTTGTTGGAAGTCCAATCTGAAAACATTTTCCATCGTCATGAAGTGACCAAAGGAGCCTCAAAACCATAGCTTGTGAACATGTAATCAGCGATCCAAATCCTTGGATCATTCTTCGATCCCTGCATCACTTCTCGAGATATCACCGCCTTCTTAATTTTTATGCTAAAAACTACAATAAAATAATGCTTTAGAATTAAGACCAAACAACTTAATTCCAGCACCTCAACTCGTGGACCTATACCCCAAGATAATGAAACCACCTTTACCAAAGTGGAATCTGAACGCATGGACTACTGAACATCTGGCATAAGCAATTTGACCATTATCATTGTTTCTGGTGCACTTTATAATCACATCAATCACATATCCAGATCTATTTCTAATGTTGCATGGCAGGGAACTGCCTTTGCTCCCACTTTCAGGTTATCACCACTGCTCATAAGCATACACACAAGGACTTCTCATTCTGTTAGTTAATCCCATGCTTGCATGCCCTAGAGATCATTGCAGAGCGTAACATGGGAACATTGCCTATCCATCGGAAGCCTTTAACTTTCGAGGCCTTTTATTAGACTGAGTCGGTGGTGATGGAGCTTCTGACAACCGTCCAGGTGCCTTGCGAAAGACAATTTGTCAACAAAGTTATATTCCAAGACGACACAACTATGAAGAAAAAGAAGACCCAGAGAATGAAATATATTAAGAAGCATGAAATAAACGGAACAAGGCTGTACCTTGCGCTTCTGGTCCCTTTTACCAACTCTTTCCCCTGAAATCTCCAATGGACATTGAGATTAACGTAATAATAAACAGACCAGTTGCATCCATATAATTGAACATGACAAGCTAAATGAAAGGGCAAAGTGGAAGACAAAACATGGGCAATGCAATGCCATTGTCATTTAAAATGTTACCTCCGAAACTTATCGGGTCAGGAATGAAAGTGCGGTCCTGATCAACACCACGCTGCAGCCTCTGTTAAGGTAAAGAAACCAAACTTTCACACGCATAAAAGGAAAGCATATTTTCACAAATATTGGTAAGTTTGCATGTGTGAAGGACATTAATAAAACAGGATTTAAAATCATAAACACACCTTAGGCGTGCTTGGTGTTTCAGTATATGAACCTTCGCGATAAGATGAACCTTCTGCCTCCTTGTTTTGCAACTGATTACCAAACAGCCAATGGTCAGAAATGTCAAACAACACTTAAGACACTCGACATCCCGATGAACCTGTGCCCAGGCATACTGCCAATTAACCTCAACTCATGTAGAGAAACAAAAGAGAAGGGTGAGTCGTAGGATTGGGGAATTGGGAGCATGGTTGGGTGGGTGCTCGAGGAGGATATGACAAACAAAATACGAGACTTGGAAATATTTATATTCCTTTGCAACTGAATAATAAAGAAGGATTGCCTTCAAAGTTATTCCAACAAACAAAAACCTTTTATGGCATGTCTACAGTAACAATAGAAAGATATACCAAACAAACTATTTGAAGTGCTCAAACTGTACAAGCAAAAAACATTGAACTCGAAAAAGAGCGCAGTACACAGTGCCACAAATTTCAGTTTGTCGAAATGCAAAGAATTTCTAGACCATACATTAAACTATGGATGCAAAGTATAACTTGAACAGTAGCAGTCTTACTTACAAAATGACTGTTCAAACGGTAATCTTACAAGAAAAGAAGTTACTTATCAGAAATCTGTCTACTACAAGGCAGCAAAGCACAAAAATAAAGATTAAAACCTTGAATTATAGAACATATCAAATTTTAAAGCATTTGCAACCTTGAATTGCTGAAGAAGAAAACAAAAACAACAAGAAAGAACTAGAAAGTACAAACTAAAGACAGATCTCAATAGAAATACCTGTTTCTGAAGATTCAGTAAAGTAAGTATTTCTTTTCGTAACTCAAGATGCTCCGCACATACAGCCTTTGTTGGAACCTTTGGCTTCAAATTTACCTGTAAAACAAAATTGTTTATTAAGAACTAGTTTAAAAGAAGAAAACGTGTAAGACGTGAACATTTCATCAGTTGCATTAACAACATTATTAAAATTCTTTAACAAATCATGCAAACATCACATAGCCAGTTCATCCAAGTGAAATAAATAGTTAAAGGAGAAAAAAACAAACCCCAAGATCTTGTAAAGTTTGCTCAACACGCTTGATAGTCCGAAGGCCAGCAGATGAGCTTGCAGCTTGTACCATTTGATCAAGTGCATATGTTCTAGTATAAACACGGAGCTGAAAACTCTCTATATCAGTAGTGCTATACAACTCTCTTCTCCAACAGAAATAAACATCATCACATAGTTAAACGATGACATATAGGACTTGGTAAGAGTTTTGATGTGCAATGAAGATGCATAAATATATGTAGCTAGGGTTCTTTGGAGAAGATATCAAAGACCAAAAAGACAAAAAAAAAACCTTCCCTATCAAGGGACAAAAAGAAACCAAAAAAAAGGAAAACAAAAAGAGAAAGGTAGAAAACATACAAGACAAAATTGGATAGAGGCACAATCCAAAGGTTAAAATGAACTTTGCCCAAGTCACAGGAAACCGAAATCTGCTAATGATTTTTTTTTTGAAAATCGAAGGACAGAATAAGAAATTGCAAACTAATCAACTTATCACATATACCACACGAAGAGATGCTGTAACAGAGGCACTCTCTGCCATGGATGTTGGAGGTGCAACATTTCCAGAAGCAAGCTGAGCACTGGAGGAAGGTGAGGCTGTATCAACAGCAACAATAGCCTTCTCAGCACCTTCCGGACCAACATTTGATGTGACTGGCAACTCAGACTCTTCAGCACTCTGAAAGAACAGAGCAGACACTTAGATTTAAAAGTACTCACACAAAGACACTAATGAAGAAAGATAAAATTAAAGCTACTGATAGAGACAACCAGCAAATACTTAAGGTGTACTAGAGCCACGGAAGAGGTGTTTCAAGGCCCAAAGTGTAATTTGGCATACATCCGACAATATGACCCAGTTGGGACATAGGAAATCTGGATAAACAGGGTCTTCAATTAGTCGTATTTAGTTAGCTTTACATCATACATGATGGTGGCGGCCTTCTTTTTACCAACAGTAGTTTTCTGAGTTATTGAATTCAGCATTTAATTCCTAATCGTTTATGATTTGCTTATGTGAATAAGAATTTTTTTTTCTCTCTCCTCAAAATTTCCTTAACTTCAAAGCCTTGCATCTTCCTCCTCTTTAGTTCTTCAACCGGAGAACACCAACACACCCTTAAAAAGCAAATGAAAAACACTCTCCTCAGATACTGTCTGCCACACCCAAAATAGCCTCTTATTTTGTCGGGTTCTCCTACTTACATAAACCCACACACTACATCCTTCTATACATCGTCAGAATCCCTAATATTTCCACCTTCTTCAATACCCCCTGAAATAGTAGCATATGCCGCAAAAGTCCTACATTAACTACACAGAAGGAGAAATGAATAAACAGTTACCATAGTGGTTCCTTGCGGTGAAATGTGCACTATTAGCCCAAGCAAATGTCAAGTGCAACAAGCGAAAAACAGAAAGTGGAAGCCAGTAGAAGTTGTTTGGAAGGTAGATGGAATTGGGAAGTGAAAAAGTTGCAATAGACAACAATATATATATATATATATATATATATATATATATATATATATATATATATATATCTCCTAAGGTCTCTCAAATTGCCGCGCTAATAGGACATACAGGAATCAGAAAAATAAGTACCCTTAATATTAGCAACAACAAAGGCAGTTAATCCAAAAGTAGACGACCTTTAACAAGATTGTAGCCAGTTAATTGCCTAAGTTAAAACTTGATGGCATTGTATGAAGCTGATGATTTGGGGTCGTGAAACCAGAGTCAACTGAAATAAAAACAAATACCTTTCTCCTTCCATTTGTAATGCCAAAGGGTACCATTAACATTTCTCAACAATAACAAAGCTGATAATCCAAAATTAGATTTACCCTTGCAGCCATGCGTGAATCTAATATTCTCTTCGCTTCAGCAAGAACCTAGGAAACATAAATGAAAACAAAACACAACACAAGAAAAAAACTGTATAAAACAGAACATTATACAAAGTGATAAACTACAGTGTAGAGGTCAAATAGATAGTGAAGAAAGCGCAAGAAGGTTCAAAAACATATGCTCGAATAGTCAGAGATGGGGGCAAAATTCAAACCTCAGCATCCTTGCGCTCTTGATGTTTTGTTTGAGAAAGGACCATAGACAATGCACGCTTGCGCTCAATCTCTAGTGAAACATTGTATGGTTCCTACATCAGGGGGAAGTTTTAGAATTTAAATATTAAGTACATAGATATAATCACCTAAGGAGAATACATCACATGAATTCTGGAGACTAGAATGCCAGAAAGTAGTATTTTAGCACGAAACTTCATCACAATATCACCAAACCTTAACAAGTGGGTGTCCAGAAACATCACCAGGAGATGCAGCCCTAGCAAGCAAGATAGCCCGACAAACTGCACACAAATAGGGCCATTAACAAACAAAACAATCAAGAGTTTCACAAAGGTTAAATCCTAGAATGCCTTTAAGATTAGAGTAAATCGGTGGATTGGAAGACTAATACCAATATCTGAAATCAACAACTCGAAAGTCAACGGAGTGAGAAGGATTAAACAACAGAAGATGGTAAAAATACCATGATAATAGCGATCCTTCAGTTCCTCCACAGTCCGAGATGACGGGAACCTATCAGCAATCAGAACAAACCGGAGATCAAACCGCTCACATAGGTCAAACAGCTGATCAGTGTCTTTCTTGGTCCACATCTAGCAAAGCAAATATACAAAACTGAGATCATTCCTAGCAAAGGTGGGGGGGGGGGGGGGGGGGGGGGGGCGGGGGTGTGGGGTTGTTCAGGATGTTTTCCTTTTTTAGGTTATGGACAAGAATAATACACAGATTGATCCCAAAATAAGCAGAAACAATTACAAGCCAAGTGGCCACAATCATAAACAAAGCAACATCAACATGCTACGTACAGGATCAGTCAAATACTTTTCATACTCCTCGTCTGTGTACTTGACAATGTCAACAGACTGCACCACATAAGTAGAAGATCAAAGGGAGTTATGATAAATACACTGGCAGATAAGAAATGAAGTGAACAGAATATTACGCAACTATACGAGCATACTCGTTTATACCTACCTTCTAACAAAAGGCAAAGAAACAGTCACCAAGTCACATACGCTACACAAATATAGTAATGTACTAAACAAACCCACCTTGTTATACTTGGCAAACGAATAGTCACCTGTTGGAGGAACACCATTTACAACTCTGACCTGAAAAGCACAAGACCCAAAAAAATTTCTTCAACACCTTGGACTAAGGATCTGAAAACTAGTCCAGATAAGTAGAAAACATACCCAGTGATAAAGCTGCAGATTATCTTTTCGAGCAGAATTAGAAAACGGAAGCCATTGCCATGTAATCTGAAAGAAAAGGTAAAATTCAGTTACAAAACTACCTTAAACTGTATGGAGAACTAAGATATGAAAATACAAGAACGATATTAAACTCATAGTAACAAGATAGCAACATAGCTATCAGTGTGGATTGGATCTTTGGTCGGGGAAAAATTAAACCTTATCGTAATGTTATGTAGGATGCACAAAAACTTAATAACCTCAGTTTTAACGAATGACCTCTAATTATGGGTTTCTCCACGACAAATAAATATTCCACATGATACGCTTTTGGTAACTTATTTTTGTTAATTGTAAGTAGAAGGGAAACCATATTACCAAACCCTAACTTCACCCACATCTTGCTCAAACACATTTATAATCTGAACATTGTGCTATAATTCAACCAAGTATCAACAGTGATACACGAGTAGAAGTTCAACAATCACCAACCTTTTCGTTCTCCGTTTGAATGCGCCGCTTCAATTGAGCAACATCGATAGCAGGCATGAGAGGTGCCAAACCACCTGTAAGGGCGTATACCTAAAATTCGACCAACCATTTCAAGAAAAATTCGAACGATTGAAGCATAGTCACAAGAGAAAGAGAGAGAGAACCTCGCGCGAGATGCCATCTGGTTTTCGTTGAGAATCTTTCTGGGGTCTGGATTTCTTTTCCTGGGATAAAGGCAACGGGGTTTTGGGCAACCCCAAGATGTCCTTGGCATCCATGTTCAGAATCCCTCAGTTAGGGTTTATCATTCACTGCCTTTGGCCGTTTGATAAGGTTTCACCACCAAATACAGCGCAGGACGGCCGGAATCTTTGCATTTGAAATGGAGGAACGAAGAACCTAGAATTTAGTTGGTTTGATTCTTGACGAGATGGTGAAGGACAACTGCCGAAGCGGAGTTGGGGCAGCCTTCGAGCGCCAAAGTTTTCGAAGCAAATCGAAGATGAAGAAATCTCGTAATTACCCGCAAGTCACGAGTTAATAGTTCGAGTAAAAGGGTAGTTTTCTAAAGCACATTTTTCTTTGAAAAAATAAATTGATTAGAAGTTTTCAAAATATTTTCTGAAAATTTTCTGAAAATATTTTGGAAACTTGTTTAGGAAATTTTTTTCTAAACACTTTTATTTTTTTTCTAAACAACTTCATCTCTCTATAAAAGAAGAGAGAGAAAGAGAGCACCTAAAAAACGAAGAAAAAATTTAGTTAAATTTTTTCTGAAACACTTACACTAAACAACATTTCAGAGTTTTTTTTCCTAAAAGTCGTTTCAGAAACACTCGACCAAACACAGAAAATGATTTTGATTTTAAAAATCAATTTTACGAAAACTGTGGTTTGTATGTTAATAATATCTCAATAATCTCATTTTAACAAAACTAATCAACTCGACCACCAATATCACATGATGTCCCAATAGCTTTATTCATGTGCATTTTAAAACTAAATATATAAATTTCATATAAATATGTAAACTATTGATTTATCACTCTCTATAACCGTTGTACCCGTATTAGGTGCACGAGCAAAACAAATTATTACCAAAATTTTCTTATTTCAATGTGGACTAAAAAAATTAGACTATCTTAATTAGGTGATTGGTGGAGGAAGAGCTAGAATAGTTATAAAGAGAAATAAAATGGATAATAAATGAAGTGGGAGAAAGCAATAAAGAGAGAGATGAGTTGAATTTATATTTATATATATTTTTTAAATATCTTTTTAAAAAATATGAGAGTAACATATCCTTATACCATATAGTAAGATAAGATGTAAACTCAACTCATATTTTCCCAATATTAATGATTCGTTAAACATTGACTTTGGTCTAGACATTGTGATGACTAGATTGTGCCTCACTTACTTTGGAATTTGATAGGCCTAAATTATCTAAGTTATGGGGTTAGCTGAAATTTTCTCTGATGAAAAAAGATACTAAGTTTTTGAAAAAGAAAACTTCGGTTGAGCCTAAAGCAACCGAGCACGCGTTAGAAGGCAAAGAAGTAATGGTTTAGAGAGAAGAAATACTTAGTTCAACATTTTGACACTTGTTTTTTCATTACTCTTGTTATTTACAAGCAAAATATCTGAACTCAATCCAAAGTTGGTTACTATTACCGTGATCATCTTTTTACTGATCCTCGAACTTGACTTGTTTCTTACCCAAATGGCTCCACTTTTCTTAACTATACTATGACTTGTTGACGCAACATTTCTAATAATTTTGAAAACGCACATCTTATCAATTGATTGTTATCAAAGACCTCATGTGCATTTCTTTCTTGTCGAAGAAGTCAAGCAATCCCTAGGACATGGCTCGGCTACTAGCTCTCCCAATTAGATTCCCCAATTGCTACGGCCGAATTCTTTTAACGCCAGTTATTGTCATCTTCGAATGTAATTTATTTAAATGTTGAACATACATGAGTTTGCCTTAATTAATGCTCATTCTCTTCTGTCATTTTTCTTATAACTTCACTTTTTTATGCGACATCTAATTTATTTAGTGACAGTAATCTATGTTTATTTTTCTTCTGAAGATTTCCCTTTTTTTTTGGTCGTCAAATAAGCAATAGTTGTGGGAGCCTGTGTACAAAAATCTAACTGGCAAAATCTAAAGTTTGGCAGCCCAAATTTGTAATCCTTTTTATAATCCATGTAAAATCTCTAGCTATATAACCCAAATGGGCCTGGATTTGTACAGATAAATCATGAAAATAGGATGGGCTGAAAATCAATTACTAAGCCATTGGCGTGTTGTTAAAAGACAAGACGGCATGTGATAAAACCATATCAACCCCCAAGCATCCAAAGACAAAATTAAAGGATAAATATAATACTAGTTTTCAATTGTTGCATTCAATAACAAAGATAATGAACAAGAGTACTCCTCACGTAGGTACGTCCGTAAGCCCAGGGATGAAGTCAGAGAACGATAAGTAGAGACGGTCAACCTTGAAAAATTAAAAAAAAACTCTATTATTATATAGAAAAAAAAAATTTATGAAATATATAGGCTTGCCCTTACTAAATATTTTGCAACAAAAATTCGTCACTGCGTAGTGGAATTTCTGACTTCGTCTCTATGGCCCTATTTGGGCTATGGTTATTAAGTGTTTTTTTATTTATTTGTTGGGTAAACAAATAAATAGGTTTGGACTAATTTATTTGTTGGACTAAGAAAATTCCCCACTTTGTTATTCCGTCCGTACGGTTACCGAGAAACCGAAAATACCCTTTAAATAAGACAAGGGCCAAATAGGGTCCCAAATAAGACAAGGGCAATATGGTCTGTGGAGTCTGGAATCCACTCTTGACTTCTCGGGTTGTAGAATCGGATCTTCGATCTGCAAAACACTCAACACTAAGTTAGTGCACACCGGGGGGGAGTTGGATCTCCGGTGGGCACTCCGACGATCAAGTTAGCTCTTTAGGAAGAGAAGAAATAACTTGAAAGTAAGCTCTAAGCGCGAGTGTGCATGTATCTGTAGTAGGAGTCCAACCGTCTCCCGGAGTGCTCGGCCCAGTATGTAGGACGTGATCCGAAGACTGCGGGGACGTTGCCACGTGTCCCACGCCCGAGCGGATTGGAAGGGTGTGCTTTGCACGTCCTCTGCCACGTGTCCCACGCCTGAGTGGGTTGGAAGGGTGTGCTTGCACATTCCTTAGGAAGCGGAGAACGTGTGTTAGCGTTCTGGAACTGAGTCACAGCATTTTCGGACGTCCTGAACGAGAAACTGCCAAAGGGGATCCTGTGGCCGAGTGATGAATGCCGAGCAATGAGAGACCGAAGATCGGTGCGGAACCTAATACCATAGCTTGGGAAGACCGAGCTTTAAACTCGTTCGGTAGGGCCGAGCCCAAACTCCGGCCGACAAGTCGTCTGGCCCAACACTTGGGGATTCATAACAGGTTGGTTTGGGCTACGCCGAGCTCCAGAATACAATTCAGATGATCATGGGCCGGGGGCCCACTAATGACTATTCCGGCCTACTACAATAGCCCCTCAATCCCTTCACACCAGTACTAGTCGTGAAAGGGGTTGACCTTCTGTAGGCCGGAGCCTACTGTTCGGCCATCAATATCGAGGCATGTCAGCCGTCAATTCCATGGATTGTGACACGCGTCGTGTCATCCGACGGTTAGAAGGCGAAACGTCCCGTCTTCCTGTGCATGACTCTTCGATTTCCGAGCTTGGCCTTTCATAGGCTTGAACCAACTGTCCGGCCACTCATACCAAAACGTACCAGCCGTCAGTCCCCCAGACGATGCTGGCTGACCGTCCACTGTCCGTTGAGGACTCGGTGGACACCACTCGTCATGCGGCCTTCGCTCTGGCCGAGGGCTCACTGTTGCCCAAGGATGCTGACAATCTGCCGAAGAACCTGGAGGCAGCATTCTCCGAGCTAGCTAAGCTCACCGTCAAGGTAAGTGTAGTCAATAGTTGCTACTTTATCTGTTGTCATAATGATTATAATTTTGATGCTCTGATCATCATTTTGTGCTTGTAACGCAGTCCTGCCAGCATCTGGTTGCCTTGAAGGCCGGGCTTCTGAGGAACGCCAACCAGACTCGGTCTCTCCGAGCTCTCCATCAGCAGGAGCAGACGGAGAAGATCTAGATAACAAAGAAGTTCAATGCCGCTCAGACTGCAATTGCCGAGGCCGAGGAACACAACAAGTCATTGGCGAAGGCCCTGGAAGAGAAGGATGCTGAGATGTCCAAAAAAGTGGACGAGGCGGACTCCAAAGGGTACGATGACGGCTATGCCGAGGCCGAGGGAAAGTACCAGAAGGAGATGGAGAGGATCAACGCCGAGCTCGGCGATCTTCCTCAGAATACTTTCATAGACGGCTGGCTGTGGCTGTCGGCTCTAAGGGAGGCCCGTGTGCCCGAGGGATCTTCGTTGTACCAGAAGATCCCTAAGTATAGCGACGATGCTGGTCCAGCCGAGTCTGCTGCCCAGAATTTAGCCGAGCCCCAGTCCTCAGCCGAGCAGTCAGCCCCAACGGATGCTGCGAGACTAGCCGAAGACGGCGCTCCGGCGCCCGAAGTTAGAGTAGTTGATCCACCGGCTCCTGAGTGAGCTCGGGCTGTGTAACACTTGTAGTCCTTTTTTTGTTTTTTTTTTTTACAACGTTGTGACGCCGTACGTTTGTACTTCTGGTTTTCTGAGAATTTTTTGTGTTCACCAAATTCTTTGGTTGTTATGCATTTTGCGGTTTGTTTGTGGAATGTGGATGCACTGATCGCCGGCTCATGCCAGCTTATCTAACTTGTGTAGAAGCCCCAATACTAGGCATAGTACCGAACACCCTAGTTCGGATAGTATCCATCTTTAGCGAACCACACTTAGGTCGGTTGTAGATCGTATATCATACTTATTAAATCACAACAAGGCCGAAGGCCGCACCCGGAGGTTTCCGAGGACTAGAAGGCAGAAGCCATGAAAAATGAATACAACCATACATAGGCTAGTTGTAGTTGTCCGGTCTGTAGATCGTATTTCGTACTTATGAAATCAAACCACGATAAGGCCGAAGGCCGCACTCGGAGGTTTCCGAGGATTAGAAGGCAAAAGCCATGAAGAATGAAGACAACCATACATAGGCTAGTTGTAGTTGTCCAGCCGGTACATCACACTTGTGAAATTAAACCATGATGAGGCCGAAGGCCGCACTCGGAGGTGTCCGAGGATTAGAAGGCAAAAAGCCATTGAAAAATGAAGGCAACCGTACATAGGCCGGTTGAAGTCGTCCGGGCTGTGATAAGGCCGAAGGCCGCACTCGGAGTTGTCCGAGGATTAGAAGGCAAAAGCCATATAAAATGAAGGCAACCGTACATAGGCCGGTTGAAGTCGTCCGGACTGTGATAAGGCCGAAGGCCGCACTCGGAGTTGTCCGAGGATTAGAAGGCAAAAGCCATAAATAATGAAGGCAACCATACATAGGCCGGTTGAAGTCGTCCGGACTGTGATAAGGCCGAAGGCCGCACTCGGAGTTGTCCGAGGATTAGAAGGCAAAAGCCATAAATAATGAAGGCAACCATACATAGGCCGGTTGAAGTCGTCTGGACTGTGATAAGGCCGAAGGCCGCACTCGGAGTTGTCCGAGGATTAGAAGGCAAAAGCCATAAATAATGAAGGCAACCGTACATAGGCCGGTTGAAGTCGTCCGGGCTGTGATAAGGCCGAAGGCCGCACTCGGAGTTGTCCGAGGATTAGAAGGCAAAAGCCATATAAAATGAAGGCAACCGTACATAGGCCGGTTGAAGTCGTCCGGACTGTGATAAGGCCGAAGGCCGCACTCGGAGTTGTCCGAGGATTTAGAAGGCAAAAGCCATAAATAATGAAGGCAACCGTACATAGGCCGGTTGAAGTTGTCCGGACTGTGATAAGGCCGAAGGCCGCACTCGGAGGTGTCCGAGGATTAGAAGGCAAAAAGCCATTGAAAAATGAAGGCAACCGTACATAGGCCGGTTGAAGTCGTCCGGACTGTGATAAGGCCGAAGGCCGCACTCGGAGTTGTCTGAGGATTAGAAGGCAAAAGCCATAAATAATGAAGGCAACCGTTCATAGGCCGGTTGAGATGTCGAGCAGATAGAATTGTAAAAATATTAGAAGGCCATCGGCCGTACACTGAGTCTTCATCACAAATTGCCGTCTTGATGGGGATTGATCCCTTCGGCCGCCATACCTCCGATCCATTTGAGTCTCATGGGTCGGGGGGACGTCCGAAAGTGTTGTCGAAGGAGAGTACGACTGGGTGCTACTCACTGGTTGAGCTCCCAACCTTCTGTGAACCAAGACCCTCCGAGCTCCTCGTTCGGCATCCGAACAGTTTTCAGATGGTGCGGTTCGGGTTCGGCCCTGGCCCCGTGTCTCGTTGATCGCGTCGACCTCGGTTTCGGCTCCCAGCCATTCGGGGGCCGGACGCTTATTCCTTTCTCGTCGCTCCGGAGAGCGTGTCCTGCGGCGCCTTCGTCGCCGAGCCTGCGATGTCTCGCCATTCTGGTTAGGTTTGATGGCAACTTTGAGTTGCGCAATCTCCTCTCTGACCAGGTGAAGCAGCTGGTCTCGTTCTGCCAGTCGAGCCTCCAGGCGCTCAACATATGCTCTGTCCCTCAGGTCAGCAGGGGGAGGGGGTGGAATGGCTGGTAGGACTGGAGGTTCTGTTCCGGTGATCACCATTGTTGGTTCTGGTAAAGCTTTACTGTGAGGGTTTGAGGATGAGAAGTCAGAAGGATCTCCCACTGTGGTCGCCAAATTGTGGAGTCTGGAATCCACTCTTGACTTCTCGGGTTGTAGAATCGGATCTTCGATCTGCAAAACACTCAACACTAAGTTAGTGCACACCGGGGGGGAGTTGGATCTCCGGTGGGCACTCCGACGATCAAGTTAGCTCTTTAGGAAGAGAAGAAATAACTTGAAAGTAAGCTCTAAGCGCGAGTGTGCATGTACCTGTAGTAGGAGTCCAACCGTCTCCCGGAGTGCTCGGCCCAGTATGTAGGACGTGATCCGAAGACTGCGGGGACGTTGCCACGTGTCCCACGCCCGAGCGGATTGGAAGGGTGTGCTTTGCACGTCCTCTGCCACGTGTCCCACGCCTGAGTGGGTTGGAAGGGTGTGCTTGCACATCCCTTAGGAAGCGGAGAACGTGTGTTAGCGTTCTGGAACTGAGTCACAGCATTTTCGGACGTCCTGAACGAGAAACTGCCAAAGGGGATCCTGTGGCCGAGTGATGAATGCCGAGCAATGAGAGACCGAAGATCGGTGCGGAACCTAATACCATAGCTTGGGAAGACCGAGCTTTAAACTCGTTCGGTAGGGCCGAGCCCAAACTCCGGCCGACAAGTCGTCTGGCCCAACACTTGGGGATTCATAACAGGTTGGTTTGGGCTACGCCGAGCTCCAGAATACAATTCAGATGATCATGGGCCGGGGGCCCACTAATGACTATTCCGGCCTACTACATGGTCATTTGTCCGTCAAAGTCAAATCAAACAACTCAATAAATAAATTAGTCCAAGTACCATCAACTGTTTTTATATTTATTCCAAACATCATAAATAAATAAACCAATAAAAACCGTAGGTCAAATGAGCCCTATGTTAGTCCAATGGGATGAGCACGGAATAAGGAGTAATTTCAAAGAAGATTTATTTGGTCATCTATAGGGAGACAATGTTTAATGCAATTGGATGATTTTCATGTTATAAAATGGCCGGCCTTGTCAAAGAAAGCAATAGTAGTGTCTTAGGGGCATCAAATCCAGAGTTTTAGGGATATTAAAATTTCCAATATTTGTCTAATTAATCTCCGCATGTTATCTGTTTGCAAAATGATATAAATTAATTAATGCAGAATTTATTAATTCCACCAATTGTATTCCCTTTGTGGAAATCATATATATCTAAATAAAATATTGTTTTTTTGGCTCCTAATTTAGACTTATGAGTGAAATATAGAATTTCTTGAATCTTTTATTTGACCAAGTCGTAAAGAGAGATTTGAGCTGTTTACAAGTGTAGAGATCTCTCTTAATATTTTGACACATGTATTGTTTTTTTTTAACTTAATAAATTATTTATAGATTCTCTCCTCCCGTTGCTTTTCGTTAATAATTTGATCACTAGATATTGTGAAAATATCGGATTTTTGTATTCCCTTTGTGAAAATCATGTCTAAATAAAAAATAATTTTTCTTTAGCTCCTAACTTATGAGTGAAATATAGAATTGATTGAATCTCTCATTTTGCCAAGTGGTAAGAAAAGACCTAAGATGTACAACTATCCTGAGATTTTGACACATGCATTGTCTTTTTCTACTTTATAAATTACCATAGATTCTCTCCTCCAGTTGCTTTCCGTTAATGATTTGACTGAAAATGGTGATGTTATCAACCCTTCACTATTATATTCAAAGAAAATCTTTTGATGTTGGAGGGGAGATCAGTTCGAATAGGATAGAAGAGGAAAGAGGAGAAAGATTATAATTAAGTTACCTAAGAGAGAGGATTTTCAGTCAACACGAGGTTGGAGAGGGGATCGGTGCTTGGACATGAGAGAAGGGGAGGCGTACGGGAGAAGCGTAGAAAGACAATTTACTTCCTTTTCTTTTGTTTTTTTCTCACTCTTTTTTCTTTCTTTCTTTAAGTTTTTTGCTCTCTCTATAATGATTTAAAAAATGTTAAAATTCTAGACTCTATTCTAAGACTGAAATGGACATGACTAAAAATTGAAAAATCAAGGTTGTAACGACCCGCTCTCGCCTTGTACAATATTATCCGCTTTTGTTGCCCAAACCCTATGGACTTCCCAGTAAGTCACCTATCCCTGAATTGCTCTAGAATGAGAACGCTTAACTGTGAAGTTTCATTTGGTGTTGGCGTCATCACGGCTTTAAAAGGCCTTGTATAAGAAAGATTCATAATCTTGTAAATACCACCAAACTTACATCCACCAAGCGATGTGAGACCTTTGACCACCCATCCGGACGTCCTATTGAGACTCCATCTCCCGGACGCCGGCCTAACAGCTGGCACCACAGCTTGGCTAGCGTATCACAAAAGGTCTCAAAATAATTCTTAATATATCTATGTCATTTGAGTTTCAAAATTTCAAAAAGTGTAATCATGGCAAATTACTTTAAAAAGGATTAAGATTTATGTTAGAAGAGTGGTTTTAGAATGCATCTACAAACTACCGCTTCTCTGAGAACTCTAATTTAATTTAATCTTTTCTACAATATGTCATATAATTTTGTGTGTGTGTGTGTGAGAGAGAGAGAGAGAGAGAGAGAGAGAGAGAGAGAGAGAGAGAGAGAGAGAGAGAGAGAGAGAGAGAGAGAGAGAGAGAGAGAATACACTACAAATATAAAATTAAGAAGACTTTATTTGTTGGTTTTTTTGTATGATTGTAAGGGCACTTCATTCATTTTATTATCCTAAATTAACGACGTTTGTTTATGAACTTAACGGGGCAGGAAATGTATTGAATAGTTTATAGAGTAAGAAGGGACAAGAATCTATGTAAAGATACAATGTAAACTAAGTGTAAGCAAAAAGAAGACTTTTATGGGTTGAGTTAGTTAGGGCATTTCATTCTTTTAATAGTATGTATGAACTTGATACTAAGAAAGGACAAAAATCCAAGGAAAGGGCCAAGTCCAATTTACCCGGATTTACCTACTTTCAACAGCTTTTTCTTGCTTTGCGCATGTGCAACATCATTAAAAATACTTAAGACCGCTGTTGCTTCCTTCCTAATATAATTGGTTATGTTTAGTGAAGTTCAACAAAAGTAGGACGTTCGGATAGATTTTATCGGCGTCTGAGTGCGTGGCCCAAGATAAAATTTAGAGAGCAATATTTTCGGGCGTTCAAAAGGAGCTTGTAGCTAGAGTCTGAACGGAGAGCATTATTAATTCGAAACTATGTCAATTTGTGTGATTTTCTTTTATTTATGCGATTCTTTCTCACAGAGTAGGTATTACAGTATTTGTTAATTTTGCAATAGTATTAATTGCTTGTTCTACTTGCTAAAGACAGCTGTAGCGTAGGAGATGAAACGGTCAACTTAACACCATACAATCAGCTGACTAAGTCTAAGCCTTTAGCACCTCACCAGTACTGAGAAGACTACTTGTACTAAACAATACTAAGCCTGCAGGTTCTAGAAACTCATCTTCTTCTCTCTCAAGACACCGTAACTTGCATTTATTAAAGCTTTTTTTTTCATAGTTATAATAATAAGGTTTGAGTGTTTCAAGATTTCAAAAAGACAAAAGGACATACTTTTTGCACACAAAGAATCAGTTATTGGTAGCTTTAGATTAATCAAGTATTGTTATGTTCAATCATTTGGTTTCGAACGTTGTGTTTTTTTCTTTTTAAATTTCTCAAATGACTTCATTTTCTCATTTGCTCCTTTCCGAGTTGTATAAGGGCAAGGGATAATTGAGATTAGGTGCAACTCATAGCTATTGTACAAGAAATTTAAACTAGGATATAGAAGAAAAAATAATGTTTTCAAAAATGGCAATTGTCAAGGCATGCAATTTTTAACTAGGGTAGAAGTAAAATATTTTTTTTATGGAAAAAATTTGCAACCTTAAAGTCAAATAAAATAAGTTGGATAGTGGGATTCACTCAACTAAAAGTCATATAATTGGATGGATTTTCGATATCGAGTGATAAGAATACACGTCAGTTAAGTCGTTAATAAGCATCGTCATACTAAAAACTAAAATTCATATGTTTAATATATCATAAAACAAAGTAGAGAATTTTTTTAAAAAAAGTTTGACGTAGTTGGGCCACAAGTGACTTTTTATTATTATTTATTTTAGTTGGAAAATCATAAAAGGTCGTGTATTTAATACCATGCACACTTTGGAAAGATAATCACAAATCCAAAGTGCCGCCCTTTACCTTTGAGGAAAAGACGCGCCATTATCGACGTCGGAGGAGAAGAGCAAGAAGTAGCATCCTTAAGAAGAAGTACGTACTAGTACTAGTTTTAAGAAAAGGGCCGCCGCCGTAGGAAGGTACGCAGCAGCTGCATTGGGTAAATTATGGTGGTGGCTTGTCCAACTCCGATTACAAGGTCGACAAAAAGAAGGAAGGCGGTGGGGATTCCGGTTATTGATCTCTCAGTAGAAAGGGAAAAGTACGGTGGTTCCTCCCAAAAGATTGTAAAAGCATGTGAAGAATATGGTTTCTTCAGGGTGGTCAACCATGGGGTTCCACAGGAGATAATTGCCAGAATGGAGAAGGAAGGGAATGAATTTTTTGCAAAACCCACTCCTGAGAAGCAGCTTGCTGGGCCCCCTACTCCTTTTGGTTATGGCAGCAAAAATATTGGCTTCAATGGGGATAAGGGTGAGCTTGAGTATCTTCTCCTTCACACCGATCCCCTCTCTCTTTCTCTGTCTTCCGTATCTATCTCCAACAACCCCACAAACTTCAGGTACCTTTAAACTATATACAGTTGCTATCTTGTTTTTGATTACCTACTTCATCCTTTTGAAGTATAGCATGTTCACTTCACTTCACTTCATCTCTCTCTCTCTCTCTCTCTCTCTCTCTCTCTCTCTCTCTCTCACGCACGCACGCACGCACGCACAATTTGGAGTTCTCCATCATATTGTTCAGAATGGCAACCAAGACAATTCGATTAACCGGATAAAATATGTGAGTGGGACACTGGGTACAAAAAAGCATTTATGAGAGGTAAATTTTGGCATATTTAACAAATGCAAGATTAGTGGAAGAACTGTAGTACTATATTCGTTAGACAAACTACCTTCAAAACATTATATGGATATATAGAATGAATTTATGAAGCACGGTATTCATAATTTAGTTGTTAATAATTCCGCGGAATTTGTCAAGTAGGAGGACGGACAATGCAATAAAAAGAAGACACGTATTTATTCTTTATTTAGTTACAGAAACTAAACACTCTCTTTGGCCTAATTTATTTTTTTGTCTCTATTCAGTTTTTTTATTTATTATTTTGACCTCAATATTTTGTAATTTATTAGTCCAGAAATTTAAAAAGTTTAGAACAATAAAAATAAATAAATAATAAAAAAATTTAACTTACTCGTCGTCTTTAGTCTTTATATATATAAAGAAAAGACAGTGAACTGGAGAATGAACAATAGATTTTCACAAGTAAGATATTTTCTATTTTTGCTACAAATATGCCTGGAACCCATGTTTTGACTGTGTCCTTTTTTTTTCAAGGCCAATAAATTTCATATAATGGATAAAATATAAAATATTACAATAGGTATATATAGAGAGAACTTCAAGGAGTGAACATCTACACTCTTGATGATGATACTTGCAAAAAACACCATCAACTTTGTAAATACAAGTAGAATAGCCAATAAGACAATTAAAACATAAAAACAAACTAAAAAAGCCCTCATAATCTGAATTCTCATATTCCTCACCAAAACAAGGCCATCATCAGTTCTAATATTATGTTTTTACTTTACACACTAATCTTACGTTTTCACTTCTTTTTTAATTTTTTAATTTTTTAAATTCTCACAGGTAAGAAAATTTACCTGTTTTGGCTAAGAGTATGCTTGTTTGAAATGAAGAAAATGCTATTTATGGACTGGTTAAACATGATCCATATACAGGAACTAACAGGAATATTGAATTGCAAATGTAATGGTACTATACCATGTGAAACTTTGTTGTCCGTGGGTCAGCTAGTGCCTTTCTGCCTTCCAATCACATTAGAACCAGTTGAAGTTTTAGTACAATGACAGTGTCAGACATATATACATCAATGGCTCCACAAAATCAAATCAATAAATTAAAAAGAAATAAGCGTGCTTCAACGTATTTTGGACCATATAATGCATTTTCACAGCTGGTGATGATCATGATTGGCCTTACCACCAACCAGTTGGTTAAATCACTTCCTTAAAGTCCTCCTTAAATTCAAGCACTCATAGATATTATTTAACACTCGTAATATATAGAGCGATATCTTCATTTTATAACCCAATAAATTAAGTGCATTGAAATTCCGTCCAAATAATTATGTAGTGTTGAAAATAATACTCCGCAAGGGATAGGTGAACTTATAACCCATTTGTACTTCTTCACCGCAACATCATAATTGCCTTTATTTACTCTCCAGTGTGTAATTCCTAAATCTGTGAACTAACCCTATTTTTTTTGTTACCGTGTTTGAAGCTAACTTTACTGTCAATTTGGAGTAATTATTCAACATGATTGGGACACGGTTACATAGTATCGTCTCTTTAACTTCTGCCACTAGGGGCACCGAATAATTTGTCACAATATATTTTGACAGATGTGCTGTGACTGAGTACCTACAAGCGGTTAGGAACATGGCGAGCGAGATTTTGGATCTAATGGCTGAAGGACTGGGGGTCCCAGATAAGTCCGTCTTCAGCAGACTCATAAGGGACGTCCATAGTGACTCATTCTTCAGGCTTAATCACTATCCTCCAGTTAGTCACTCCAAGGAATGGGACCCTCCTCAAACCCAAACTCGGATGGGATTTGGAGAGCATTCTGACCCTCAGATAGTCACCATCCTGAGATCAAACGACGTCGGAGGTCTCCAAATTTGTGTAGATGACGAGCTGTGGGTCCCTGTCCCTCCTGACCCAACCGAGTTCTGTGTGTTCGTAGGTGATGCTTTACAGGTTAGTGATGTGACCATCTTTTTTTGGACAAAAAAGTAGTACTTTCATACTCTGTGATCAATAGAGAAATGATAATTAAAATGTGTGAATATGATGAACAATGCAGGCAATGACAAATGGAAGGTTTGTGAGCGCGAGGCACAGGGTTTTGGTTACAAAAGATAAAGTAAAACCCAGAATGTCAATGATGTATTTCGGGGGACCACCACTCAGTGCCTGGATCTCTCCACTTCCAGAGATGGTCTCACTCTCTCCCATGAAAATATGCCACTACAGGCCCTTCACTTGGGCTGAATTCAAGAAAGTTGTCTACTCTTTGCGTTTGGGAGAATCTCGTCTCAACCATTTCAAGACTCTTACCAACTAATATTACTCCATGAGTACATCTACCTACCCCGCCTCTCTCTGTTTTCTAGTGCTTCACAATTTTGTATATTAATCTTTGAGAAACTCGTTGGGCTCACGGTTTCTGTAATTTTACTTATGCAACTTTTGAAAATTGACCACCAGGGAGAAAACAAAACATCTTTTCTCAAAACATGTACCAAATATGAAGTAAGTCTTCCTATTTCTAACCGTAATTATATCAAAAGATCGATATATAATGCTTCGTGTGACTAGGGTGAGTTTGAAATGCGATTCTATATATTTAATTAGTTGTATCTCATGTTTTTGGATTTTCCATGATGTTTTCTTTTGTACGTGTGTGTGTGGGGTTTGTTCTAGTACTTTTGTGGCAGTATTAATTTGGCAACATCATGAATCACCTCTTATTTCAAAACAACTGTGAATCCTCTCTAAAAGAACAGGGACAAGCTAGCTAATTAGATCGGTATGGGCAAAGTAAAACAAGAGTTAACACAAGGTCCAAGTTGTTGGGTCAGCCAGATGTTGACCTTTGAAAAAGCCAAGTATAAGGTAGGAAAACGGGCATGGTCATGGAATCATCTATACTAACAAGAAGGGACTACCCTTTGTTGGTATAAACTTCAAAAAGAAGCTTTATCACATTTTTACTTTTCAAAATAATCCTTAAAAACTTCCTTTCATCCTAATAACATAGAGATATTTACGTTAAAAAAACTGTTATAAAAACTACTCCATAAAACTGCTAAAAAAAACTGTTCTAAATAACTGCTTGATAAAAAAATAAAAAAAATCACGTGTGACAAATTACAAAAATTATTAACTGTGTTTATACGCTCATTATGTATACACACGCATCGCATATGTCAGGGATGCTAGTATTAGCTAAAGCCTTTAGGTTTCTTGGGATGCTTATTTCTTCAGGCGGGTATGAGATTTAGAGGTTAGATTATTTAGGACAAAAATTTCTCTCTCTCTCTCTCTCTCTCTCTCTCTCTCTCACTGAGGTTGTCCAACGCTCATTGACTCATGCAAAGAAGGCTTAATTAGATACGGGCAACTCCTTGAGAAACTTAAATGACACTCTTTGTATAAAACAATTCCAGGTCAAAACTAATCCAGTGACAAAAGTACATTTTAGGTGCATGAAGAAGCTACTCCTGCATTCTTAATTCCAATGATACCCCCGAGGATTAAACATTCACGTCATTCAACCACGCCAAAAATATCGTACTAAACTCATACTTAGTTAGCTATATAATTGAATACCAACAAAGCTGGGTGGGGGTATTCTCGTGATTTGACTCCTGTGGACCTCTACATATTTAAAATGAGGAAAACAAGCTATGGCACACTGTTTCTCTCCTGCTTTTACGGGAATTCAAGAAGGGTAGTTGAGGAGTTCATGCATGAGTATATACAGAGCTTAGAGAGGGGGTAGCTAATTAGGGAAATCAATTTTGAAATGGCGTCATTAGTATTGTTGCTAGAAGCTCTAATGAAATGTCACTGCGAAGAATACCTGCGTGTGGAGGGCTTGATAGACACTGGCTATGGCGGGACCTGTGGAGATGGTGGAAGACAGGACAACTTGGTCTTTGGGGGTAAGCAGCAGCTCTATGACTATATGTCCAGAAATATGATTAGTGCATACGATCTTGGGAATACCCATGCCCATGCCCATGTTTGGAGGATAGATGAGTGTCTGATTTGGCCTTAAGATAACGTGTTTTCTTTTGTCCATCAAGTACTGTATAGACACTTCTCAACTACATCTATAAACAAGCCTATACATCTAATTAAATTTCTCTATTTCATCTTATTTAACGAGTATCTGTACTATTTGTTTCTTTTGTCTGTTCTTCGTCTTTTTTCTTTTTTCTTTACCTTACTAGCTATCTTTGAAGGAAAAACCACTTGACAATGAAGAATTAGTGTGCTTTTGAGCAGTGAGAGATGCCACCTTCTTGGCTATTGAGTTTAAGGTGCAATTCAATACAAATCATATCATAAGAAAAAAATAGCCAATAACAATTATTTGTAGCCTAGTATTCTAAGGGGTAAAGATTAATGGACCGTAAACTAAGGATTCACTAGGACTATTCGTTCGGATTTGTTATACGTCCATGTGTATTCCACTTGTCATTTTTTAAAATTTTAATTAGATTCCCATAAATTCTTTAAATTAATTATTTGTTTTGATGAGAAAAAGTTATAAAATTACGAGTAAAAGTAGCTAAAGTTTCACTAAAAACAACTAAAATAATTTGAAAAAGCAGTTTTACTTTCTTTTTGTTCTTATGCTTTGAACTTTTTCAACTTCAGTTGGTATTGTTTATAAAATTTTGATTCCACTCCTTGGAATTAAGAAAGGGTTAGTTTGATTCCCCTCGTTGAAATGGACAATATTAATCTTTAATTTTTTTTATTAAAAACTCACTATATAGTACCAACTGAAGTAAAAAACTTATGAACAAAAAAGATAGTAAAACTGCTTTTTCAACTACGGGGTTACTCAGTACTATCGGTTTGATGTCAAGTCACGTACAACTGACTTGAGACCAAGTAGATCAACACATACAAATGAGGTCGAGCCGACCAAGCCCAGTCCTCTACCACTAGCATAGATCAACCCACTAGCTAAGTGCCAGTCCGATTCCAAGCACAGACTTTGTTAAAAATTAATAGAAAAAAATGCAAAAAGATATAAATCAATCGAGTCATGTGAAATCATAGTTCTCTTAAAATAAACTCGTCGCCTCACCGTGTGTGTTGAAAGTTTCTCAGACATCTACTTCTTTTTTTTTTTTTTTTTTTTGACTCAGCAAAAGAGAGATGTATTAATCTTTGAATCTAATATAGAGAAAAATGGGAACCAAGAGTATAGGCTTCAAAGACTATCATTAGTTCCAAAAGACAGGAGTGTGTATCTCTCATGATTAAATTGGCTTGAAGGAACACCAATTGCCTTCTCTTCGTCAAATCGAACTTGCATATTCTCTGTCTCATTTGAGAACACGAAAATAAATTAATTATACTGTAAAGTATGAAATTTTGGTGTCTAGAAACACGAAAGGGGTTGAATTTATATACATATGAATAGATTATATTCGGACGCTAACTAATGAAACCTTTGGACTATAATCATCAATGTTTGCCGCAAAAGTCTTTGTCATCAATGACCATCTTGAATGAGAGTCGTCATTGTAGTTTCCTTGTCAAATTCATTCGCACTATTCATTTGAATGAGAGAGAGAGAGAGAGAGAGAGAGAGAGAGAGAGAGAGATTGATTTTAATATGCATCATTAACCGGATTCATGACTCATGAGTTTGATACACACTAGTTTACAAGTAGAGTTGTCTCTTAAATTTATTTAGGAGACTAATAAATCAATCATGATAAATTAAGAGCTTGGCATGCATGTAGGAGCACTATCATGGTTGAATAACGTTATGTACTCAAGGGAGTCTCCGCCACCTAACCAACCAGCACCGCTGCATTCCATGAGAATGCCACCCTCATATCCCATCTCTTGTTCAGAGAAGTATCCAACAGAGAAGGCCGTACTCATCACATCCGTAATCAAACCAGCTTCATCTTGCAAACTTCCCCACCAATCATTGCCCAAAACATTATCACCATCTCCATAACTCGCCGGAGACACTCGACCAGCCTCCTCCGGTGTCTCGAACTTGGTGCAACTTGACTCCACCTCCAAGAGCCCATATCCAGTTGTGTTACTAGCAATATGGTGAGGGGAAGTGGTGCTTGAAGGCTGTTGCTGAACCGCAGAAGATTTGGCTAATGCCGCTTGGAGTCGCTCCCTCATTATGGGCAACCAAATACGACTTATGGCGTCTCTGAATTGTAAGCTTTTTACATCGCAATTGAGTAGGTTTGCTAGCTTTTGAACACGTGTTCTGTAGTAGTTTTTGATTTCATTATCTGTGCGTCCCGGTAGCTCCCGAGCTATCTTCGACCAGCTTCAAACACGTATACATGTTAGATTAAGTAACACCATTATTCGATATCCGTCATTTAACACAAGTTAAAATATATATACATACACAGTCGCACATATGTACCTATTTCCCCAACGAGAGTGCAGTTCCAGGATGAGAATCTGTTCTTCCAGAGTCATGTTTCCGCGCTTAACATTCGGATGTAAATAGTTCAGCCATCTTAATCTGCAGCTTTTCCCTGTTCGATTCAATCCTACAAATTTTCGTTTTGTGTATTTTCAAAGTTAGAAGATCAAGTCTCCACCGTTAATATGCCACTGGTGCTACCAATCCTAATTATCCGAACCTATCAATTGTCTTAAGGGACGTCCATGTTCTTGTAATCTAAAGGTTTTGATTGCTTATAATTTCACCTTTATTATCATTTTTGCTTTGTTTCGATACATTACTACTATATATGTAGATATAGATACATATATCGTATTCGATATGTTGGGTAATAAAAAGGCCTAAAAAGGTGTCCGTGCAGTCTGTCTTTAGCATGTTTTGTTTGGTCTGTCCAAAATAAAGTCCAATACCTGCAGAGCGAGCAAGGTCGCTCCAATGGCCTGCACCGTGGATGGAAATGCAGTCGACGAGCTTCAAGTCCTCTTCTGATGTCCATTGGCCTTTTCTCAAGTCTATGATCTCTTCTTCTCTTTGAGCTACATAGTCACCATATCTCTCTTCCAGATCCATACTCTCTCTCAGATAGAGAAAGAGAGAGAGAGAGAGATTTGGATATGACTACTAGATATGATCAAGCTTAGAGAAAAACGCTTCTTTTAAGTCTGGCTTCTGTGGAATAAGTAGTGGGATAAGATGGGATTATATATGGATAAGGACAGAATTAAGGTTGGGTTTTCTTCTTGACCATAAACAAATGTACGTGTGGATTTATATGAGTGGGTTGCTTTGCCAAAGCTACTACTATCAAATTCTTTTTAAAAAGAGAATTTATTGATCTTCGAATAACTAAAAGGGATACAAACACGAGACATCATAAGAAAGCACGAGCTTTAATGACTATTTACCTTCACCATCATCTAATATGGAGTATAATTTTTCTCTCAGTGCAAACATATGCGACGTACCAAATACTAAAATATCGAGTCACGAATTTTAATAAGATAATATATCTGTACCATAAGATAAACCAACTTATAAAACACTGATTCCTACTTCAATGAATTATATTCTCTTGGTAAAAAAGAAATTATTAGTTAACTTTTGACAATTCGCTTTGTACAAGACAAGACAATTAATGTGATAAATGAGACTCTTGCTGTTTTCCAATTGTATATTTATCCTTAGATGATGAACTTGTATGGCTCCACAAAATGAACAGTTTAGATTAATAAATTGAAACTCGCTATTGGATGTCATTTTAAATATCCAATGTAATTGATGTTTTATTTTTGTCTTGGGTCCAGAAGATCATGAACGACCGATCAGTAGAACATCTTAGAAGATAGAAAGAACTCAATTACGTACCACCTACCCCGAACAAGATTTTTCAATTCAAAGAATAAGCTTTTGTGGCAAATGAGCGAACAAATAGAGCAATAGGGCATCAAATTCCTCTGTTGCGTTTGCTTTTGAATGAAAAGCTAGAAAACTTTTTGAAGATGTGTTATCCACCAAAATAAACAACAATAAGTTACTGGTCCTTTTTTTTTAACCTTTATGCTTAATTAGAAGAGTGAGTTGGGTAAGTACACAGGTTAGTCTTCAGGAATTTTCAGCACCATTCCTTTGAACCTAAAGTAAGCAACAAAAAGAAAGAAAAAGAAGATGGTTTAATTATTTGTGAAGAATTCTTTTCAAAGTTCTTCTTCTAGATATACTTATTGGACTAAGCAACCTCTTTCACATATCTACTTTGTCCTCTAGCCAATAGGATGAAACCACTAATAATTATTTACCTTTTGATTTCTAATGGTGAAAAAACAAACAAAAGTCAATGAAGCTAAGCTTGAGCTTCAGTGACTAGCTAGTATTCACAGATCTTGTTAATAGTAAGTAACTGTTGGGAAAATTAGTACAACGTCACAAATTGGAAGAAACAACATCAGACAACATAGGTCATAATGGATGAGGTAGGATGTTTCGCGGGAGAATAAAGGGCTGGTATCCATTATCCAGTGCTCTGTTTCAGTCAAAAAGGTTTGGTTAGCTTTTATTTAGGCACTAGTGGGCCACTATGGATCCATTTATAAGTGCACCAGTGTGCCTTAATGTGAAAAAAGTTATAGCCAGTTTAATGGCTGTGGAAGAACAAGATGACAAGTATTACTGTATTAGTGGATTATTTTTTTGGGTGTGTGGTATGTCTTTGTCTTGAATGAATCGAATAAAGCGTGATAACTTCTTTTGGTTGCTTACTTTCCAAGGGCGGACTAGGACCAAAAGAGTACGACCAAAGCCAAGCATAATCTCTCCATTATAGCTTTTCCTTTTTGTGTAGATTAAAAAACTCCATCAATAGCAACTGACATTCTAGCAGAATGTTCATTAAAATTCCATCCGCCTTACTTAGATAGGGCGGGGCTTGTACGAGACTCCGAATCATAGAATTCTTGACTACTGTATGATTTTGTAATATTATATCCGCAACGTAATATACTTTAACATATCTCATAAGATTGATACTTTCTCATATTATTCTCTATTAATTTTTTATTTATTTTTTGTTGGGTGTGTGAATGTGCACTTGTGTATACAGCATTATCGAAGTATTATTTTTTTTGAAAAGGCGAAAGATAATATTATAAATAACTAAAGAGGGTCCAAAAGTTCAACAATTACAAAAACAAGTTGGTGAGCCACCAACCGGCGTAAACCCAAACCCAAAAAACTCTCTCCTCCAGGTTCCACTCCAGAACCTTCTCGCCAACCTCTACCCTGACCTTTCATCTCGCAAAAAATCAACCAAATTGAATAGGATTCCTCCGATCGTATGACGGGAAACCTTATAATGGTCTAAAACCCAGCTAATCCACCTAATCTTGAAGGTTTCCAAGAATTTCGGCCAGTTTTGAGTCGCCCCGTTGAATATGATGTTGTTGCGAAGCTTCCAGATGAACCAGAGGAGTACTGAGGGTGTTGCTCTCCAAAAAGCCGAATATATTTTCCCTGGTCCTGTTCTGGTCCTCCAACTGGACCACCAAGTGAGCAGATCTGCTACTGTTCTGGGTGGAACCCAGACCACTCCCCACCAGGATATGAAGTATTATGAAATAGATTATGAAAAACTCATAATCAAAATTATAAAGTGTTTAGTAAAACTGTATAAAATAGATTATAAATTTGCGAATTGTTTGGTAGTATAATTAGATTATCAAATTATGGGTGAACAATTGACCATAATACCTTTATGTTGTGACTTTATTGGTATATTTGACAAATTCTCCTTATGTATTTTGAAATATAGTCAAATAATTTTTATATTTATAAATTAAATTAATCTTAAAATACAATAATCACAAAATGTGTAAAATATATTTATCGTCTTGTGATGTCCCGTCCCACATCGAAAGTCTACATAGGTGATCTTGGGTATATAAGGGATCATGTAAACTACTACTAACAACTTGGACTTAAGCATTTTGAGCAACGTGGTTGGGCTTCAACAAGTTGTTGGGTCAGTGGTATATATGAGGCGTTGCAAATAGTATCAGAGCAACCCGTGTACACGATCGAGTGTGGGGCAGGGACTTTGTTTGGTCACTAGGGAACAGATCTAGGGTTAGGCCGTTGTGACTCTAGTGTGAACCCCTTGCGAGGGTGCAAGGTCTTAAAAAATTGAGAAATTGTGATGTCCCATCTTACATCGAAAGTCTATATGGGTGATCCTGGGTATATAAGGGACCATGTAAATTACTACTAATAACTTGGACTTAAGCCACATGGTTAGGTTTCAACAAGTTGTTGGGTCAGTGGTATAGATAGGGCGTTGCACGTCTTCTCGTACATTGTTATTACCACAACATACAAAATTATATAAGAGTGGTATTTGTAAATTATTAAAAAGTTTAAAGGTAAAATGTAACAAAATTCTAGCATTGAAAATTAAAATCTTAAAAGTAGCTACGGACCTGCTTTTGAGATTGTGACTCTAAATGCCTATTTTGAAAATCTAAGAGTTAGAATTCCAGAATTGGAACTCAAAATCAACAAACACCTTAAAATCCCATAATCTCCATTTGGCCTCCCTGGATTATGGGAATTTTTTTTGTCTTTATTCAATTTTTTTTTTGTATTTGTTATTTTGGCCTCAATGTTTTGTGGATTAGTGGTTCATCTTGATGAAACGAATCTAAAAAGTATAAAATTATATCCAAAAATTAAAAAATATATATCACTAAAGAAGACAAATAAACTCAAAAAAATTCTATTTTTTTTTATTATTTTTGTCTTTTCTGAATTTTTTTCAAATTTAGTCCATTATTTATAATTTGTTTGAAAGCTCTCGTCGAGATGAACCAATAATCCATAAAAAGTTAAAGAAAGACAAAAAAATTACAAAAAAAATTTGCGTAAGGACGAAAAATAATCTAATAATCTAGTCAGGCCAAATGGACTTTGTAGAATCTCAAAAACACCTTCAAAATCGCTGCCGAACACCCACATAGAGATTGAATAGTTTAATAAGTGTAATTGAGAACTCCAAAAGGGGAAGAGCCTGAGGAGGAGTTGACTTTGGTCTAATTCCAAGAAATAAATTGAATTCACCAGTATTCAACTTCTTTGACAGGAAAAATGGACAAAAAATAGTTTGTATATATATTATAAAACTCCACATATATAAATCTTTATCGTGAGATGGACTTAAGTAATCATCTTATATTATCTAATCTATACCTTATTTGCCTCTATTTCTTTTGTAATTAGATATATGTTTTTAATTCTAATCAATTTGATTTTTTTTTTTAATTTGGAAAAACTATTAAAAATGACGAACGAAACAGGCCTTCAATTTCCACAGGGGTGTTTGGTCCTACACTCGGCCCGACATGAATGTGGGCTTAAACTAAAGAACTGGTAGCTAATCCAACCGAATACCTTCTCAGTCTTAATTACTAGTTGTTTAGATTGGGCCGGACCTGTTAGCTTACGATCCAAAAATGGGCTGACGATTTCTGTAATTTTACTTAAGCAACTATTGAAAAATGACCACAAAGATGCTTTCAAAACCAGGGAAAAAAATCATCTTTTCTCAAAACATATACCCAATATGAAGTTAAACGGCAGGGGTTCGTATTTCTAACCTTAATTATATCAAAAGTATTCTTAAGAACTGATTTTGAAACAGCAACCGAAAATGACACCAGGAACTGTTTTATGAATCACTACTTAAATAAATCTCTTTCCGGTAATATTTTGAGTTGACTTTTCTCGGGTACTCTTAAAAACATGTTTTAAACACATTAAACGGTTCAAATCATTAAAATTTATTCAAGAATGAAGAGTTTAGATATTGGTCTAAAAAAGTATTGGTCGAGAAATCAGCTCAAAATATTACCGGAAATAGATTGATCTAAACAGCGGTTCAAAATGCTGACATGAACTGTTTTATAAACCACAACTTGGATCAAGTTCTTTCTAGTAATATTTTGAGCTGATTAAGTACCCTTTAAAATATGTTTTAAACACATTAAACGGTTTGAATCATTAAAATTTAATCAGGAATGAAGAGTTTGGATGTTGGTCTAATATTGGTCTAAAAAAGTGTTGGTCTCTTGAGTTCTTCCCATATTTAAAGGGTACCCGCGAGAAATCAGCTCAAAATATTACCGAAAAGAGTTTGATCCAAACAGTGGTTCATAAAGCAGTTTCTGTCAGCATTTTTAGCTATTGCTTGGATCAAATCCTTTCCGATAATATTTTGAATTGACTTCATATTTTAAACAAATTGAATGGTTCCGACCATTAAAATTGAATCAAGAATGAAGAATTTAGATGTTAGTCTGATATTGGTCTAAGAAAGTGTTAGGCTCTTAAACCTTTCCCATATATATATATATATATATATATATATGTATATATAATGGCAAGTGCAATGAGGCTAGAAAAGAAGAAAAAAACTTAGATTCGCTCAATATGAATAAATTCATTGCAGATTTTTCTAATCATAGTTTCCAGAAATACAATCCCTAAATCACAGTTTCCAAAAGTATAATTATTGTCGCTTTCATTGCACCCTTATTCTGCTATTCACATTTTTCACCACTAATAATGCCCATTTGAATGGGTTTCATTTCCTTGCAATATTTTGCCCTGGTTTGCTCCTCCAAATCTTTGAGCGAATGATCCAAGAAAATACAGGACACTTGGTAGGAGTTGTGGACCTCCGAACGACAATAAAGTACCACATGCAATCAAAGGGCACCAAATCCTCTTAAATACAACAAAGAGGTGACTCTCAAGGCTAATGTTAAAAAGATTACTAAGGTCTTGGGCCAAGTTTGGTTTACAGGTTCTCAAAAGACCTACAGAGGGGGAAAAAAACGTAACAAGCTCTTCACATATTAGACTCTTGAAGTGATGAAAGGCTTAATTAGATTAGTGGTGAATATTAGTGGATCAGTGGCGAATCTTTTTTTTTTTTCTTTTCTAGCATTATTGAACTTTTAATCATAGCCACTGAAATTAATTGCAGCGATGCTGTGTCTAAAATTTTATTTTTTTGTATATCTCTAAAATCGGCCCCCATATATATATATATATATATATATATATATATATATATATATATATATATATATATATATATATATATAATTCAACACAAATCATATAAAATAGCCAATTACAATTATTTGGGACTTAGTATTTAGAGTAATGTAACGCCCCGATTTCTCGGAAACGTTAAATAAAATATAGCAAAATAATAAAAGAACTAAAAGATAATATTACCGATATTACTACATGGATATCAGTAGTGGAACAAGAGTTTAGCTGGTACAACATTAAAATACGGGGTAGAGTTTCAAAATACAGCAAAAGAACTCTATATGGATAAAATCAGAGCTATTATAAGGGAAATTGACTAAGTCCGCAATGGTTCTGCAGTATCCTCCTCCTGGTAAGAATCTTCTAGCGGCGCGATCTCCTGATCAAATTTTTCTGTCTCGGTACCTGGCATGAAACGGCAGGGGCGTGGGAGAAAAATACGCACCAATGAGCTGGGGAAGCCCAATAAGTTATCTTACCCTTAGATTTCCCTTTGAATGTATATAGACTTAAATGAATTTATAATGGATGATAACATGTTACGTCATGAATAATATATGAAAGCGATAATACATAAATACCAGATTTTAAATCAATAGAGTCATACATTATTATTATTATTTTTTTTTATCTTATTTTACAATCATCATATGAAGATATTAGTATTCGTACCCAGGAGGCGTCCCTCGACTCCCAAGCATGAATTTCTGTGTTTCATCATTCGTACCCAGGCGTCATCCCTCGACCCTCAAGTAGAAGATATTTGCCCAAGTCCATAGCTTACATAGACTTTACAATCATTAATTTTCCAACCATAATCTCATTGACAGTTCCTTCAGTTTTCAGAGGCGGATATCCACGGGATAACCTTTGTACTAAATATTCGCTCCTATTTTATTTTCAGTGATTCCTCAATGTGTCAAAGGAATATAACCTATCATCATGTTTAACAATCTTTACACAAAATAACTGTAACAACAATAATAACATGATAATGAAAATACGATAATGGAAATGGCAGGTAAATGAACACCACATATATATAATTAAAACATACATATATATAGGACTGGCCTGGTCAGCCTAATATTCTGGTCCGCTCATCTCACTGGTAGGGTCTACTCATCTCACTAGTCTGGTCTGCTCATCCCAGAGGTCGGTATGCTCATCCTACTGGTTGGTCTGGTCTGCTCATCTCATTGGTCTGGTCTGCTCATCCCAGTGGTCTGGTCTGCTCATCCCAGGGGTCTGGTCTGCTCATCCACTAGTCTGGTCTGCTCATCCTAGGGGTCTGGTCTACTCATCCATGGGTCTGGTCTGCTCATGCTACTGGTAGGGTCTACTCATCTCACTAGCCTGGTCTGCTCATCCCAGGGGTCTGGTATGCTCATCCTACTGGTTGGTCTGGTCTGCTCATCTTATTAGTCTGGTCTGCTCATCCACTGGTCTGGTCTGCTCATCCCAGTGGTTTGGTCTGCTCATCCCAGGGGTCTGGTCTGCTCATCCACGGGTCTGGTCTGCTCATCCTACTGGTTGGTCTGCTCATCCACTGATCTGGTCTGCTCATCCCACTAGTCTCCTCTGCTCATCCTGGTCTCCTCTTCTCAGCCTGGTCATCCTACTCACTGGTCTCCTCTACTCACAGGTCCCCTCTGCTCAGCTGGTATCCTCGGCTCAGCATGGTCTCCTCTTCTCAGCCTAGTCATCCTGCTCACCGGTCTCCTATACTTACTCGTCTCCTCTGCTCCGCCGGTCTCCTCTACTCAGCATGGTCCCCTCTACTCAGCCGGTCTCCTCTTCTCAGTCTAGTCATCCTACTTACTAGTCTCCTCTACTCACTGGTCATCCTACTCACTGGTCATCTTACTCACTTGTCTCATTTACTCACTCACTGGCCTCCTCTACTCATCTGGTCTCTTCTACTTACTCTGGTCATCCTACTTACTGGTCTCCTCTTCTCACTCACTGGCCTCCTCTACTCATCTGGTCTCTTCTACTCACTCTGGTCATCCTACTTACTGGTCTCCTCTTCTCACTCACTGGCCTCCTCTACTCATCTGGTCTCTTCTACTCACTCTGGTCATCCTACTTACTGGTCTTCTCTTCTCCCTCACTGGCCTCCTCTACTCATCTAGTCTCCTCTTCTCAGTTTAGTCATCCTAGAATTTGGTGAGTTTTCTGGAGGATTTTATGGGTTTGCTCAGATTACATGTGTATATGTATATACATATGTACCCAATGGAAAGTAAGTGTTTGTTTTTCCATTGGCTAAGCATGGAAGAAGTAGTGGATGACATTATTACATATACCTGACATTATTACACATACATATACATGTATTATACTCATATTATACGTACATGTGTCGTATATGTACGGTATATACGTATTTCTTTTTTTATTTTTATTTATTTATTTTTTCTTATTTTTTTTTAAACAAAAAAAAAATCTATTTTATTTGTATTCATAAATTCGGGTCTTTACAATCTATCCCCCTTAATAAATTTCGTCCCCGAAATTACATTGTGTGCTGCTCTAGGAGTTGCGGATAATTGGCTCGAATGGTGTCTTCTCTCTCCCATGTTGACTCTTCAATGTTGCGATGGCGCCATAAGACGCGAACAAGTCTGATAGTCTTCCCTCGCAGGATCTTCTCCCCATGATCAAGGATCTGCACAGGTTGCTCTTCATAAGTTGTGTCTGCGTCAATGGTGACATCTTTCCAATCTAGGATGTGATTTGGGTGAGCTAGATACTTTCGAAGCATAGAAACATGGAAAACATTATGGATACGATCAAGTTGGGGTGGTAGTGCTAGTCGGTAAGCGGTCTCTCCAATGCGTTGTAAAATTTCGAATGGTCCGACGAATCTTGGAGATAGCTTTCCTTTCTTACCAAATCGAATGATTCCTCTTCTTGGTGAAATTTTTAAAAACACATGATCCCCGACGTTAAAGGTCAACGGTCTAGTCCTCTTGTCGGCGTAGCTCTTCTGACGGCTCTGCGCGGTTAGGAGTCGTTGTCGAATAATCTTGACCTTTTCAGTTGTCTCTTGGACAATTTCGGGTCCCAACAAGCTTGTCTCTCCTACTTCTGTCCAACAGATTGGCGATCGACATGGTCGTCCATATAGTGCTTCGTAAGGTGTCATCTGAATACTCGTTTGGTAACTATTGTTGTAGGCGAATTCAACAAGTGGCAAGTGTCTCTCCCATCCTCCTTGGAAATCAAGTACGCATGCTCGTAGCATATCCTCAAGTGTTTGAATTGTCCTCTCAGATTGTCCGTCTGTTTGGGGATGAAAGGCAGTGCTGAGGCAAAGCTCAGTTCCCATAGCTCTCTGTAGGCTCTTCCAAAAAGTAGACGTGAAACGCGTGTCTCGATCTGATATGATAGTCACAGGTACTCCGTGAAGTCTAACAATCTCCTTAATGTACAGGCGGCTATAACAGTCCATTGAGTCTGACACTTGGATAGGCAAAAAGTGTGACGACTTGGTTAAACGATCTACAATGATCCAAATGGCGTCATGCTGCTGATGTGATCTTGGCAAGCCCGTTATGAAGTCCATAGCGATGTGTTCCCATTTCCACCCTGGTACTGGTAGAGGTTGTAAACTACCTCCGGGCTTTTGGTGTTCAGCTTTGACTTGTTGACATGTAAGGCAAGTAGCTACATACTTGGCCACGTCTCTCTTCATTCCGCTCCACCAGTAACTCCTTCTCAAGTCCTGGTACATCTTGTTCCCTCCGGGGTGAACAGCAAAATTCGATTGATGAAATTCTCTCAAAACTGACTCTCGTAGTGTCCCAAAATCTGGTACGAATATCCGTCCCAAATACCTCAAACCCTTGTCAGCACCAATGGTCCATCCCGCTGCAGCTTCTCCTGAAGATAACCGTCGCTTGATGAGATCTGACTCTTGATCGAGTGTCTGAACTTTTAGAATCTCCGCATGGAGTCCAGGTGTAGTTGTCAAAGCATACATGCATGCTCCTCCTGTGATCTCATTATGTTGGAGATCAAATTCTTGGATTTGCCTAAGCATCTTCCATTCTCGAACTGCCAAACTGGCCACTTGTCCTCGAGACTTTTGGCTCAGCGCGTTTGCTACAACATTGGCTCTCCCTGGATGGTAGGCAAGTGAAAAGTCGTAGTCCTCCAGATATTCCATCCAACGTCTCTGTCTCATATTCAAATCCTTCTGTGTGAATATATACTTGAGACTTTTATGATCTGAGAATACTTCAAACTTCTCGCCATACAGATAGTGTCGCCAAGACTTTAGCGCATGCACCACAGCGGCTAGTTCCAAATCATGCGTCGGATAATTCTTCTCATGGGGCTTCAGTTGTCGTGACCCATATGCTATCACTTTACCGTTCTGCATCAGTACACATCCCAATCCATCTCTGGACGCGTCGCAGTAAACGACATATCCCACATCACGTTCCGGAATGACGAGTATTGGTGCGTTGGTCAACTTATCCTTCAGTTCCTGAAAAGACTTCTCACAGGATTCGTCCCATTCAAATTTGATTCCCTTCCGAGTCAATCGTGTCAGCGGTTTAGCCAATGTTGAAAAATTCAGAATGAATCGTCTATAATATCCTGCGAGTCCCAAGAAACTCCGAATCTCGAACACCGAAGTCGGCCTCTTCCAATCTCTAATGGCCTCAATCTTGGTATCATCCATAGAGATGCCTTTCTCTGACACCACGTGTCCTAAAAACTTCACTTCTCTCATCCAAAACTCGCACTTGCTGGCTTTGGCATACAACTGGTTGTCTCGTAGAACCTGAAGTACAATTCTCAAATGTTGCTCATGAGCTTCCTCTGACGTTGAGTAGATCAAAATATCGTCGATGAACACTACAACGAACTGGTCTAAATACGGCGTGAAAATCTTGTTCATCAGACACATGAAGACTGCTGGTGCGTTGGTCAGACCAGAAGGCATCACTACAAACTCGTAGTGACCGTAGCGAGTTCGGAATGCCATCTTAGGTATATCCGATTCTTTGACTCGCAACTGATGATATCCTGATCTCAAATCAATCTTGGAGAACCAGGTAGCTCCTCTGAGTTGGTCAAACAAATCGTCGATCCTCGGAAGTGGATATCGATTTTTGACTGTCACTCGGTTGAGCTGACGGTAGTCAATACATAATCTAAGGGTCCCTTCCTTCTTCTTGACAAACAATGCCGGTGCTCCCCAAGGTGAAGTACTTGGTCGAATGAATTTCTTATCTAGAAGTTCTTGCAATTGCGTCTTCAACTCTCGAAGCTCGGCTGGTGCCATTCTATAAGGAGTGATGGAAATTGGTGCGGTTCCAGGTATAAGCTCAATGGTAAAATCCAGCTCTCTCGATGGTGGTAAGCCTGGCAATTCCTCAGGAAAAATGTCGGCATACTCGCATACGACACGTGGAAGTCTCAACTCCGCACGGTCATCCTCATTCAGCGTTAGGCTTGCTAGCCACCCTATTATATCGTCGTGCCATCTTGATCGTGCCTTCAGCAACGATGAAGGTTTTTGCCTATCCCCCTTAAATTTGAACCAAGTTCCATCCGGGGTGTAGGCAGTTACCGTCTTCTGATGACAGTCGATTATTGCTCGGTGGGCGGATAGCCAGTCCATGCCCAAGATAACATCAAAGTCGGTCATCTCTATGACTCGTAAGTCCTACGTTAGGCGTAGTCCTGAGACCTCTATATCGCAGTTCTTGCATACTGGTCCGATCAAGGCTACACCTCCTAAGGGTGACGTAACACTCATAGAGAGCCCTAATGGTTCAGGCACTAGTTCCAAAGTACTAACGCATTTAGCAGATATAAACGAGTGCGAAGCGCCCGTGTCAAATAAAACTTTAATGCAAGAGTTGAATAGTACTAGGTTACCTTGTATGACCGAAGGATCATACACTTCTTCTCCAACTTCTCCTTCTTCTCCATTGAGAGCAAAGATTCTACCTCCTTGTATAGGTTTGGACCCAGCTGGTCCTCTATCCTTGTTAGCCGGACGAGATTGCCAATTCCCTTGTTGCTGTCCGGTTGGTGCCCTTCCGATCCTCTGCTGATTTGCCCCAGTGACAGCTTGCGGGCACTGACTCTTGTAATGGCCTTCTTTTCCGCATCCGAAACATGTGACTGAATTGTTCCTCATCTGACGGTTAGACGTAGTATAGGTAGTATTCCATTGTTGATTTTGTTGCGCTGGTGGTCGGTTGAGTTTGTGGCTATGACTGTATGGCTTGGCTTGGTTGCTAGGACGTTGAGTGCGGATAAGTCCTCCCTGATGCTGTTGTTGTTGCCTGCTCCTACTTTGGTCCCAAATTCTCCTTGAGTCTAAAGCCTCCTATTCCATTAGTAGGGCTCCTTCCACAACTTCAGCGTAGGTCAATGCCCTCTGAGACATAACATTTTTGCGGATTTGGGGGTTAAGTCCCCATTCGAATTTTCTGGCCCTGGAGGCGTCTGTTGGTACATATTCAGGGGCATGTCTTGATAACTCCTCAAACCTGGTAGCATACTGAGTCACTGTCCTATTCCTTTGTTTTAGATTCATGAATTCTAAAATCAAGGCCTGTTTCACAGGGGTAGGAAAGTATTTTGCCAAGAAGAGTGTCTTGAATGCTTCCCAAGTCATACTCTGCACATCGTGAGTGGTCTTGGCTACATCCCACCAATAGTCTGCCTCACATTGCATCTAATATGTAGCAAGGGCTATTCTGTCTCCGTGCTCTTGTATCTGCATGATGTCCAAGAGCTTTCCTATCTGCTTGAGCCAAACTTCTGCAGCTCCTGGGTTGGTTTCTCCTGAGAAAACGGGTGGCCGCCTTCTGCAGAACTCGTTGAGTAGGATGCTCCTGTTGGGTTGTCCGATATGTTGTTGGTGAATTAGTGGTGGTGGTATAGGTCGAGTTGCATCGATAAAAGTGCGTAACAGTTGGTTGAATTCTGCAATTCCTGGTGCCGCATCGTGCTGAGGTGGTGGCGGAGAGGGTTGGGTATGATGGCTAGGTCCAGGGTTTTCGTTAGTGTTTGCGTCACTATCCATTTCTACCATTATCTACAGTGAATAAAATTTGAAATACCAAAATCAGCATAAAGTACATGTTCGTGCAAAATGAGATGTTCTATTACATCTGATAATTTAGTACATCATAGTTTGCATGCATATATCACAAGTCAAAATGAGCATGCAATAAGTCAACCTATTCGCTAGAGTGTTAAAAAGTACATTGTTCTCTCTCAGCCCAGCAAAATTACACTCCATACACTACCCATCCTTACTACAATGTTCGAACTATGGCAAGAAAAGGTTGGGAAACTCCCGACGAAGGCGATATTCTCGCTCTAGGGTTGCCTCTTGACATCCATAGCAAAGCCAGAAAGTCCTGTAGACCCATGAGTTAGGCTCCGAAGGGTTCATCAGCTGTCGGTCCTCCACTCGAAACGGCCGTTCCACGTAAGTAATTTGATCGAAGAAGTCCACCTCGCCAAAAGGATCCACGATACGAGATTCATCGTAAGGTCTCTCTAGCTGCACACACTCGCAAGGCACACAATTGCCAACATGTAACTTGAATCTGAGAGGCACATTGAGCCAATATTTCTCTTCTTCTACCCGGTCGAGGATCATAACGGGGCCCATGAAATATGGTTCACTTCGAACTTTCCACTCACATCTGACCAGTGGTGCAATCTTAACGTAGACCATCGTACCCGGTTCGTAATCGTGCATATCACCCCATCTGCTCCAGCCATAGACATCCATGATCACAGGTTGTCTCTTCGGTGTTGGAAGATCCTCCACATCACTGATCGGCTCCTCATCCTCTACATCCTCATCCACCCATGGTGCTGCCACTGTCATCTGTGTAGTCCACCAGCCTTGGTTGTTCGGATATGGGATCGTCCACAAGCTCGCTCTCAGAAACGTCATCGGCCAAAAATCGTCGCTCAAAGTCCGAATCCATCTGAAAAAAAATATTTATAGTTTAAACTTAGATATACAATACCGTTATATGAAATGCAAACATATATAACTACCCAAGGCATAACACTCAGATGTGATCTACCCAATTTTACCCAAGGTCTCAACGTAAAGAAAAACCTAGGGCTCTGATACCACTCTGTAACACCCCGATTTCTCGAAAACGTTAAATAAAATATAGCAAAATAATAAAAGAACTAAAAGATAATATTACCGATATTACTACATGGATATCAGTAGTGGAACAAGAGTTTAGCTGGTACAACATTAAAATACGGGGTAGAGTTTCAAAATACAGCAAAAGAACTCTATATGGATAAAATCAGAGCTATTATAAGGGAAATTGACTAAGTCCGCAATGGTTCTGCAGTATCCTCCTCCTGGTAAGAATCTTCTGGTGGCGCGATCTCCTGATCAAATTCTTCTGTCTCGGTACCTGGCATGAAACGCCAGAGGCGTGGGAGAAAAATACGCACCAATGAGCTGGGGAAGCCCAATAAGTTATCTTACCCTTAGATTTTCATTTGAATGTATATAGACTTAAATGAATTTATAATAGATGATAACATGTTACGTCATGAATAATATATGAAAGCGATAACACATAAATACCAGATTTTAAATCAAGGATGTGTATCTCTCATGATTAAGTGGCTCGAAGGAACACCAACCGCCTTTTGTTTGTCCAATCGGACTTGCATCTTCTCTCTCTCATTTGAGACCACGAAAATGAATTAATTATACTATAGAGTACGAAATTTTGGTGTCTAGAAACATGAAAGGGGTTGAATTTATATACACGTGAATAGATTATTCGGATGCTAACTAATGAACCTTTGGACTACAATCATCAGTGTTTGCCACAAAAGTCTTTGTCATCAATGACTGTCTTGAATGAGAGTCATTGCAGTTTTCTTGTCAAATTCATTCGCACTATTTATTCGAATTTGAATTCGAATTCGAGAGAGAGAGAGAGAGGGAGATTTTAATATGCATCATTAACCGGATTCATGACTCATGAGTTTGATACACACTAGTTTACAAGTAGAGTTGTCTCTTAAATTTATTTAGGAGACTAATAAGTCAATCATGATAAATTAAGAGCTTGCCATGCATGTAGGAGCACTATCATGGTTAAATAACGTCAAGTATTCAAGGGAGTCTCCGTCACCTAACAAACCAGCACCGCTGCATTCCATGAGAATGCCACCCTCATATCCCATCTCTTGTTCAGAGTAGTATCCAACAGAGAAGGCCGTACTCATCACATCCGTAATCAAACCAGATTCATCTTGCAAACTTCCCCACCAATCACTGTCCAAAACATTATCACTATCTCCGTAAGTCAAGTGTGAATTCACCGTAGACACTCGGCCAGCCTCCTCCGGTGTCTCGGACTTGGTGCAACTTGACTCCACCTCCAAGAGCCCATATCCAGCTGTGTTACTAGCAATATGGTCAGGGGAAGTGGTGCTTGTAGGCTGTTGCTGAACCACAGAAGATTTGGCTGATGGCGTTTGGAGTCGCTCCCTCATTATGGGCAACCAAATACGACTTATGGCGTGTCTGAATTGTAAGCTTTTTACATCGCAATTGAGTAGGTTTGCTACCTTTTGAACGCGTGTTCTGTAGTAGTTTTTGATTTCATTATCTGTGCGTCCCGGTAGCTCCCGAGCTATCTTCGACCAGCTTCAAACATGTATACATGTTAGATTAAGTAACACCATTATTTGATATCCGTCATTTAACACAAGTTAAAATATATATACATACACAGTCGCACATATGTACCTATTTCCCCAATGAGAGTGCAGTTCCAGGATGAGAATCTGTTCTTCCAGAGTTATGTTTCCGCGCTTAACATTCGGATGTAAATAGTTCAACCATCTTAATCTGCAGCTTTTCCCTGTTCGATTCAATCCTACAAATTTTCATTTTGTGTATTTTCGAAGTTAGAAGATCAAGTCCACCGTTAATATGTACTGGTGCTACCAATCCTAGTTATCCGAACCTATCAATTGTCTTAAGGGACGTCCATGTTTTTGTAATCTAAAGGATTTAAGAGCTTATAATTTTACCTTTATTATTATTTTTGCTTTGTTTCCATACATTACTACTATATATGTAGATATATATCGTATTCGATATGTTGGGTAATAAAAAGGCCTAAAAAAGTGTCTGTGCAGTCTGTCTTTAGCAAGTTTAGTTCGGTCTGTCCAAAATAAGTCCAATACCTGCAGAGCGAGCAAGGTTGCTCCAACAGCATGCACCGTGGATGGAAATGCAGTTGACGAGCTTCAAGTCCTCTTCCGATGTCCATTGGCCTTTTCTCAAATCTATGATCTCTTCTTCTCTTTGAGCTACATAGTCACCATATCTCTCTTCCAAATCCATACTCTCTCTAACAAACACACACACACACAGAGATTTGGATATGACTACAAGATATGTATCAAGCTTAGAGAAAAACGCTTCTTTTAAGTCTGGCTTCTGTGGAATAAGTAGTGGGATAAGATGGGATTATATAAGGATAAGGACAATTAAGGTGTGGGTTTTCTTCTTGACCATAAACAAATGTACGTGTGGATATATATGAGTGGGTTGCTTTGCCAAATGCTACTATTATCAAATTCTTTTTAAAAAGAGAATTTGTTAATCTTCGAATAACTAAAAAGGATACAAACACGAGGCATCATAAGAAAGCACGAACATTAATGACTATTTACCTTCACCATCA